>NNCF01131992.1:8623-72308 GCA_002313205.1 Laupala kohalensis
TCGTTTAAGAAGGAAAATATGGCACTTGTAGTGGAAAAATATTTCCTAAAACCGTGTTGATCGTCAGAGAGAATGTTATTTTTCGATAAAAAATCTATAAGACGCTTATATAACTATTTTTCTAGGATTTTTGAGAAAGTGGGTAGTAATGGTCAATAATTTCCAATATTAAGTTTGTTTCCTTTCTTGTGTAAAGGTTTCACTTTAGCTCTCTTAAATATATTGGGAAACACCCCTTCCGATAAAGAACTATTAAAAATATTTACGAGTGGATATAATATAGCATGGGACGAAAATTTAACAGTAAACTCAGGTATATCATCTATGCCTCGTGAAAATTTGTTTTTTAATGAGCTGATGATTCTCATGACTTCACTGGCGTTAGTTTCGGAAGTGAACATAGAATTGGGTATGTGGGTGGTAATAATTGGAGGACATTGATTTGGATATATTGAGTTCGTTATTTTACCAACTTCTGAGAAGTGAGAATTAAACAAACTTGCGATGTCCTGAGGATTTGACACGATCTTGCCATCGTTTAGTAAAGAAACATTTTCTTCGCGATTTTCAGAAGTTGACGTGTAATTGTTAACAATATTCCACATGGCTTTCATCCGGTTGTTCGATTTTAGTATATGCCTGTCGTTTTCCATAACTTTAGCTGCATAGACTACTTTTCGGAGAATAGTCTTATATTTACGAAAATAATTATGGAATTCGGGTGGCTGGTTATAGCGTTTTGAAAGATAATATAAACGGCGTTTGTTTTTTGAAGAAATTCTTATCCCTAGGGTGATCCATCTATTGTATTTTTTTGTGTTAATTAACTTGCGTTTTATGGGAAAACTAGAGTTGTAATGTTTTAGGAATGTTGAGATAAATACATTGAATTTGTCGTCGGTGTTTTGGCAATTGTAAACATCTTTCCATGTTTCTTCACGCAAATAATTTACGAATATTGATTTATTTATGTCATTAAACTCTCTTGTAAATTAGTAAAGGATTTTATGCGGTTTTAGTTTGTTACTAATAGTCAATACGAGATTCCGATGTTGACTAGAATTTGATCTAGCAATGTTTGAGATGAGCCGGAGAGGCGAGTGGGGTCGTTTATCGTAGTAATAAGGTTGAAGGAGTCGTTAAGATTCTTGAATCGATTAACTGGTGCATGCGCAGAGTCGGATTTACTCAGGAAATCGATGTTGTAATCACCACATATAACGATATATTTCGTAGATTTATATGCAATATGTTTTAAAACAATTTCGAATTTCCGAAAAAATATGTCAAGATCTGATTGAGGTCTATAAATACACAAAACAACAATATCGGTGTCGGTCAGATTAACTGCAGAAAATTCGAACACACTATCTACTCAGAAGTTCTTGTAGCCTGTCAGTGGAGAAGATAATAGAAGATATCATTACGAACGTAGATACACGTACCTCCGTGGGGATTTTTGCCTTTAAAATTTTGCCGACGGTAAGAACTTTCTAAATAATAATTAGAAATAGCAGTATCGTTGATGTTGTTTTTGAAAGCCAATGAGGCATAGCAATTGGAATCGACTTTTGTGTACCAGAACTTCGCAATCGATTTTCTGGAAACATTGATATAAGTTGTGAGGAAACGCGACATATATAATATGCGTCACCATGTAATATGAAATGGAATTACACATGACTCGTCAGATTTGAATCAAGAAAAGTTTTTCCCTTTTTGATAGAATAGGTTTAGCATGATTTCTAACCACTGAGTCAATCCGTGTTTAATTCCCGGATGCTTCAGAAACAAAATATAGGTTTTCTCTTGAATCTCTCTGCTAATATCTCTTTCAGAATTACTAAGCGAATTCTCCTACTTCTATTCACCTTCTACATCTCTTAATATAATAACTATTACCAGCTACTAAAACCTTCACGTGGGTCAAATTGTTGGTAATGCCAGCTAACCTGCCCATCTACTTCCGATATAGCCCCATGTAGATAATCTTGAGTTGCGCGCTACATTTCCCACACAATAAAAAAACAGATTGACTTTTCTTCTGTATTCGTGTTGCTCTTAAACTTCGCTTACTTCCCACAGTTCAACACTTACATCTACAGCAGACATCAACCAAGCAGTAAATAACGTCGAACCTTCTACGTTAAACATTTTACCACTCGTGCTCCCTTTGACTATAATATGTGAAAGAATACGCGCATTTTGGTATAACTATAAGAATGAATATATCGTGGACCAGAACACACAAAAAAGGCAGAACGCAAAGTCTTGTACATATTAAGTAGTGTCGTGCAAAGTAAAGCAACGGTAGAGGAAATAACGCCAAATCTTGCAGATAGAATGTTCAATTCAATCTTGGTACCCGGAATAGAAGGGACCGGGACAGAAGTATGGGGGACAGGAGAAAATACAATGTTTCATTCTCTTCAAAATACGTATCTCAAAAATATAATGGAAATTAAGTTATTTGAAATATATAAACATTTGTAATAAAATTAATTTTTTTTGTAATCTAATGAGATTTGTTACTTTAAGGAAGAAAAATGTTCCGATACAAAATCTGATTTCTAACTTTTCTAATTCTGTGGTATTAGTTCGATTCCCGACTCGTTGCCATTTTCACTTGACTGAATTTATCACAAATCTTCTCCGCGTTTGGATACACGGAAGAAATATGTACAATTTTTAATTATGTTTCAAAAAATTTAGAAGTGAATAAAAATATAAACCTTATTTCTTTAAAAAACATATTAAATCTGTGTATGGCACATGGGGGATAATAAACTAAATTACTCTCCGGAAACAAACAAGGGACCATCACATCCATTCCAATCAAGGACACAAGGATTGAATACTTTTTGAAAAATATTTCATTAAATACGTATTGTTATCCATCTATTATTCTAATATGAATTGTAGACATCATGAGCAGTGAAAATACGAGATAATAACAACAGGTTTAAATGTTAATCCCACCTTTGGACAAATCGCCACAACGCAGAGGAAAAACGGAGAAAAACACGGGCCACAAAGGAGTTGCACTCTACAAAAATTCTGCAATATTCACAGTAACTATTTAAAAAAAGGTGAAAAACAAATGTTATAAAAAAAAGTTTCAAAAATGTATTAAAATTTCATTGGAATTTTATTTTACTGTGATTAATGAGCGTTAAATTTGCAGTTGTCGTTGTTGTTCAATGAAAACTATTTATTTAAATGGAAATGAAAATTTTCACTGAATCCCCGTTACCTCTTAAAACCTAACCTTTGCCATTTTGATGAACACTCAATGAAAATCCATTGTCTCTACTTAAGAATCACTCTGATCTTCACAAACTCCTTCATTACATATCATTAGCGTATGGTGGTTCTTGGAAACCGATAAATATTCTAGTACTTGAGATATTCATGGGTTTTTCGTTGAATTCACAGATGGTAACAGATAGTGTTTCCTTAATGTGATATTTCTTCTTTTGAATAATTTTCGTGATAAAGATATCGTCAATATGATAAAGATGTCGAGGAACAGTTCCATTTTTTGCTTTTGCTTTTTATTTCCCTTAACATTTTTATTACGTTTCTAGCGTGCAAGGAAATTGAGATGTCATTTTAGTTCAGGAGCAAAAGTTATAAAATAGCCAATGCAGGGTAAAAATTATTTTTCTGAATCGTTCTTTATGTTTCCGAATTTTATCCTTGCCTCCTCGTAAAACTTGTGGAATTTCAGAAAAAATCGAAAAAGTAAAAAATTTGTCTTTAGAGTATTGTTTATATCTCGATACTTACACTTGAAGAAAAGCATACGTATGGTGTTCGGGATTACTTCAAAAAGTTAAATAGTTTTCATGTTCTTTAAATAATTACATAAGAATGTAATGTCTTATATGTTAACTGGTTACAAATATGGATATTAAGAATACAGAGGATATACTGAGTTTTTCTTGACTCAGTTTTTCCGACCAAATACACTCTCAACTTAAATGCGCTCTAACGCGTTGACTGGACCAGAAACAACTCATTTCACGAAAAGTGCTGTATAAGACACATAAATTGAAGTAAATTTAATATAATACTTTTTGGTGCCATCAATGTTTACTAAAAATTTCTAATAAGTTTGAAGTCAATTAGAAAAATTGTATTTTGTGGTCCATTTCGAAATTTTGGTGAAATGTATATGTACATTTTTATTTTGAATTTCTTCCTAAATCTTGCATCTTCATTAATTATTGGAAAACATACATGTGGGATACGTTTCAATGTAAGTTTACCTGATTATCTGCTTACTGCGCATAATATTTTCATGTAAATCTACTTCATGTATATAGCAAATATTTCTACCTACTGAGCAGCATACCTCCTGGAGGTCTCGCATTATATATTAACATTAGGGGCATACNGGGATACGTTTCAATGTAAGTTTACCTGAATATCTGCTTACTGCGCATAATATTTTCATGTAAATCTACTTCATGTATATAGCAAATATTTCTACCTACTGAGCAGCATACCTCCTGGAGGTCTCGCATTATATATTAACATTAGGGGCATACAGATCCTAAATCCGGTCCTTATTAGCACCCTTGATAATGTTATGTTTTCACTCTCCTTATACCTCAGAATATGCCTTACATTTTTTAATTTTGCGCTGAAACATTTTATGCTGTAGTATCATCCCCATTTTAGCGCTGATGGAGCAAAGATTTCGAATGGTTCTGTACGTACACCATGCTAATTAGGAATATTTGTGTGTACATGTTTTAAGGACCTTTTCTGTAGAATTTATCGAAAACGGGGGTTACAATAAAACAAGGTTATATTCTGCAGGGGCACCCACCATAATACATGGTAAATTTAAAAACAAAGGAAATACCGGAATTGTGATCCAGTTTATACTCTGGGGCTGGTAGTTTTTGTTTTAATACCAGAAATTTGTTATTAAACGTCCGTTTGTAAAGCAACATCTGTTTACAATGTAATTTAATTTTTTTGGTTGAAACCATACAACGTATGTTATAACCGGAGCAACACGTGGAAAACTAAAAACCTTAATTTGTTATTGTCGTAATCTCACTAATCCATGATAGGTGTATCACTGTTTTTATCTGACAGAATTTCAAGTAGCAATACCTGCTGGGCAATTGAGTAACACACTATATAGGCGGCGCCAGCAACTAATTGGCGCGTGAGCTCGTGCTGGCTTTAAATGTAATCAAATTAAATTTTCCGAGCGGTAGCTTAATATCTAATTGAGAAAGAGATCCAAAGCAACCGAGGTACTGATAATGCCTCTTTCCCTGAGGCCATGCGTTGGCACCTGAATAAACATCCAATTAGCATGTTAAAAACGTTTGAGTCAGCGACAAACTCTCCGAAACGATCTACAGCCTTCTTTGGGTGTCAGCTTGTTTTCAAAGAAGTGCACAAAGCAGCGATGAGCGACTCTGGAAATCAGACATGTTCAGATGATCCTTCCGGCTTCAAAGAAGAACTTCTGATCTGTAAGATAATTATACCAACGAAGTATAAAATTACTCAGCCAAAATGAACATCTGTCACAATATCTACGTGTCTCAACCTCTACTGCGTATATACTTTTGGTACGCGGATTTCCAAAGAAGAAACCAACGTTTTCTCACCTCATCGGTACCTAGCCCATTGAATTCCTGGGATAAAAATCCCCTTATACACCAAATTTAGTGAAAATTCTTAGATCCGTTTCGGAGATTTACATTCACATATGCAACAATTGCTGGTTTAAGAGTATTATATTAACAAATAATAAAAAACAAACGTGATTTCGAAATTGATTTTCATGTTCCATTAATCTAATAAACACCAACTTCATTAAATTTCTACTTGATATGATTAATAATATAAAATATAGTATTCATCTTTATTAATTCAATTTTTCAAGATTTCATGATATGAAACCTAGAAACTATTATCCCATTTGTGAAAAGTTGCATGTTTTTGGCGTATTAAGGAACCATCATATTCTTTTAACGCAGGATGAACTTGCATGTTATTTGATCTGCGCTGAGGAAGGATTTCGAAGGGTAAATACGGTGTGGTGAGTGAGGGAACAGCGGGGGTTTTCCAGTACGGTTTGATACATTGAATCCCGAGAGAGGGTCAACGCTGACAAAAAGATGAAAGATGATTTGTCGTGTGGCGTCAGCGAAGCCCGCGGAGGTGCAAACGGACGGACGGGTAGTTGACGACAGGAAGTAGCCGTGAAGAATGTAATGACTCGAGGTAACTTTCGGTGTAATGAGGTACCAATAATCAGTGCGTGTTTGGAGAAAAATCTGTACTTTATTATCGGATTTGTTTACCGACATGAAGTTACACGCTCAATGTTGCAGTAAAATAATAATGTGTTGTTGAAATCAGGAACTAAATGCATTTGAATTTCATTAAGGAATGTTATCGAGTTGATGCTGAATTTTGAAATATTCCATCTATCGAAAAGAATTAAAAGGTGGTAATTACTTAATTGAATTCAATTAAGATAAGTGCGAAATACTGCAGAAACATTTCAACGTATATTGTTAGATATTCATCTCGACTGCGTTGATGCAACGTGATTCGGAATCAGAACAGTTTAGAATCGAAGAGCAAAGTTAGTGGTTCTTTTAATCGTTACTGAAAAGCTTCGTTGAAACAACAGACTAAGGGAACCATATATTCATCAGTTTGGTGTGTAAATTGGGGTTTTCAGCACGCAATTTGGTGGGAATAACCTAGAGTCGCAGAACACGGGGCGCCGCTGCCGTCTGCCTACATGGGGTAGCTGGTAGGAGAAGGAGAGTAAGAAACAGCTAAGGAAGGGAATTGACCTACTTACATCGAAAGGTAAAAAAAATTACGTAATGTTCGTAAATTCAGAATTCGCTATAAAATCACCCATTTTCTCATCGCTTCTCTTTGAATGAGGAATGAAATTTATTATATTTGTATCACAGTTGTTTCAATGAACGAATTAGCGCGTTGAAAATGAAAAAACGCATTCTCTTCAAAAATGTCTGGTAAGATAACTCACGTAGAAATAGGACTCATTAGTGTTCATTACCGCGAACTTTATTTGGCCATAAAGAAAAATACACATGAATCATTCTTTACATTATCACCAAAAAAATTGTCCATCTCAGAATTTTTTTCCCAGTTCTATTCCATGAAAAACTAAGAATGATTAGTCCGTTTTATCCGAATGTTAACTCTAGCTAAATTCAAAATAATAATAAAAAAATGCTTCAATAAATCATATTTTTTCAATACAGATCTTTTCCTATATATTTTAGGAAAAGTAATTATTATTTGACATAATTTTTTAATCAGTAAAATCTTGGTTAAATACAACTTCTCATAATTTATTTCGAAGGTCATTTTCATCTATTTCATTGTATACTATCAATGCATCTCCGTTGGTTCATCCAAGTCCTAAGCCATTCTCACAATTGTGTGAAAAGTACAAACCACTCCTTCGATACTCGGAGTTCTGGACACATTCGTCAATGCAACCGCAAACAATAAGGGAGAGGAAGCCCTCATGAGTAGCTCGTCAGTGGTAGTAATAGAATGACGATGGCCACCAAATTTTTTCCAACCTGATTTTAATGCATCTTTCTCCACTTTGCAGCACTTGGTGGTAAACTCCATAGGAATGTTGTTGTACAGTCGTCGAAGTGGGGGAATTGTAGCCAACAGGAGAATTAATTTTGATTTGTATTTGACAACTGTCAGAGCAAATGGAATGTGACAAAAGGATGAACAATTTTTGTTTGAACCCTGTAAAGATTTTGCAGAAGTATCAGTATATGCAGACAAACATGATAAACTTAAATGTGTTAATAATTTTTCATATATTTCTTTATTCCCTCGGCAGCAGTTCAAACTTAGGGTTCTATAATTAAAAAAATCCAAGAGCAGGTTTTATATTTTTTTTCATTCAGATACACGCGGAATAATACCCAGACGGAAATGTCATTAATGTTTTTTTTTTATTTTCGAAATTTTACTGCATTTTGTGTGTATGATTTACGTATGAAACAATAAATAGATACAAGCATGTGTTTGTTGAATAACTTCTTTTATAAATAAATTTATCCGCCGCTTCTCTTGATATTTTGATCGGATTTGATAGGAATGTTCCTTGGAGACTTTGGGAGAACAAAATTAGTTAATTTTACGTAATGATATCTGGTTTGTGGGAATTTGGTAGAGTGAAATGAGAAGAGAGAATACTAAAGATAGTATTAGCGTCACTTCAATTAAATCACTAAATGTTATTGGCCGTGACGTGTATTGTGATTTAAACTTGAGCAGCATACTTCATTGACCTTTTAAATGAAATAATTGCAATTATAGTGGTTGGGGTAATACATTGCAGGNTTTGCAATTATAGTGGTTAGGGTAATACATTGCAGGAGACGTCTCTTGCACGACAGCTCTTAAAAAGTCTCAATTTTAAACCCTGAAAGTTTTCGATGGATTATTTGATATATAGCAAATTTTCTGAATTAGTTTTACGTTACTTTTATCTATGGATCATCGGATATTTAAAAAGCTATTAAACGTTTTGTTAGGCGAGTTGGATAAATCACGAATCGGTTACGCTCGGCCAATAAATTTGTACGTACGCTCTTAAGCATTTTAAACGAGTCAAGCGAGTTCCTATATATTGATTTTAGTGTAATGTTAACTGATGGATACAATTTAAATCACCATTACTTCGTATTTTTTATATTGATAATTAAACATTAAGAAGAAGAATAAAAAATTATATATCGTCACGGGATAAACTGGAGTACCTATTTATTATTTTATAAAAACTCTCGCCTACCTGATAATCGAATGGAGAATTTTCGTCAAGAATCTTAGTAAGATTTATTACATTTACTGGGATATTTTTATTGCAGTATGTGTTAAGGGGATATGTAGAGATAGACGGTAGGAGGTGGGTGGTAGGCTATTGTTAGGGGAGTCGGTTATCTCTGTTAACCAACAACTAGGCACACATGGAGATGTCAGTATATTAGTAGTTCGTAATACTTATTGATACTAGGAGGAGTAGGATTTAATTGAACAAATAATCCAGTCCTTGTCCGCCGGCTTTTTTTATTGAGACTGCTGTTACTAACGGGTGGCGACATACGTACAGAGTGAAGCCGAATTCAAAAAACACACTTCAAGGTTTGGTACAGGATACTCTAACCATCATTTATTGCAGAAGTATGTATGGCCGCAAGTGACGCGGTAATTTGCAAAAACTACAAATAGAAGATGAATGCAAAGACAAAGTGATTATTGAGAGCGTCGTTAAAGAGTTCAATGTTTACAAAAACTGTTCAAAATTGCGACAACCAACAGTGATACAAGTTTGAAAGCGGCGGTGAAGCGATCATTGAACACATTCTAAGATCCCAGGTATTTCACGAACACGTGCAGCAGCTGCCGGTTTTTGAGATACGAGATCCTCTTCTGAGTCAAGTGGAGTCGCATAAACAAGACTTTTCAGATGATCCCACAAAAGGAATGCTTGCGCCTTAAGGCATTTACTGTCCTGTGCCAACATTTCACGTTTGTACCATTAATATTAGGTCACTCTTCTTTTTTTCAGATGTTAAAAAACTAATAATAATCTGTTATTACGTAAGTAGTGCTGTTGGAAGGCATCAATTACACTTGGTTAAATTTAGTTGAAGACAACTAAATGGTAAACTTTCAAGTTATCTAAACCTTCCAAATTATATGTTGTTTTCCCCAATAATTAACTGATACAAATTACGACCCTCGCAACTAGTGATGACTTCATTAAGACTAGCGCAGCAGACTAACGAACATCTGGTCTCCAAGACCTAGTCTAGCCCCGTCACATGTCAGTGCAGGCGAACTCTCCTCCCACGTAAGAGTCTCTAAGGAGCTTCGCTCCTCTCAATATATACAGTACGAGACGTCACGTGATCAGCAAATAACCACGCCTTCGCCACCACCGTGCAAACACTTTGGCTTCTAGGACCGCAGGGACTGCGCCGTAGAGAACGAATCGCCATGGGCGTCACCTAGGCGCCCGCAAGCACCCTTTTTCACGGTATCTCATTGTTCTTCACTCATATCCGTTAAAAAAATTTCTGCTTTTCTGAGGTACACCGAACTTTCAGTGGGTCAACGTCGCAAGCCTTATTCTTCCAATACACTTGTACCTTCCTCAAAAGTGAAAGGTGTTTGTTCAAACAATACCTCAACTACTGCAGATGCTTAGGATGGGTCCCAGTAAGTCGCACTTCCGTCTTAGCGCCGACCGGACACTTATTGAAAGTATCTTAATAGCATCCGGCTTGGAAAATGAAAAAAAATATTAATATTTCACAAATTGATGGAATGTCTTGGCGCCGACGTTACAATTGGCCGAGTATTTCGGATACACGCTTATTTATACACAGACGGCAATGTCATTAATGTTTTTATTAATTTGATACTAGTATGTATTTGTTAAATATCTTATTTTATAAATATTTTATCCGCCGCTTCTCTTGAGAACCTTGATCGGAAATGATAGGAAAGTCTTTGGTGACTTCGGGGGAACCAAATTAGTCAATTCTCGTCCCGCGTTCATACGCAGTCTGCAACTGCTCATTTCTCATTGAAGTTTATTATTTATTGAAATAAGATGCGAGTTGTCTTTTACTCTACATTATTAAAATATTCTATCACTGTTAAAACGACGGCATTCCTTACCCGAATATGATCTACGTAATGATATCTGATTCGTATAGTGACAGGAGAAGAGGGGATGCTAAATACAGTATTCGCGTAACATGAACTAATTCACTAAATAATATCGGCAGTAACGGGTATTGTGATTTAAACATGAGTAACATATTGATCATTTAAAGGAAATATATGCAATTATAGCGGATGGGGTAATACATTGCAGGAGATCTCTTAAAAAAATCAATTTTAAACCATGAAAGTTTTTGGAAGATTATTGTATATTTAGCAAATTTTCTGAAGTAGTTTTACGTTACTTTCATCTATGGACATTAATTAAAGCTATTGAACGTTTAGTTAAGCAAGTTGCATAAATCACGAATCGGTTACGTTCAGCCGACCAATTTGTTTCTGGTCTTATGCACTTTAAACAAATCATGTGAGTTCCTTAATATTTATTTACTGTATTGTTAACTGTTATGAACGAATAACCAGACGTTCATACAACAAAGGACATATGCAGGGGGTTGCTAGTATATTGCAACTAGCTGCTGAGATTAAAAGATTATTAAGATTCTTTTTGCGGAATCACTTTGATTCAAATAACTTTCACATTTATTGAATATAAATACACATATTTCTTACAATCTAGTGATACTGAATTACACAATTATATTGTACAGCAAAGGTGAATTTATCTGTTGTGAGCAGATAATGCTCTGTGACATATAATTCAACAGAGTTATGAATACATATAAATACATACGGAATAGAAATACTTCCATTGAAGGTCCCGTTCCGTTTTTACATTTAAGCAGAATTACTAAGTGTTGATACAAAAGGTGAAGTGCGACTGGAAAATCTGCACATAAAAAAAGGCCCTACCGTTCCACGAGTTTTCGTGGAAAACTGCCCCCCATTCATCAACGAATTGACATCAAAAAATACCTGTTAATATTTAAGCGGTTATAGAATAACCAAATTACAGTTTTTAAATCGGTACCCTCTTTATACGAGGGGATAAATAGAATTGGTACCCTCTACACAGGAGGGGATAAAGAATTAATTTACAATTATGCGAAACTCAAGGTACTCGCACAAAGGTTCCCGTGCATACGGGGAAATACTTAGAAATCTTCTTTCTTTTCCTGTTGACCTCGTCGCTGCGGCAGTCTCGTGGCCTGATAAGCGGCGTAGATCTTGATTTGTAGAGGCGGACTCCAGCTGCTCATGGCTGAGGTCTGCTTATTAGTTGCCTACGGCTTCTAGCTGGTACTCAAGTTTAACAGCAGTAGTTGCTTAGTAGAACGAGCTGCTGAAACTCACAATGTTATTAGAGCATTTGTGCTCGTAAACTATGTATGTTTATGCATTGTACAATAAATTAACACAACACAGAAATGATCCCGTGTTACGGTGATCATGTCCCAAAAAATCCTGTAGCACTAGATAGTGCATCAACACAACGTGGTATTTAGTGACAACACTCATCCCTACAATAGGGAGTCACGGCGAATAACGACGTCCACGAAATGCCTCCGAAGAAAGCAAACTGAATGCGTAACGAGTAGCTGCGAACAGCCGTTTAAATAGGCTGCGCAAAGACTGCCTATATTGAACATGTTCATAAACAATATTCAAAGAGCTTACATATTGATCCATAGAACTTCCAGAAAGGTTAGTTCTGGAAGTTTCTGTCACAGAGTTTACATGATACAATGGTAATGTCGATATATCGATTTGATTACATGAGTTTAAATACATCGATTGATATAATCGATACAATTTACCGCTCGATTGGCGGTTGCTTTAAAACATTAATACACACAAAGATTAAATAAATACAAATAATAAGCATTATTATAAATAAACATAAATAGTTATTAACAACCAAAATAGTTAATAACAATAATGCTTTACAAACACTTTGGTTTGTAACATTAACTGATGAATACAAATTGAATCGCCGTTTTTTCGTTATTTTTCATTTGTTTTTTTTTAATATACATTGCTACGGGACCAACTTTAATTTAAAAAAAGCAGTGGTTTAGTGAACATATGTATATTTTATTCTTGTTTCAGCCGGGATTCGTTGGCAAACGTCGTGCTTCTTGATGATTGGTGTTCGAACCTCTGTGAAGGTTGAGGGGAGATTCTACTTCGGAATCGATTTTCGGGAAACATTAATTTAAGTTATGTGGAAAGCGCGACGCATATCATACGCGACACCCATGTAATATAAAATGGAATTACACATGACTCGTCGTATTTGTATCAAGAAAAGTCTTTCCCTTTTTGATAGAATACGTTAAGCATGATTTCTTACCCTTGAGTCAATCCGTGTTCAATTCTCGGATGTTTCAGAATCAAAATAAAAGTTTTCTCTTGAATCTCTCTGTTAATATCTCTTTGAGAATTACAAAGCGAATTTTCCTACTTCTATCCACTTTCTACTACTCCTAATATAATAACTATTGCTGACTACTGCTACTGAAACCTCCACGTGGGTCAAATTGTTGTTAATGCCTGCTAACCTGCCCACCTACATCCAACATGCCCCATGTAGATAAAATTCATAAGCGTTATATTTCCAAAAAAATAAAAAATACAGATTGTCTTTTCTACTGTTTTTGTGTTTCTCTAAAATTTAGCAAACTTTCCACTTTTGAAAACTTACACCTACAGCAGACACCGACCAAGAAGAAAATGACGTCAAACCTTCATACGTCAAACATTATACCCCTCCTTCTCCCTTTGATTGAAATATGTGTAAAATATACACGCATTTTGTTATAACTATAAGAATAAATGTATAGTGGACCTGAACACACAAAGAAGGCCAAACGCGAAGTGTTATACATATTAAGTAGTATCATGCGAAGTAAAGCAAAGGTACCAAAAATAGCGCCAAATCTTTAAGATACAATGTTCAATTTAATTTTGGTATCCAAAATAACGTACGGGACAGAAGTGTGTGTATATGGGGGGGGGAGAAAGTACAATATTTAATTCTCTTCAAAATATGTATCTCAAAAATATAATTGGTCTTGCGGATAGCATCGGTTACAGTGGTATTCTCTGGGAATTTGGACAGGTGCCGGTTAAAATAAAGCAGCGGATTTATAACACTAAGTTGTGCCCAGCAATGTTGGATGAAATTTTTTTATTTAAAATTCATAATATCTCGCAGGCCGCCAGTTGGCCAGCGCCGCTGTGGAAAAAAATATATAGAGTTTTTCTCAAAACTGGATTAATGCGGGAAAATTTTTATTTTTCTCTACAGCCAGTAAAATATTTAAAATTTTTAGGGCTCTGAGATATCGGAATGGGAAATACGTTATTTTGAATATAAACATTTCTTATGAAATGATAGTTTTTGTAAACTAAAAATGTTTTTAATTTAAATATCAAAAGTTTTCTTCCTTAATCTAATTTCTAACTTTTCTAATTCTGGTTTCGAATAAATAAATGTGTGTTATATATAAAAGAAATATTGTAAAAAAGAAAACTAAATATGCCAACTTGGAAGATAATAAACTAATTTACTTTTCGGAAGCAAGCCATTGTCCATCACATCAATTCCGATCAAGGACACAACGACGAGTGGCGGATTTAATACTCATGAAAAAATATTTAATAAAGTGCGTACTGTTATCCATTTATTATTTTAATATGAATTGTAGACAATATGAGCAGAGAAAATTCAAAACAGTAAATAAGTTTTAAAAGTTTTTCCACCTTTGGACAAATCGCCACTACGCGGAGTATAAACGAAAAAAAAAACCACGCCAATATAAAAATGACTTTAAAGAGATAAGAAATATTTACATAAACTATTATAAAAAAGGTAAAACACAAATGTTGTAAAAATACAAAACCAAAAATGTAAATACATTTAATAGTAATTTAATGTTACTGTGATTAATGAGCGTTAAATATGTTGATGAGCGCTGAGAATTAATATTGTTGATATTCAAGAAAAAGTATTGATATAAAAGGAAATGAGAATTTTCACTGACATCCCCTTTTCCCTAGAAAACAAACTTTCACCATTTTGATGAACACTCGATGAAAACCAGATTGTTTTTTTTTAACCATCACTCTGATTTTCGAAAACTCCATCACCTAACAAGTGCGTACAGTGGTTCTTGGAAACCGATATGTATTTTAGTACTTGAGATGTGAATGGGTTGTTCGTTGAATTCAACAAAGGAGAAAGTTAGTGTTGTTTAATGTGATATTTCTTTCGTTCTTTAATTTTCGTGATTTCAACTTCATTATGAAAAAGACGTTGAGAAACAGTTTTTCTCTTAGCCTATTATGTTTATTTCATCAAAAAACATTATTACGATTCTTGCGTGCATGGAATTTGAGATGTTATTTTAGTTCAGGAGCCAAATATATAAAAAAGCCAATGTAGGGAAATATTTTTTTCCAGAATAGTTCTTTTTTTTCGAATTTTGTCGTTGCCATCTTTTTAAACTTGTGGAATTTGAGAAAAATTCGAAAAACGTAAAAAGTGAGACTTAAGATTGTTGTTTGTATTTCGATACTCACACCTGAAGGAAAGCATATGTATTGTGTTAGGGATTACTTCGATAAATTAAATAGTTTCCATATTCATTAATTAATTACATTTGAATGTAATGTATTATATGTTAACTGGTTACAAATATAGATATTGAGGAAACAGAGCTCACACTGAGTTTTTCTAGACTAAGCGTTTGCATCCAATATAAACTCAAAGTGAGCTCTACCGCGTTGACTGGAGCATAAACAATTCATTTCACGAAAAGTACAATAGAAGATACATTATTTGAAGTAAATTTAATATATTGTATCTTGATACCATCACTGTCCACTAAAAGTTTTTAATAAGTTATAAGGAAGGTAGAGAATATGTCTTTTAAGGTCTATTTGCAAATTTATGTGAAAATTCACCACGCTCTAGCGCGATATGTTCGTCGGACAAAAATTGTTACAAACCTAATTTGTAGGAAATTCACTGTACATAGTTTTTGTGTACAATTCCTTTCTCCAAGAAGCGAGTTCGTTTCGTGTTATAGAGAAAAGACAAGAAAAGAGGACGACAAAGATGAGGTACGCAAGTCTTTAATTTATTATTTGTATAATGATTTAGAGGATTCTTCTATAGGTTGAGAATTATATGATATTGGTCAGTTTAATACAGATGAGAATGTTTGTGAAAATAGTTTTTATTTACATTGTTACTTAGTTTTTAAAGCGAATTGGTATTTTCCTGAAGTAGGAGATTATATATCTGCATTATATGAGGATTGTCAATTGGATATTTAAGCTTTGAAAAATGAACGTGCGCGGTTTAGTTATATGGAGAAGGAAGATTATGGTAGTATATACAAAGGTGTTAGATCAAAATTATTGTTAATTTCTTATCAAGCTACAAAGTGGGCAGAGAAAACTAGTCATTTTAATATCTCTTGTTTTAAATCATTTAAATATTTATATATTATTAGATCATTTACACAAATCTAAACCAAGTTAATAGATTAAAGGTAGTTTATATGTCGAAATATGAAGGAGATTTATTTGGATAGTGATTTAATGTAGTTGTAGAGTGGTGTAATAGTTTTAATTATGGTTTAACTAATTTACAATTAAATTTATGAGGTTTAACTGGATGTGCTAAGAGTTCATGTATTGAAAGAATTTGTTTAGATGTATACCCTGAGTATGTTTTATACTAGGAGAAGGAGAAGAAAGTAATGCCTATTTCTTAACGATAAAAAATAACGTGTTTAAAAATTAAAAATTCGGAACAGCGTATCCGAAAACATAAGTAACAATTGAGAAAATCTATGCTTCCCACTCGTATGTTGACCATGTGCATGTTGACCATGTGCATGAAGAAGGATATGGTGGAAATGGACTAGTGCAGTGCTTGTGAAAGTGTGGAAGACTGTCATGTTCGCACTAAGTTCATGCAGTGGAGGTACGTAGAATGTAATTTCAATTTGTTTAGAATTTGTGACTATTTTGTTTGCATATTAATAGTATTAAGTTAAGGTTAATGGATACTTCCTTGATGCCTTTGCACACATGTTTTTATTTTACCAGAGGGACCCATTTCCATTTTACATTCAGTGCCTTTACCATTGAGCGCATAATTCTAGAATTATTTTTACAGTTTATTGGAATTGGTCGTATTTTCATGATCATACTCAACTACTGTCGTTACAGGGCCTTCAGAAAAAAATCTGCTATAGCTACGACCCCTGGTTCAGGTCCTTACCGTATCTGAAATTCATTCATTAAGATTCTTTTCGTATATTATTATTTTGTTTATTATACTCAATTTATAGCCAATGATTTATATTCCCCATTCAGAATTTTAGACTTTCTGTACATCGGAAATTACAAATTTTCTTTTAGTAACGGAAGGCGTATATGGTACGGTGTTTTAATCTCTAGTGTAAATAGATTGCACTAAACTCGGTGTCATAAAAGGACATATAGTTCCTGCAAGTGATAGTGTTGCTGGCAAACATCCCTGATAATACGAGGCTACTCCAAATATTGAGCTTTATTGATGTTGATGAATCACTTGTCTCATTGCGGAATACTGTAATACGCCATGCGGTCCGACCTTGAAAATTTCAACGCCATTGTCAACTTACTTATCCCATCGGTTCTTGAAGTAGTTCAATAGCGACTGTTTTTAGTACTAAGCCAATAAACAAATGGTTTTAAAATAGACCAACATTAATAAAGGTAGAAGGAAATGGAATATACAGAACATTTTAATAAAATATTAAGTCTGATTAATGGTACATTGTGCATAAGAACTTAGAAAAAATATGAGTGTGATTCGAAAGTTAAATAATTGCAAAATTTTAATTTGATTGTGTACTTTATTCTAATGAGATATTGTTTATCCCGGAAAAATATTAAGCGAGAATAAGGAGTGGTGAAACGTGGCACTTTTGGGAATATTCATCTTTCTCCTGTAAAAATAAAGGAAGAAATTCATTACGTAATGCAAGCAAGCAAATCTCAATAATAGTTTAGAGAGTACCATTCTTCGATTCAACAAGTCAGAGTAATAGTCTCTTTTGTGACAACTCGGATATTATATTTATTTGGTTTGTTTCGTAGAAGTTGGCAATGCGTTTGAGTAGCCATATTGTATATTTTCGGTAAAGTTACATGACTCTGAGAATACAGAGCTTGTACTCGTAATGTGTAATCAAGATACAAAGCGGGATGCATTTGTATTCACCGAGCACTGAGATGAGTCGAGTGGCTCGTAGTTCGAACATAGCAAGTTTTCTTGTCCAATTATGTTCCGGGAAAATTTAGTACCACGTCAATAAATCATCGATGCCTTCATGTGTGACATCGCAGATTCGCTCCGCTTGCCGCCGCACTCGAGATACATAAACACTCTACTCTTCCGAACTGTTCTCCGAAACATAACAGCACAATGTCAGAAAACATGTGACACGGTCCTTGGATGCGTAGTGCAAACCAATCAAACACAAGATATTTTGAGTATGCATTTCAACATGTTCTGTAGATCAGTTTAATATGTACCTTCTGTTTTCATTGTCGACAATATTATTACAATAATTTTCATTACTTATATCCACACAACTTAAATAGTCATATTTCTGTTAAAATCACTAAATCTGTCAGATTTTTTAACCCCTATTATATCAAAACCACCTTTGTCGAAAGATTTTGGAACCAGTAAAAAAATGTTTTGCATTTCAATGGACCTCCTCTTCCTATTTCACCTCTACGGGAATCGTATTACACTGTCTACTTTCACAGTGTAATCCCGATGCCTCCGTTTCATGTTACACTCACCAGCTTTAATGTAGACTTGAATCGACATATATCAAACACATATCGATTGTAATTTTGCGCTTCTCCTAGTAGAGAACGCCCTTGCGTTCCTTGATTCAATTGAATAACTCGTTGTGTTGAACATGTAAAGTCTCTCACAATCTCGACATGAATTTACCATAGTAGCTCATTCCTAGACTTGCTTTGCGTTGTTCGGGCGCGACGACTTCACCACGGTTTCAACCCTTTGATCCTAGCAAAGTCCAATTCGTTTCTTCTTCATAAAAAGGTGAAGATAATACTAAAAAAATGTTTCTGTGCACAATGAAGAAATGGAAGTCATATTGTGAGGTATAAGGGGAATGAAATCATAGCTTTATTAAGGATGCTAATAAGGACCGGGTTTAGAATCTGTAGACCCCGAAGCTCAACTCAAAGAGCAAACCCTCTCGGAGTTGTGCTGCTCTGGAGGCAGAAATATTTGCTATATATAATGAACATAGAGTATGAATACATAAAAATATTGTGCACAGTGAGCAGATATTCAGGTAAACTTACATTGAAACGTATCTCGCATGTATAGTTTCCAATAACATTGGAAAAAGTAGGATTTAGGAAGGAAATATATATATCTGAGAATATAATTTCCACAGGCAAATTCTTTCTATGAATTTACCTTTAAAGCATACANATAGTAGATTCATTTGTGGAAGAATCCAGACAAAAGTTTCTTCCAGTCGTACAGACAAAAGTTTCTCCCAGTCGTACAGACAAGATACAGTAGCACAATCCAGATATAACTTGCTTAGGTCTCTGTACTGAACATTTACCGCGGAGATATATAGCTTTTTCTCGTTCAGAGAACTTAACTCTAGATGATAGACCAAATTTGCAGAGACTTAAAGAGAGACAACAGATCTAGGTGGATAAGCGGATAGATTTGTTTTGTTGCACTGAGAATAGAGCGGCCAGTCCGCTTTATTCACGTTTATTTCTTCTCCTTCTTGCATTAGAGGCCAAATGAGTAGCGATACGGAAAAAACCAGACTAAAGAATTAGATTTTGTAAATGCGATATAAACGGCGACCCCGTACAGTTTCTCGATCGTCAGGCAAACATATAAGCCTCATTTGTTGAAAAGTACTTATTTCGCCGAGGGAAAATCTTTTTTTAATCATTCAAAAACGACAGTTTGACCCAATAATTTTAGAAAGGTATTCGCAGATTTGTATTTTCCTGAAAAATAATATTATTCTCAAATAATTTTTTTATTTTTGGGAATGGAAGTTTGAGTCAGAGAAAACAATGTATCACATATTTCAATGTAATCAAAATATCCAAAAAGTGGTTAACCCTAGACAGATAACGTTGTTCAAAACCTTACAAAAGCAAACCCTTCTTGTTGTTGACGATCGTTGGTATTTATGATGATTTAGAGTATAGTATATTATCTAATTTGTAATAAATTATTGAAAGGAAGTCGTTTGTAATAAATAGGTCAATATTTCATGAAAATGTTCATTTTTGACAACCCTAAATAGTCCAGTCATATGCTAGTTTGGCGAGGGAAAAATAAAGTTTTATCTCAATCGTTCCTTATGTTCTCGGATATGCTGATCCCAATTTTAAATTTTAAACCACGTAAGTTTTGAGAGTTTTGAGAAAATTTAGAATAATATGCTCTTTACTTGTGATTTGTTTTTAAATTGAAACGCATCCGCTCCTTAAAAAAATTATTTGTATACAAAAAATGTACAGTGAATATTCTACAAATTAGATCTGTACCAATTTTTTGTCCAACGAACAAATATCGCGTTAGAGCGTGGGGAATTTACAAAATTTCTAAATGAACCCCAAAAGACAATTTTTCTGATTGGCTTAAATCTTATTATAAACTTTTAGTGAACAGTGAAATATATTGTATTAAATTTACTTCAAATTATGTTTCTTATATGGCACTGTCCGTGAAATGAACTGTTCAGTCAACGTTTCAGAGCGCATTTAAGTCGAGTGTGTAATGGATGCAAGCGCTTAGTCAAGAAAAACTCAGTGAGAGCTCTGTTTTCTCAATGTCCATATTTGTAACCAGTTCACACATAGCATATTATATTCAAACGTAATACATTAATAAATATGAAATTATTTAAATTTTCGAAGTAATCACGAACACCAATCTTATGCTTTTTTTCTGATGTGGATGTCGAAGTATAAACGATAATCTAAAGACTCCTTTTTTTTAAGTTTTCCAATATTTTATTAAATTCCGCAAGTTTTACGAGGCGCGAAGTATAAAATTCGGAAACATAAGGAACGATTCAGAAAAAGAAATTTTTCTCTGCATTGGCCTTTTTATATCTATCTCTTGAACGAAAATGACATTTCAATTTCCATGCACGCTAGAAACATAATAAAAAAATTTAGGGAAATAAAGTTCAAGCGCTGAAAATGGAACTGTTTTTCGACATCTATATCCTATTGACGATAAAATCACGAAAAATAAACAAAAGAAGAAATATCACATTAAAAAACACTAACTTTCACCCTTTGTGTATTCAACGAACAATCCATTAATATCTCATGTCCTAAAATACGTATCGGCTTCGAAGAACCACCATACGCTCAGGTTATGTGGTGAAGGAGTTTGCGAAGATCGGATTGATTGCTAAAGAAAAGACAATCGGGTTTTCATCGAGTGTTTATGAAAATGGGAAAGGTTAGTTTTCCAGGGTTAATGGGGATGTCAGTGAAAATTCTCATTTTCTTTTAAATCAATATTTTCCATTGAATATCAACGATAAAAATTCTCAACGTGATACATTTAACGATAATTTATTACAGTAACATAAAATTATTATTAAAGTATATTACATTCTTGAAATCGTATTTTTTATAACATTTGTTTTTCATATTATTTTAAATACTTTATATGTATTATGCTGCATTTCTTTCTTTCTCCAATTTCCAAATTTATGTTTAAAAGAGTTTAGTTCAATTGTTTGTAGTCAAAAGTTTGTAGGTTTAGGTCAATTTTCAGTTCCATTCATCACGGATTTTTATTTACAATAATTACATTTCTTATTACATGTGGCGAAGCTTTAACCCTTTTGCCTTCTTAAGACCCTTAATACCGTAGGCTGTGCGTTACATGTCCTGGTATTCACTCTCAATGAATTGTTCAGTTGCGTCTATATTTTTCATAGAAAAATTCATTTTTTTATTTCCTGCTGTCTTAGTATATGTTTATGCAAGGATAGAATATTTATTATTATTAAATTATAAAATTTTATCGCACTGTAAAAAGTTCTTAAATCTGAAATAGTTGCAACTGACTAATTCATTGAGTACCGATGGGACCCACGGAAAACCAATGTTCAGGTCACGTAAACTGCTCAAGGAAAATGTGTTTATAAGAGACAATGTTTACGAAAGACATTTACAAAAGTATTTAAAGAGAAGAGTCTATAAAAATTATTACAATATTTGTAATAATTTTTACAATTTTTTCAAATAGAGTCTATAAGAAAATGTATGAACAAAACGATCTGTCTTCACACGTTTTTAGAAAGAAGTTTCGTAACCTGTACCATAGAAAGCAAAACAGCCGGCAGTATCCCGTTGCATTTTCAAACCACTATAATACCCTTCATTTCTTTCTTCCTTTTTTCCCTTACGTAGCTTAGAAACCTCCCCAAGGATTTCATTACATACATCCTGTTGTCACGCATTACTAAACTGCCAAGATAATGTTTCTGTTTTCGTTCATAAAGCGCCCGATTTACAAATATTTTCAGCAGTTTTCTGTTTGTGAACAATATAACGATCTGAATCCAATCTTCTTCCTGCTCAACACATATTGGACAAATCAATTCTAGATTATTTTTTAATTTTCGTAATTTCTATCTCCCTTGTGATAACCACACGTAACCTGATAACGTCCTCGATTTCAGTCAACTTATATATGGTTTTCTTCCCCAGTGACCTGCTACTACTGTCTGAACTATAAGTGACCTTTTTTCTAACCTCCTTATTTCTGTTTCTAGTCTGCACGCTTCATATAATTTATTTTGAATTACCTTGCTATCACTACTATCAGGTGTGGCTTGCCATAGGTATTCCAACTCTAAATAACACAATATTTCGTTTATTTTCCATTTTCCTTTTCCCTTGTTATGAAACGATTCCGTAACAATAGCATTTTCTGTCGCCGCTCTAATCGATAGCCAGTATTTTATCGCTCTGAATTTCAGTGTAAGTTCAACCGGAACCTGGCTAAATTCCCAGAGAATACCACTGTTACCAGTGCCTTCTGCATGAAAATTATATTTTTGAGATACGTATTTTGAAGAGAATGAAACATTGTATTTTCTCTTGTCCCCCATACTTCTGTACCGGTCCCTTCTATTCCGGGTACAAAGATTAAATTGAACATTCTACCTGATAGATTTGACGCTATTTCCGGTACCTTTGCTTTACTTCGCATGATTCTACTTAATATGTACAAGACTTTGCGTTTTGCCTTTTTTGTATGTTCTGGTCCTCGATATATTCATTCTTATAGTTATACCAAAATGCGTGTATTCCTTCACATATTTTAGTCAAAGGGAACAAGAGGGGTATAATGTTTGACGTCATTTCCTTCTTGGTCGGTGTCTGCTGTAGATGTAAGTTTTCAAAAGTGAAAAGTTTGCTAAATATTAGAGGAACACCAAAACAGTAGAAAAGACAATCTGTATTTTTTATTTTTTTTAAATATAACGCTTATGAATTTTATCTACATGGAACATGTTGGATGTACGTGGGCAGGTTAGCTGGCATTACCAACAATTAGACACACGTGGAGGTTTTTGTAGAAGCAGTTAGCAATAGTTATTATATTAAGAATAGTAGAAGGTCGATAGAAGTAGGAGAATTCGCTTAGTGATTCTGAAAGAGATATTAATAGAGATATTGAAGAGAAAACAAATATGTTGATTCTGAAACATCCGAGAATTGAACACGGATTGACTCAGTGGTTAGAATCATGCTAAACCTATTCTATCGAAAAGGGATAACCTCTTCTTGATACAAATACGACAAGTCATGTGTAATTCCATTTTATATTACATGGGTGACGCATATGATATCCGTCGCGCTTTCCTCACTACTTAAATTAATGTTTCCAGAAAATCGATTCCGAAGTAGAATCTCCCCTCAACCTTCACAGAGGTTCGAGCACCTATCATCAAGAAGAAACCATGTTTGCCTACGAATCCCGGCTGAAACCAGAATAAAATATACATATGGTCACTAAACAACTGCTATTTTTTATTCAAGTTGGTCCCGTCGCGATGTATATTTTTGTTTTTTTATTCTAATTGTTTAAAAAAATATGAAAAATCAAGAAAAAACCGCGATTCAATTTGTATTCATCAGTTAACAATACAGTAAATAATTATTCAGGTACTCACATGATTCGGTTAAAGTGCAAAAGACTAGAAGCAAATTTGTCGGCGGAACTTATTCGATTCGCAATGTATGCAACTTGCTTAGAAAAACGTTCAATAGCTTTATTGATTGTCCATAGACGAAAGTAACGTAAAACTACTTCAGAATATTTGCTAAATATCAAATAATCCGCCAAAAACTTTCATGGTTAAAATTGATTTTTTAAAAGAAGTCTCCTGCAATGTATTACGCCATCCACTAAAATTGCATATATTTCCTTTAAATGATCAATGAAGTATTTTACTAACGATTAAATTACAATACACGTTACTGCCGATATTATTTAGTGAATTAGTTCAAGTTACGCGAATACTGTATTTAGCATCCCCTCTTCTCCTGTCACTATACGAATCAGATATCATTACGTAGGGAATGCCGTCGTCTTAACGGTGATCGAATATTTTAATAATGTAGTGTAAAAGACAACTCGCATCCTACTTAAATAAATAATAAACTTAAATGAGAAATGAGCAGTTATAGACTGCGTATGAACGCAGGGACGAGAATTGACTAATTTTGTTCCCCCGAAGTCACCAAAGGACTTTCCTATCAACTCCGATCAATGTTCCCAAGAGAACCGGCGGATAAAATATTTATAAAAGAAGATATTTAAAAAATATATACTAGTATTAAAATAATAACAACATTAATGACATTACCGTCTGTATAAATACGCGTGTATCCCAATGAAAAATGAAAGAAATACATAACCTATTCTTGGATTCTTTTTTTAAAGACCCCTAAGTCTGAACTGCTGTAGAGAGAATAAAGAAATACAGGAAAAATTATTAACTCCTTTAAATTTATCATGTCCGTCTGCATATACTCATACATCTGCGATATCTTAGAGAGTTCATACTAAAAATTTTCATCTCATGGTCGCATTCCATTTGCTCTGACAGTTGGCAAATACAAAGCAAATCCAATTCTCCTGTGTTTTGTACGTTGACTCCGTACGAATTTCCCACTTCAGAATAGTGTACCATGGAAATGGAACATATCTTTGTTGCACGTTTTAGGCCACCCTTAGATGAATGAAATTAGAATAATTTTATAAAAATATGAAAAACAACTACCAATATATCAATAAATTGCATTTTTGTATTTATGCACAATGCTTCACCATAATATTATCGGAATAATTACACGAAATCTATAATTTGAATAATTCTTTATCTTTTATAAAGACTAATTTCACGAGAGAGTATTTAGTTTTCGTCTGAGAAGCTTAAGACGAAGAAAATATTTGCAATAAACTCGCATCGTTCATCATGGACGCGTTATCAACACATTCGATTTTGCGTCGATAGCAAATAGACAAATACATTAGTTTACAATGAGCGCGTCTCATCACGAAAAGTTTCCAAGTTAATTCGATCTAAGAGATACATTATTTAATAGGCAAATATCGAGCAGATTGTAAAAAATGACAAAACGCTTCCTTTATTGAAGACAATCTTCATAAAACGGTAAAATTCCAAACATGTGACCTTAAATAGTTAGGTTTACACTCTGACTTGACCCTTCTGTTAAAATTACAATAATACATTTTTTAAACATTTTATTACATATATTTATTCAGCATTATCATGTACTTTATGCATACCAAATAGATGATTGAAAGTCCAATGAAGGTTTTTATGTTATGCTAGACTACTTAATACTTGTCCTTATACTAGAAAATTCCGTTGTCGTGAAGACATCTAGCAACTACAAGAATGAAGTGGGTTGGCCAGAGGAAGTAGGTTAGTGGCTATGGGTAAATGCATCGGGGCAAGTGGAAAGAGTGAAGAAGCAACAGTTAGTAAATTACGAGATATTTAAACAGGAGGAAGGAAGCGAAGTAATTGATTGCGAGCAGGAGCCATGGTCGTGGCCCGAGTGCAAAGGAGGAAAAAATTCAATACATTTGGAAATGCGAGTATAATCAATCAGGGGAAATGGGATAGTTTAATACAGGAAAAGCTAGAATAAGGCATTGTTGAGTCCTTAAAAAGTCCGTAGGATTCGCAGTTAGAAATGTTGAGAGAAAAAGCGAAGCCGGGAGATCCGGAACTGTGTAGCACGTCTGCAGTCAGGAATGCGCAAGCAGTGCAAGTAGAAAGAGCAGCGACAGGAAAGCAGTCGTGGAGACACAGTCAAGTGTGTAGTAGTGCAGCCGGTGCGAAAAAGGAATGCGTTCTATCGAAATCATGTCCTGGTAGATTCAATGGTCAGGATTTGGAACGTGAAAATGAAAAATCTAATCTAGCAAGGATTTCGAATCCTAATTTTTTGAAACGGATTTTTTTAGAAATAATGTTTTAGGTCGCTCCAAGGTATAGGTGGTAAACATTCAAAGTAGAACATCTGTACTCAGGGCACAAGGGGTGCAACCGTCACAAAAGACTCCGCTCTCTTGAATACTAACCTCCTTCCTTTTTTGTACATCAGAGAGACAGATGTGTTTTGACGGGAGAAACAAAGAACAAATATGAAGGGTAGGGCGAGAGTCGAGAGAGTGTTGAGGAATGTTATTTAAGAATGTGAGAACCTGTTAACAGCTGACCTAACCTTGTGGTGATCCTTGGTTCGGGTTCGAGATGAAGTGAGCCAGGAAAAGAGGTTCCTGCGTATGCCAACGTCGGCGAGGTGGAAACGACTGCATGATGCAACCACACAACAGCAAAGTCTGGTGGGTGGCGAACGGTCAGAGGGGAACGCCGTCCAGGCAGAGGTGGGTGCCGGGGCGCCACCTGCCTATGGGTTCCAGGTTCGGGATCCGCGAAATGCTGGAGAAGGTGGTTTGGAGAAAGAAGGAAGAATGGGTTTAGCCGCCTGATGTGAATTGGAGAAAAGAAGACTGAAGCGTACAAGAAGACAGAAAATTAAATTGAACTAAGAAGTGTGAGTGCGCGAAAGAGTGAAATAAATGATGATATTGTTAACTGCAATAGGGTTTAGCTCTCGTAGTTTGTTATACGGGAGTAAGAGAATGTAGAAAGTAGTGGAAAATTGGTTAACGTTCAGGGAAAGGGTTTACATTATTTAGCGGGGCTGCGACGGACGATCAAATTCAAAATTTACGGCAGCAACTAAATTCATTCGGGGAGCTAATAGCACTTTTCCAGGAATTGTGTCATGTTGGTGGGGGAGTTTGGAATGGGTACACAGTGCTGCTTCATCACATCCAAGCACTGAGGGCGACGTTGCAGAAGATTCAAAGTCAGATAACAATGGCTGAGATGGGTACATTTTCCCCTATGATCCTCCCTCCCTCAGTACTGTCCTCTGTTCTGGCCAATGCTACAAAATCACTCAAGGGTGAGCTGAAGATCGTGAAATGAGACAGTAGGTTGCTGAGGGCAGTGTACGCAGTGACGTGGACGCGTGTACTGGCGAACACTCGAGACACAACTTTGCTGATCTCGTTACCCCTGTACCAAGGCCAAGAGTTCCGCAGATATGCATTTCTTGCGTTGTCAATGGTAAAAGAAGATGTGGGGCGTAGCGTTGTCCTCACGGCCGATTATCATTCCTTAATGGTGTTCTTTGACGCCACACAGTTAATACTTCTGGGTGGGACTCGCTAGTCATCTGTCGTAGGGAAGAGGTCACGGTGTGTCCACTCCAAGACTCCATTTCTTCACCAATGACTCCTTCTTACAATATAGCCGTCTTTTTGAATGACTCTCGCCGCAAAAGTGAGATCTGCAGCGGCCTTACGAACTTTTCGCCTTGGGGGAGGTACCTGGGAAGTAGTATTTTGCTCTCAGCGAGGACACAATTGTGAATGTTTCGTGCAAGGGTCGTGCAATCTTCCGTACACGTACAGAGAAGGGAGTTTCTTTCTTCCTTCGGGATGTAAGGGTCGTTCTCCCTTGCAAGTCTTACCTCCTAGATTCGAGGCATTTAATTACTCGATGCCGTCCGTAGCTTTCGTAAAGCAAACCTGGAACTTGGACTTAACCAATATCTCAAAGTTAGATGTGGGACTGCATGAAGTAGTAGTCAGCGAATTACTAAACGCCTTGAAAGGGCAGAACACTCACCAAGTACCTGCCGTGCCGTTGGAGGTAGTGAAAAGACTTTCATCCTTATGGCAAGTGTGTAAAGACAGTATAGCAAAACTGAACACTGCTTCTTGGACGGGGTATGGGGCAGTGATACTAGATGGAATAATGGGAGTGGCATGGACAGTGATGAAATGTAGAATGATAAAATCACAGCCAAAAGAGACTTTACCTGTATCGGTAATTAATTTACCACCCAATCCAGCGCCGACACCCATATTTGCTCACTTATGAGTATTGTTCTGTATTAATTGTTTTTTTTTAGATCATGATATTAATTTTGGTAATTCATGTAAATAAATATGTAAATGTGATGGAAGGGAAGATTAAGCTAAGTGTATAAGGAAATTGCAAATATAATTATAGTGCACGTAGAGGCAATGTATAAGTTTTGTATAACAGAGTAATGATATGATTTTTAAGTTATGTACGGGTGGAGTAGCAAGTTAGAGGTGATGTCAAGAAGTTTCTAAAGCGCGTGCGAAAAAAAATTCTCCCTTTTTTGTAAATTGGTTCTGATACTTGAAGATTGTAGTTGGATGACAACCTACACGAGTTACGACCTTCCCTTTTTTTGGGAAAGGCTGGAGATGTCGTAAATGTTGGATAGAGGAATTGCTATCTTATTATTTGTATGTTGGGAAAGGCAAACCTACAAGGCGGAGGATATTCTGGGGGTCTAGGTCATGACCTCACGGCTGAATAATATATAACCTAGGTCAGGTTCAGAGAGGACAGACAGAAGGAGACACCAGAGAGAAGACGTTGGGGTCGGATGTACACTGGAGTTGGCGATGCCGGTGGGCGTCACACGCAGTTACTCGCCTTCCGCATTCCGCCAACCACCTCTCTTTTGAACCTGGGCCCTTCAGATAAACCGTTCACTCCGAGTTTAAACCGTACGTCCGCCATGGAACCCAGTTCATCTTCCGTCTCTCGGCTGTCATCGGAAACAGTGTGAGTAAAGCTAACACATGAAATGCGTTTATTTGGCCTCTGGCCATCCTCCCAACCCCCAACACCACTTCCACCCCCAACTCATGTCGCTGGATCCGAGAAGTCCTTCTCACCGGTCATCCTCGGAGGGCCAATCGGATCCACCACGACAACAGGATTTCGTATTTTCTCTTGTATAAAGAGTAACTCAACTGACAGCCTCTCAGAAAAATAAAAATATTTACTTCCTGTAGAGTTCTAGCCTAATTCAACTTAATGGATGAATTGTATTTAAAAAATTGAAAGCAAATTAACTGTTTTTTATCTGCTCAGTTCAATTTTAAAGAAAATTTAGCTTATTTAAAGATTCTCATTTCGTAAACTAAAAAACTCTTATACGAAATATCATCACACTGAAGAAATCATGCACAGTATGAGTCATGGCATATATACAAATTTAAAATTAACGATGGAGAATTAACCATTTCTAAGAGTTTGTAACCAAGTAGTACTTATTTTAAGTTTGTGCAAACGTATTAAATACATTCAAGTATTTGTTGTACATTTTTTGAGACCTGCAAATACATTACATGTAGGAAGTTGTATTCGAGATGTATTTTTAACTTACGAAAAAAATATTGTTATCAAGAATTTTTTACAAATTTTTTTTGTCGACAAACCTTTTCACCACGCTTTGTGTCCACAGATCTTATAAGTACTCTTCGAATCTTTGTATTGAAATCGTTCACCTCCTTTATATAGAATGTATTATTGTACTAACACAATGATTTTGTATCAAGTTCTTATTGCTATTAAATTATTGATTTACAAGTGCTCTTCATTGGATATCCAAGTTTCTTATATCATGTTTAAGAAATAGATCCTATACTGTGATTTTTTAAATTCAGAATCATGTAGGTAAAATGAAGAAGAAAAACTAAAATATTGAACTTTTTATAAAATATGCAAGTGTAAATTGCTTGATTCATGATAAATTTACAATATTAATCGGGAACATATTAAGGTTTTGATCAGAGTAGCGAGTAGAGAAATTCCTAAGAGAGGACATAACTCTAGCGTTAGTTCAATGAACTGCTGAACCGATAAACTTTAGTGTGATCCCCTCTACTACCGGTTTCCGGCGCTAATGATTGCCAGGGGTTTAGCATGGGAGTGTCCAGTCTGTAATAATCTGTACTTCTTGTGTAGTATTCCTCATAAAAGCGAATCGGATGTGCGAAAAGATTTTGCCTTAACTAATGTCGGTTGTCCTCTTAAGACTTACTTACTCATCGGATTATGTAAAAAAGGAGCAAAAGTTCATAACAATTTACATATATTTCAACAAATTTTTAACAGAATGAATAAATGTTTTCTTAATATGATTTACCATTACTGACGCTGTATTAAGTTCAATATACACCATTTTGTAATGTATTACTCAGCCTATTTTAATATATCCAATAGTTAAGAATTTTTTTATAGGATCAACATTAATAAATGCAAATTTTTAAATATTGATCCTATATGTTATAGATAAATATGCGTCAGGATTTAGATACATTCTATTGTTAGATTGGTATCAGAAATCCTTATTTTCACTGCAGATCTGTAAATAGCGCGAAAAACTAAACTTTGATTTAGTCATAAATGATGGTAAAGAATATTAGTTTCTGATAATTAATGGTAAATAGATAGTACAAAATACTTGAACTCATTTGCTCATTAATATTTAAGAAAAAATTTCTATAAATAACATTTAGTGCTATAACAATACCAAATAACAAACAGAAAATCTGTTTGGCCACACAGTTTTTCGTAGAGAAAAAACCAAATGTATTTCTTAAAAAACACCGTCGAAAAATCCATTACCCAGAGTGTTCAAAGTATCAATTGTATGTTACGGATCAAATTAAAAAGTCATCAAGAATTTTTTGTCACAATATTACGACCATGATGCATTTCACAGATAAATCAACACAACTTCAATTGTGTGCTTTCGTAAAGAAAACTCTTCCCACATAACTGCAAATGTTTCCAATACAAATTTATAGAAAGAATAAATCCAAGCGACAAATTCGTGAACACATTATTACCATTCACTGAACTAGTACATTGCACGTATCTCTCTTCCAGTATTCGGCATCGAAGAGAAGTTGGCACAGATCTTGTAATAAACTTTTTTTTGGTAAAAGAATCTTGTGGATGGAAACCGATCACAAGTAAAAATATTTACAGGAACAAAATAAACACAATATCAAGAATAATAATTGTTTCGAAATGATTGTGCAGGTAGCGGTTTGAAAGCACCTGAAGCATTCAGTCAACTCTCGTTTGCAGATGGGTTCTGCGAAAGCGTAGTTCTGCAAAATTAACATTCCCGCCTTGAAGATACAGTATATTCTTCAGTAACCGGCTGGAGGCCGTTGTGTAAACAGCGAATTTATCCAAGCTGCTACTCGCTCGCAAAAGTGTAGTTTAAAATTACCCCACCAGATTGCTCCAGCGACCGAGATCGCGAAGGGCAGGCAAAATAATTTCAGAATTCCTGCATCAGAGCGCGCGACTATCGCTCGCCCTTGACAGTCGAATGACGATGGAAGTTCATCACGAGCTCGAGGATGAAAATACGTATTGTATCTCTAAAATTCGATATTTGCTCAATTTTTCATATTGAAACATTTATTTAAAAATCACATTATAAATAGTGTAAATTATTTCTTGATTTCAACTTATTATTGGCATAGCAATACAAAACCTTCACGACATAAAATCGTATTTTTTATAAGCTCCAATGAGATTAATTCTGCTTCAACAACAGGTGAGTTTTTTATTTTTCAAGTGATATTCTTGATATTCATTCTTGTTGAAAAAACCTTTTTTGGAGGCTGCATCGGGTGCTGTGTGGACCTTTGCTGTCTTCTTGCAGATATTTTGTGTCTTGTGTTAACAATAATCAACATGTTCTTTAGACACGTTATAATTTATTTCATTTAAAAGTTGGACAAAATATATTTTTAAACACGGGACAAATTGATCAAGGAAAAATAACACAAATAGATTTGTCAAGGAAACATTATACAAACGCTAACCGTCTCTCTAAACACTGGAACAAAACGAAAATACCTACATTAAGGCAAAGCTTCGACATCAACTCACCTCTATCTCAACGAGAGCGATACAAAGCAAGAAAGTAATAAACGAACTCGCACACAAATGTCAAGAAAGCAAGAATTAACCCACCGCCCAAAAGAATAAAATGACCACATAATTCGCCAAGAGATTGTAAAACTAAGTCATTTTTATCTTTAAGATATCCACCAATTATTTCAATTGAATTGCGTAACCAATACTCATATAATCCACTTTCGAATACCTGATAAGCGACTCTCTTTAGAGATTCATATATATTGTGATTTTTTAGTGAATAAAACTTCTCACAAGATCTAATTACTCTCTTTTTTGTCGCATGGAGAGACGAAACGCATTTTTTACTAACGTAATGCTTTTTAATATATTCGAAATATATCTGCGGAAACAATATTCCGTATTCATTCTTGGCACAGATTTCCTCAAAGAAGTTTATACTAACTTGGAGAGAATCAGTATAAATAATTTATAAGTGTTTCTTTTCCACTGTGATATAGTGGTCAAGACTCGAATTATATTTCATGGTCGAAATAACGTAAAGCACTTTTAAAGAATTCAGCGCTTCATCAACCGAGTCAATATTAGAAAGATACTTGGGAATAGTGAGATAACCCAATAAAAGACCGGAGAAAGCTTTACAAACGATTATTGACAGAAGAAGTGCGCTAGACAGAAAGATGCGCTGAGACATGTGTGGCGTGGAACCTTCTAAGCTTCCTGTGATGATCGTCGCAAAAACTTCGAATACTGACACTCGCTTTCTGGTACACGCACCAATGATCACCCACACAATTCCTAGAATGAACATTGCGACCTCCAGTGACAACCACACTTTACTTTAAAAAGGCAACAGGAGTAAAGTGGGGAATGATACTTTCGGAGCACGTCGTACGATAAGCACGAGATTTGATTCGTAAAAACACGCGGTTAATTGTGTTAATACAATGTTACCCATACCGTGAAATTGGACCGTTGAAAGAAAATGCGTGAGTCGTGTTAAATTTCTGTAAGATATCTTCTCGATTATTAATGGAATAATACAAATTTCGTACATTGTCATAACAGGACCGACGTAAGAAATTACTCCTTGTTTATTTGAAATTGCTGCAAACAACCAGTAATTTGGAGGAATAACGTCTTTATATTTCACAACAGGGGGTTTAATGTTGTTTCGTCTTTCAAAATTCATTTTCACGAACGATTTTAAATCATTGAAGTCTAGTATTTGGATTATCCAACTATTTCTCTTTTCTTGATAGGAATAAATTTCTTGTTTTCTCAGGTTGAGAAGAATAATAGCGTCCGTTCGCGATGTTTCTATGAACGCTTTAAAAAGACAACGGATGGCAGACGTTTCTAATGCAGTTTTGTATGGCCAAACAGCAACATACATTCCTTTAGCACTAACAGATAGAAGATAGATAAACATTTTATTAAAGTAATGCTTTTCTTCATTTTCGGTGAAGACCTCCGGTAGAGTAAATACTAGAATATATCCTATTGATTGTGGATTTTCCAACAGTAGAGGAACACGTTCATTGAAATGTAGTTCTCCGATGACGAGAACAGGTATCCCTTTGCGATGAGGCTCCGGTACAACGGAAATAGGAATACAACTGTAGATGTAAATTGACTCCTGAAACACAAAGTAATAATTGCATTAAGGAAAGGTACGCAGCATTTGCTGTTTAAAATTTTCTATTATTCTTTCGACCTCTGCATCATATCTTGTATCTCGATTCCTACATTTATGATGCCTTTAAACAAATACTATTTTCCCATTACATTTCATTTTATTCCGAAAGGAATCTATTTTATTAATGAGACAACAACACATCTCACGTTTTCTGGAATTTTGTTTCTTGATAGTAATGTTGGAAACTTTGTCATGAGCAATTTATTTTTAACTATTTATTATATTGTTCTTTAACCAAGCCTTTGTAAGTAAGGAGATGTCTTTTGTTGAGCATATGTCTGAATGTTTTGTTATAGTAGAAAATTAAGATCACAAGATCGAAACGTGGAATGACGAACACGAATGGAGATTCTCGAAGAACAGTCGATATAATCGATACGCTGACAGTCAATGTAATGATAGCTGAGCGCGGAAAGGACAAACAAATGTGGTTTCGTTCTGGATTGGATAAATGTTCTAATTTGTTTTCGATAAATATTTCTGGTTGTGTTATAGATAATAATGTAAATTAATGTTACAATCAAAACGACGTGTAATACAAGTAATAGACGCCATGACAGGAGGAGGGACACATCGTTTCAACCGCTGCTACAGCTTCCCTCGCCTCGGCTGCCTCAGTTTCAAACAAATTTGCAATTCTATCAAGTAAGACAAAATGAATAATGAGCTTCTAAAACCATTAAATTAATTTAAGTCAATTAAAACTTTTTACCTAGTATTTTGCGACTACCATCTTACAAATAGTGCCTGAAGTGTAGTGCCCCAATTAAGCAAAAACATATATTCATCAAGATATGTAGTCATGAGATGAGGATTGTCTACTATTATGTATTCTTAGTAAGTACACCAGTAGTTCGTTTCTTGCTTACAGCATGATCAATAGTGTCTTAATATTGTTATTAAAAATGTTTCAAGTAGCCCATTCGTATTTTCGTATCGGCGCAAACAATCAAAAACAACGCTGTCTTTTCTTTCCAACAAAGTTGAACAATCATAAACCAACGACATTATTTAGTTGCATTAACATCGGTTTCGTTTAAATGTGGCCATTATCCCCAGGTGGTGGTGACGCCACGTGACGATTGCGACAGCAATGAGACTTCACATCTGCTCCCGACAATATCGTGTTGCACTGTTGAAATTTTTCGTCGTGCTGCGTGGCGTTAGTCCTTGACTAGTTCAATACGTGTGGCAGCTTGGCGTCCTGTTGCACTTGATCTTGACGAGGAGAGGGAAATACTATTTGATTTATATTGAATATTCGTCAAAAGGGAAGCGATTTGTGCTCATTACATTCTCGTTAGTTATCCTGATTTTCCTCCATTTCAGGTAAGAATTTTTTTTGTAAAATCTTAATTCCACGTACCTAAACTAGCTTGTTATTCGTTACGTAATCATACGAAGAATTGAACGGTTTTAGCTGCTTTTTATCAAAAAATTCTATTTAAAATTTTAATCTGAAATACGTATTAGGTATTCGAACAAATTATTTCTTTTTTTCAAAAATGCAGTTATAATCTATGCATGACCACATTGATGATAAGAAACGTATTTACTCTCTCGATAATTTGCACCAAACATTTAATATATGTGACTGAAATGAAATTTTCAAACTTGTTTTTGTACTAGCTTGTCATTAACATCAATACATGAGTAATATTGTTAAAAAATGATTAACGTAAAGAGTTAGAGTTCCTTCTAGCTGTATATGGAATGTACGTAGTTAATTTCCTGGCAATACGATGACATGATATTTATCGTAGTTCTTGTAGCGCCGTCAGAGTTTGAATAAAGAAGTGAGATTTGATTATTCACTTCTGTTTCCAGGTAAATTGATTGCGTCTACTCTTTCTTGTTCTTGGTATTGCCAAGAGCAAACCGTCTCTATATTTGCACAACAATGTTATTTGGAATGGAATATTTAAGGTGAGTTTGTCTATAAGTTCGTTCTTTACTAACCTCACCTTCAGCAACCACAATCGCTGATTTTCAGTTTGAATTACTGTAAGAATGAACTGTTTAGAATATGCTGAGTTAGAATACTATATATATTATCAATAGTGAATGTGAGGACAAACCGTGCGTTGACGGGTAATGAAAGTACCGGCCAATGGGATACAAGGGACGAGAGAGTACGTTCCTTTTTTGGTATTCGTACTTCAAAAGCGAATGGAGAAAAATAATCCAGTTGCTGATACACTCTTTTCCTAAATTCGTGAAACTGCCGGAAAGAAACTCATTTACACTCTCGTAGGACACAGGATCCGTTCATTTAGTGTAAAATTCTATAGATTCTTGTGTCACTTCCAGCAAATATTTTTTTATTTTGTGACCCGTTGTAGATTATTAACATTATTAAAATGGTTTATTTTTTCCCAACATTATTACAATATTAATTTCTGAGCTTTTCACTCACTGAATGGGTCTGATTTGACCTATATCAGTCACTTGAGTATTCTTTCTGTATTTATGTAATACTAAACTATTTATTGGGAAAAATATTCTTTTGAAAATTTTTAACTTGGTTTTCGATAACTACGACATATATTTAATAATAATAGTTCCGCAAATAATATTGCACCTTACATAAAAGGAACGCATAGAAACTACACAAAATTCTATTCTGTTCTTAAGTGTGTTTTGGAACTAAGTGTAAATCGAGTTAAACTAATATCAAAAACAACTAAATCTTTACCCTCGCATTTTAAAACATAAAATATCTAATTCAAAACAAATTAACGAAAGTGTTATGCTTATTGAAAAAAAATTGCATAACCTTCCTGAAGATGACTCAATGAAAATTCTTTTATTAACGTATCATGTGTGCATGTATGAATAAATATTCTGTCGTACAATACTCTGAAAAAATTATTTCTCTCTGATACACCACTTTTTACTAATTGTTGAATATATTTGTTGATTTTCTGTGTGCGCGCTCAACCTTTCTGGAGAGCAATAGAAACATACACCGGAAACAAAATACTTTTTGTGTAACATGTCGATCTCCAAAAATTAAAGTACGAAGATTCTTTTGGGAATCTACCAATACTTCCCGGAAATTATATTTTATTATAGGTTCCATTTTTCTATAAAATATTTGTTTATAAAATATCTTATATTTCTCTCTCAGACCATGTTATATATTCATAGTCAATAGCATTGAAAAGCGAATCACTGATCTCTGGATGAACAAAGATGTTATCAAAACTAGCGTTGATTTGCTGAAGAGTGTCAATTCTATAATCACGCTTTTTAATTGTTCAATTACATGTGAAATATCCTGAAAATGCTCTTAGAATTATGACTCTATACGCGCTCACCCCTAACATTACGCGAGGTTTTGACATCAAAACCCATTAAAACCAAAAAGGAATTTAAGAAGTACAAGATCAGGTATAGTTAAATCAAAGAAATCCAATCTCTAGCATTTAAACTTTCTGAAATCTGGAGCGTCCGTCTATGAGCCAATGTTGTCACGTTTCCTATGGACGGACCATAATTGTGATCGTATACAATGAAGTAGAAACTTTTTCATTAAGCACTTGCATTTTCACTTTCCGTTGCGTAGCAGAGATATCTTAGAAATATTTTCTATCAAAGTGAATTTTAAACGGAATATACCCCAGCAAATATACAATGAACATAACTGGTATTTGGAGATAAAAGATAAATTGTTATGTTCTCCATTTTCCTCAGCAAGTTAATAATAAATACGTATGATCGAACAAATGAAGGAGACCACAATTTATTATTGTTAACTTACGTCACAAGTAGATATAAAACTTTAATAACACGCGCAACGAGTCAATATATTAAAATATTTATTACTTTAGACCTTGTTGTTTACAAGTACTATAATAATTTAATATGTTGACTTACATCGTTTGCTTTCAAAGTTTCACATCTACTTGTGACGTGTGTTTACAATAATAAATTGCAGTATGCTTAGTTTTGTCAAACATATGTATTTAGAGATATATTTTTATCTCAACAGCCGTACTAGTATTTTCCTATTTATTTGTCGTGTATTATGTACTATATTCATTAAAAGTAATTAAACTGGCTTAAGAGATTTACAAGTATTGTACTTAACTATTTTTCGTGCAAAAATTTTCGGTGAAATATAAAAAATATGAAGGATGTTATTGTTGGTTTATCAACACTTTTTAAGGTCCCTAAAGCACGTAATTGTACATTTGACACTTCTGAATTAAATTGTTGCAAAAGATGGAATGTCGAAAGACCAATATGAAAAACACATTAATTGGATATTTACAATTGATTGTGGTGTGTAACATTAACCTAAATGTTGCTTTTCCTTCCATACAAAATCGGTAGCATTCTCGGCCTGTCTTTAACTTAGATCTACTTTACTTGTCAAAGAGGCTTCAATTTAAAAATTTTCTAAGTACTTTTGGAGCCATCACTTATTTCTGTTCAGGAACAAGGAAAAAGGAGATATTTGTAAAAAAAAATTCTCATTTTTATTTTTGTTTCCGGGACCTATCCTTTAAATTTGGAACACACATAATCAAGTCAATGTTTTAATCAATTTTCTATTGTTTCACACTATACTTTAGTAAAGAACAAAACACTAGTAATAAAACCTTTTCCCATATACATAAAGTTATAGTATAAATATAGTATAAGATTTTATGAAAATGATCTTTAAAAATGCAGTGTTTCTCTTTGTAGGCATCTTCTCTTCTTTTTACTATTGCTCACGTTCATGGTTGGAGAATTGTATGGGACATCTACCCGTCGTTCCGGTAACCACACCTTGATCCCTGGCGATAGCATCAACATAACATTGCGTGAAGTGGGTAATAAAATAAATATCACTCTGAACGGAACAACAGGGAAAGGAACAGAAGTGATGATTATCCCCAAAGCTGCAAAAGACTTCAGTTCCAGAAGAACTTTGTGGGTGATCGTCAAGGAAGATGAGCGTGCAATGACGAGGGAAATAGCGTTTTTCGAATCCGTCAAGCGAGTTCTCAGGACTGACGAGCGCATCAGCAAACAGGTACACATTTTGTCATGTGTTAAACCCGCTTTATCCGGTCCATTTTATGTTCTGTTTTGTGAAATACTCACCGGACTGGATGCTAATTATATGGAAATTTTCAAGGATGCTCTATATGTCAATACGATTCGTACGAACTGACTTACGCACTCCTAATGCTATCTCTGCTCACTAGTTGCAGTGTCCGAGTACTCGAGTCGGTTTAGTGGTTAATATAGCGTGCAAATTTGCGTTTTCACTTCACCACAAGTACCTCGCACTCCGTTATTATGTAATACAAATAAATTGACACGCGCTGTCCGCTCTTCTGTCCTCAGTAGTGCCGCGCGCAAATTTCTCTTTCCCCAAGAGACTGCTCCTCTCGTATGATATATAAAATATAACATTATGGACACGTTTTGCACCCCTTTCAAATGTTTGTTAACAATCAAGGATATAGTTTAAACTTTTGAGTGAAGAGCAGCATCACTAGAGCGCAGTGTTGTAGTCTCACAATAGGTGTTACTGGTTCTAGTACATCATTGTCTCAAGCTCGGGGCGTACCAGCTGCCATTAGCAACTTGCCAACTTGACGAAGCTGCTGTTGACAGTATGAGAACCTCGACATGTTGATGGACTTTGTCTTTCTCGATACTTTTCTTTATCTGACCTATCTGACCAGTAAAGTTACATTTTATTTAAATTAATGAATACAAGCTTAAAAGATTATTTGCTTGCCCACAATTGACCCTTCATTGAAAAATTGTATATTTTAAAATTTTATTGATGAAATATCATTAAAAACTTGTTCGTATTTTAAGTAATTAAGGACCAAAAAACTGATAGGGTACTATAAGAGGTTCGGTCACGCATTCGATCGATTTAAATCGTTTTGCGTTTTCTGCGTGACTTGCGGTCAGCCATCACACAAGTCGTCATCTTGCTTGTCGCATCCGTGGTTTGTCAATTGTAAGGAGAGTTATGCATCAAATTCAAACGCATGCACGTAATATCTGATGGAGAAAGAGTTTCGAAGGGTTCGAGTTACGGAAAGGGTATGTTTCCTTGAGGGTAGGCGTCTCTACCTCATTAAACATCCGGTCTGCATACTTAAAACGTTTTCGTCAGCGACAAATTCTCCAAAACGACCTAAACGTCATTTTTGGAGTGTGGCGGATTTCGAAAAAGCGCACAAATAAGCGAAGTGCAACTCTGGAAATTAGGCATGTTTAGATAATCCTTGTGGACTTAAAGTATAACTTTTGGGATGTAAGAGAATTATGACAAGGTATATAATTGTCTGGCAAAATAAACAGCTCTGTCAACCTCTATATCTGTCTCAAACTGTACCGCCACTACCATCCAGTAACCGAAATCTGCCGATTATTAATTTTCATGACGAAAATCTCGGGGTCGTCCTCGGCAGGAAACTCACTTTCCAAAGCTCCGAAGAGCTGACTTTTTAAAATCAATGTCGTATATTGTATTCTCAACTTCACGTCCTCGCACAATATTTCACTGCCTCCGAAAAACGACCATAATAGACCTTCACGAAGGACGAACTTGCTGGGCTGATGTTCCAGTTTATTATGAATTCTTATCTTTGATATTTTAATACCCATAATCCGATGTGGGATATATCACATATCTGCCCAAAGGATGACATAGATGAAGAAACTTATATAGCCGAGATGTGGCATACCTTAACACGGGTCAAACTACCCACTTCTGTACAGCTTCTCGATCTTTCTCAGTGTTCAATTTAGTCATCTGCAATTCCTCTCTTTCCCCATTTTTAGAATGGACAGATTTTGACGATCTGTACTGGAGTGGTCACAATCCTATATTTACATTTCAAGGTTTCCCCCTCCCCTCTTTTTCACACCCATCTTAGTGGATATTGAAAAAATCAGTTTGGGATGTGCTTAAATGTAACATCAATCTTTGCGATGAGCCTTTCGCCGATGTGGATGCTATGGCATCCCATTTCAGAGACATAATATATCCTCCGGTTTTTCTCTATCGTTTTTTCAACAGAAAGCTTGCGCAGAAAAATGTTGCTTGGATTTCCTCTGTTTTCAATTGTATTGAGAGGAATATAACATTCCTTTATCAATAATGGAGCTGACCTCTGCCCTTCCGACTATGAAAAAAGCAGCATCTCGTCCTAATCAAATACATAACGCGACGCTAAAATATCTTCCAGAGATTGGCTTGAAGTTCCTTCTGATGTTATTTTAATGTTTAAATTAACATACCATTTTTGAATATGACTTGAAGCCATTATTATTCCACCTCCGAAGGAGGGAAAAGAACGTTCTAAACCGTCGCACTTTCGACCGATTTCTCTGACAAGATGCGTTCGCAAATTATTAGAAAGAATTATCAATCGTCGCCTGGAATTTCTACACCTTTTGATCAATATCCTATGTTGTTTTAGCACGCAGCGGTTTTTTCGTAAAACGCATCATACACACTTGAAACGTCAAGTGACAGATCCATAAAACCTGGGGTGGGAAGTCTTCCTTGCAGGTGTGTGTTGCGCCTGCGCAGTTCTGCAAAATTGAGATAGCCGCTTGAGAATAAATATTGAATTAGTATGCGGCTGGTTGGAGGAAGGCGACTACGCTGGTTGCCGGAAACAGTTGCCGGACGCCGACCAAACAGCTTAAAAAAAATAGTTCCTATCTATAGAAACAAGGCGCGCCAATGGCCGGGTAGCCTCTTTCGTAAGTCAAATACTCTTAGACAAATGACGATCGTCGTAAAAATATTCATCTGTCTTTAGCGAGGAACCAGGAAGCGATTGAATTTCGTATTGTCTCTTTATTAAATTCATTTTTGGCCATTTTCCATACTGAAACTACTTATATTATTGGCATTATTAAATAGTGTGAATTTATATAGTAAATTCAATGCATGATTCATAAAACCAATAAAAAGTTTTTTGACAACGGAACTATTTTTTTTAGAGCACCAATCAGATTATTTCTTCTTTAAACAATAAACTGTGTTTTTATTGATGTTTCTTATTATTCTTGTTGGTGAATTGTTGGCAGAGATTTGCTGTGTGCTAGAGAAATGAAAGTGTTTGGAGCTCTTTCGTTTTCAGTTAACTGCGGTTAACGCTGGACCACTTTGTTGCGGTGTCATACTCCATCTTACCAGCGTTTGTATTGAGGGATCACTCCGTGGCCATTTTCTTTGACCTGGAAAAAACTTATATCATAACATTGAAGTACGGAATCCTGAGCACATTGCACACGTGCGTATTCTGACTTCTATTGGGTTGTCTTCCTCTGTTCCAGGAGACCTTCCTATCTTAACGCTCTATTCTCGTTTCTTTAGGTACTTATTTATCACCTAAACATCTTTTGGAAAACGGTGTTACACAGGGCTCAATATTAAGCAGTACTCATTTTGCCATAGAAATAAATAACTTTTCGACAGATGTTTGAGTACCGGTATAGGCGTCTCTCTTCGTTGACGAATTCGCCATTTATTGTTCGTCTAGCGGCATCTCTGTCATCGATAGGCAACTGCAATTGGTTAAAGTCGTTTACGCGAGTAGAGCATGTTCACCGACTTACTGACAGTCTCGCTTTAATAGTTTTTTTGAATGAGTTCATTCATCACTTTCTTTCTGTCATTATTTTTATATGGCTTCTGTTGAGTAACGAATGTTTTCTTAAACGAAGCTTTTGACTAACTTTTATATTAATTTTTGTGTTTGTTTTTTTATATTATTTTTCCTTCTGAATTGTGTTGATTTAACTAGCGATATTGTTTGAGATCCGTTCTATTTTCTTCCGTTAATAAATTACTTAACGACTTTGCCGAAAATTTGACACAGCTGTTGTTTTATCAATATGATGTAAGAAAAAAGGTATTCTATGCTTGTGTTTCTGATAATGACGAGTATATTATCACTATGACTCATATTTAATGATGAATTAAATTGTACTTTTGAATGTTTGATTCACTTTATGTACTTGACTCGTTTAAGTTTATTTCATGTAATGGAAATTATTAAGTTTTTTCATACGAACCATTCTTTTTTTTACCAATTTTTTATGACAAAAAGGAGGCCCTTCACATTGAACATATTATACAAGATACACACGAATGATGCTAATGAACTGTGGTATTTTTTTGTTTATGCTTGAATATATATTTTGATAATAATTTTTTTTCTGATTTATGAGTTATTTATGAGAAACACAATATATTTATAGACTTAATTTCGAATTTTATTTCATTTTTAGGGTTGTAATATAAGAGAATTTTACTCGCTTGTTAAAACAACATACAATTCGAAAATACGACAGTTTCCTGGGAACATATAAAGCTAATACAAGTACTAACTCTCTAATGGATTTGTAAAAACACACCATCTTTAAATTCTTGAGATATCTATTATTTGTTTCTTTTTTATTCTTTATTTAATGTGTATTTATTTTTATTTATTTTTTTATATTTAAATCGCTTGCAAAATGATCTTTTAGTTGAATCACGGTGCATGACTTCACATTTTCATATTTCTGTATATTTTGTTACAACACAAATGTCAAATGCACAGAATACAGTATTTTATATTTCGCTGTAAGCGTTTGAACATAATTTATTATTAACAAAAACTAGTAAATGAAGAATTTATTTAGGAAATATTTTTACCATTTATTCAAAGAACTCAAAAATTATCTCTAGATTGTGACGCTGCTAATTTTACAATGTAGAAAAACGAATTTTCCATACGAAAGTTTCTATTACAATGCGTACGACAATGAAAAAAAAAAAACAAACATTAAAACAAAAGCTATGATCTCTAACAATATATGAGCTGCAGGTTATGTTCAATAATTAGAATGAGCCACTAATTTCTTTCTTCTGATCAATATTCATCTTCCAATTACTATATTCTGAACGTGTCATTCATGGTTTATAATCATCTAGCATTTAAAACCCACTTGTACTTAATGTTTCATTTGCGTAATACATTCCTCTATCTAATACAAACATCCATTTGCAACAGAAGTGGAGCATCTAAATGTTAACAAAGCCGCATTGATTTCTCGTTGGGAAAGTTGTGAAACCGTTTTCCTACAGAGCGAAAAAAAAGATAGACAGAAAGAATGTCATATAGCAGCGCCGATAGCTCGACGCGATAGGTCGACTACTTCAGAAAGACTGTATTGCACCGTTCGCCTCGGAATATTTTGGGATTTCATTAGTTTAATTCGTCTGAGACTGAAGTTAGACATTGACATCGATGCGTGTGGCTGCGTGTATGTCAATTACCGCGGGACCTACGGTGGTATTACTCCATTCATCGAAAATCTATAAATCAATATTTGAAACAAAAAATATTATTGATGTAAATATTTCAATTTTATCGTAAGTGCTACTTCTAGTCTCATATTAAGAATGAAAGATTATACAATTATTTTTCTTAAAACTACTTAAAATAGAGGAAAAATTCGTTATATTTTAGGTTTCTATCAGTGAGCTATTCTGTTATAATCCGTAAAACCGTCCTAGGAACCTTGATAATATAATATTAACATCTTGACATACTATTTGTAATGCAGCCAATGATTATTTTTTTCTGCCTCGACTGGATTGTGGCCATTTCTTAATGCTTTAGCAATGTTTTGCTAAAAATCAGAGTTAAAAATATATTCCCAGACTTTATTACCAATTGGAAAACTATCACACAAACGTTGTTTTAACCCCTATGGCGGGTACGGAGTAGCTAAGATGTCACAGATGGGTGTGAATAATGAAACTCGTTCGGCAGAGGTAGACTATTCGGGTCTCGTTGCTTGGTTACATAAAATATGATAACAATTTTAAAGATTTAAAAAGAAATAGTTTAAATTGTACAATTTGTCAATAAAGGTTTGAATCTGGGCAAGCAATAAATCTTTCAACTAAGTCCCATATCTATGCAAGCAATTAATCTTTAAAGTCAAGACTTTAACTACCATGTAACTTCATAGGCCTGAAGTGCCAGAGAGACCGAAGTCTTAAGTTCGCAAAGTCCAACAACATTTGGATGTTCTCTTACCGTCACAAGCAGCATCGCCAAGTTGGTTCGTTGCTGATGGCAGCTGGTTGTCCCCGAGCTCCAGACAATGTTGAACTAGAACCAGTGGTACCAATTGCTCAACTTCAACACTGCGTTCTAGTGATGCCGCCCTCTACTCAAGACTTTGCACTATTTCCCTGATTGTTAAAGAAATTTATAGATCGAACCTGATAGAGAGGAAAGTTGGGCACAACAATATGAAAGACGACACTTCTCGTTCTCAGCCAGAGGCCTCACATGTACATAATAATATATTAAAAGAATCATAAGAAATATGTCGTGTCTGTGGAAAGATGATTTGCGTGCGGCTCTACTTAGAACAGAAGTGGGGACAGCGAGTGTCAATTTATTTACGTAAATTTAAGAAGAGATTTGGAGATACTTGTGCTGAAGAGGATATTATTTGGTCTTACTTTACGCATTTCTTAGAGAATGATACCTTCACTAATCGTGGTCGACAAATACTTACAAGACTGCCCCGCAACCTTTCTTGACGCTATAGTGTAAGGTTACACACGTCATATTTTTCAAAAGGGCTAGTTTTTATTATGCTTATATTTAAAATACTGAGTGATTTTGTACCATTATTATGATCACCATTGAAGTTGCGAAGATGATGTGATGAGATAAACGATTGGTTTAAAGGCAAAAGTGTGTAAATTATATTTTATTCGTATCAGGAAACTGAAAGATTTGGTTAATTCAGTAAAATAAATTACTCAACGAACTAATTAGATTTGTCACGTGCCGTACATTACTTGGTTGTAACTATTTGAATGCGATTATCGTTTGATAATTTATATTACATACTTATCAATACTTTATTTTTTATTGTCTGAAAACATGGTTTTTAAATTGACTTTCGTGTAACAGGAAATTAAAAAACGTCCTTTTAGTACAAATTATAATATCTCAGAGTAATTGAATGACATTAATTCCTTGTTCCGAATGTATTAATAAAGATAAGAAAACCGAGCATATTCTATATCAACAATATCCAACTCTTATATCTGATGAGGCGCATTGAAGTGCAGGTTGCAGTAATTATTGAATGGAATCTTGAGCAAGAAAAATATCTAATTTAAATTACCCTTTGTATATATTACAGATCTGAAACAGCGACATATGAGACAGATCATTCGAAAATCTAATAATCTCCTACATAATTCCCTCCCAAACCGATAGTAATAATAGCAAAAGGACAATATAGTAAATAGGTAAAAATAAATTGTACAAGATTTATTTTCCAATATTAATATCAAGAAGAAAAATTTCAGAAAACGTAAGATGTGTTGTTGTCTCATTAATAAAATAGATTCTTTTCGGAATAAAATGAAATGTAATGGGAAAACAGTATTTGTTTAAAGGCATTATAGCCAATGTAGGAATCGAGAAACCAGATACGATGCAGAGACCGAAAGAAAATTTAAAAAATTAAACAGCAAACTCTGGGTGTCTTTACTTAATGCAAATATTACTTTGTGTTTCAGGAATCAATTTTCATCTACAGTTGGAATCCTTTTTCCGTTGTACCGGAGACTCATCGCAAAGGGATACCTGTTCTCGTCTTCAATGGACTACTTTCCATTAAAAGTTTTGTGTTGAAAAAATCACAATCAAAAGGATATATTCTTGTATTCACTCTACCGGAAAACTTTGCTGAAAAAGAAGAAGAAGGAATGCATTTTTTGTTTAAAATATTCATTTTATTTCTACCTGTTAGTGCTAAAGGAATGTATGTTGCTGTTTGGCCATACAAAACTAAAATAGAAACTTATACCATCTATTTTGTCTTTGAAACTTTCACAGAAACATTCGGAACGGACGCCATTATTCTACTCAACCTGAGAGAACAAAAAATTTATTCCTATAAAGAAAAGGGAAACAGATCGATAGTCCTAAAGCTAGATTTTGATGATTTAAAGTCGTTCGTGCAAATGAATTATGAAAGACGAAACAACATTAAACCCCCTTTTGTGAAATATAAAGACGTTATTCCTCCAGATTCGTGGTTGTTTGCAGAAACTGCAAATAAACAAGGAGTAAATTCTTACAACGATCCAGGTATGAAAATGTTCGAAATTTGTAAAGAGAAAGGTATTATTCCATTAATAACCAAGAAGATATCTTACCCAAATTCAACACTTCTATCGCATTTATTACCAACGGTCCAATTTCACGAAGTAGGTGAAGCTGCATTTTTAGAATACACCACGTGTTATTACGAAATAAATACAGTGCTTATCGTACGACGTGCTCCAAAAGTAACATTCCCCACATTACTCCTGTTGCCTTTTCAAAGTAAAGTGTGGTTTTCACTTGGGGTCGCTTTGATTATTCTAGGAATTGTGTGGATGATCATTGGTGCGTGTACCAGAAAGCGAGTATCAGTATTCGATGTTTATGGGATGATCATCACAGGAAGCTTAGCAGGTTCCACGCCTCACATGTCTCAGCGCATCTTTCTATCAAGTGTACTTCTTCTGTCAATAATCGTGTGTAATGCTTACTCCGGTCTTTTATTGGGTTATCTCACTGTTCCCAAGTATCTTTCTAATATTGACTCGGTTGATGAAGCGCTGAATTCTTTAAAAATGCTTTATGTTCATACACGTATGAGATACTTGATTCTCGACGACTATATCACAGAGAAAGACAAACATTTACAAATTGTTAACAGTGATTCTCTCCAGGATATTATAAACCACATTCATGATATTTGTGCCAAGAATGAAAGAGGAATTTTTTTACCGCAGTTGTATTTCGAATACATAAAAAAGAATCTCGTTAGAAAAGAATGCGTTGCGTCTCTTCATGTGACGAAAGCGAGTTTAATTACACAGTATCAGGTGTTTGCTTCACTAAAAAATCACATTGTATTTGAATCTCTAAACAAAGTCGTTTATCAGGTATTCGAAGGTGGTTTATATGAGTATTGGTTACGCAATACAAACCAATTAATTGGTGCATATCTTAAGGATAAAAAAGACTTAGTTGTACTATCTCTTCCCGAATTATATGGTCATTTTATTCTACTGGGCGTTGGGTTATTTTTTGCTTTCATGACATTTCTGTGCGAGTTCGCTTATTACTTTCTTGCTTTGTATCGCCCTCGTTGAGAAAGAGGTGAGTTGATGTCAAAGCTTTGCCTTGATGTAGGTATTTTCGTGTTGTTTCTGTGTTTAGTGAGACGGTTCACGTTTAAATAATGTTTCCTTGACAAATCTGTGTTTTTTTCCTTCATCAATTCGTCCCGTGTGTAAAAATTAATTGTGTCCAACTTTTAAATGAAATAAATTATAACGTGTCTAAAGAACATTTGATTGAGATATTATTATATTTGATATTGTTTGTCCTTTGTCATTCTTAATATTTTTACTTATGACCGGTTACCATTTACAAGATTTTTTACCAAAAAGGTTTAATACAAGATCTGAGCCAATTTGTTCGATGCCGAATTTTGAAAGAGAGAAACGTGCAATGTACTAGTTTAGTGAATGGTAATAATGTGTTCACGAACTTGTCGTTTGGATTTATTCTTGCAAGAAATCTGTTTGCAAAACGTTTGCAGTTATGTGGGAAGAGTTTTTTTTTAAGGAAAGTACCCAATTAAAGTTGAGTTGATTTATCTGTGGAATGCATCATGGTCGTTATATTATGACAAAGTTTCTAGATGACGTTTTAATTTGATCCGTAACATACAATTGATATTTTTAAATATTTTGGGTAAGTGTTTTTTCAGCGGTGTTTCTTAAGGAATATTTTTGGTTCCTTTTGTACGAGATTCTGTGTGGCCAAACAACTTTTCTCTTTGTTAGCCTGTATTGTTATTGCACTAAATTTTATTTGCGGTATTTTTGCTTAAATATTAACGAGCGACCGAGTTCTACTATGTTGTACTAATTAATTACTATTAATTATCAAAACCTCATATTCCTTTCCATCGTTTATAACAAAACAAAGTTTAGTTTTTCCCGCTATTTAAAAATCAACCGAAAAAATAAGGATTTGTAATACCAATCTGACAATAGAATGTATCTTAATCCTGAAGCATTTTTCTCTATAACATACAATTTGCATTTTTAAATGTTGATCCTATAAAAACTTTCTTTCTTTGTTAATGGAAGTATTAAAATTTTTCTACACAATTTTTTCCGAGACGGTTGAATGCTGTCACTTTTTCTAAACAATGAGATTGAATTAGGAAAACTTGATTATCTAATTATTTAGTTAATGTTTTCTTCGGTGTGTAATATTTTTTGGAATCATAAATCTCAATTCTTGTTCTTTGGCACAAAAACATGGTGTAAAAGAATCCGGTTCGTTGACTTTTTCCTTTTCCTTTGGTGTATTTGTGAATGGGAAATGTAGCGAGCTGCTGAAGCTTATCTTCATGGAGCGATTGGAGGAAGGATTTGGGTTGTAGGGTATTGTCAGTAGGTGGACCCATCAGCTGGTTCTACCAACTACTTGGCCCGCGCGGTAGTGTTGGTAAAGATAGTTAGTATAAGTTACAGTTATTAATGATAGCTGGAGGTGGATAGAGGAAGAAAGGTTCGCTTTTTAGAAGTCACAGCTCTGAAACTGGGACATTCATGTGAAGAGCTATAAATTTATCTGCCCCATCGAAATTTGAACACTGGATGAATTGGTTAACTCCTCACTGCGTATGTTAATTACCGATTTACACATTCACGCTTTTCTGGACAACTACGATGGTAAATCTACACTTATCTGCCATTAGCTTAATTTATGAAATCTTGAAATAAACAAATTTTAAAATACGGATTACAATGTCAAATGTCACAACATTCTCTTAAGATGAATTAGATATGAACAAAGAAGATTTCACAGGGTAATTTATACATTATAAAATAGTGCATATTGAACTCAACACTGCGGCAGTAATGTTATATCACGTAAAGAAAATGTTTGCACATTCTGTTACAATTTTTTTGATATATAAGCAAATCGTTATCCATTTTTGCTTTTCTTTTATATTATCCGAGGAGTAAGTAATTCTTAAGAGGATAACGGACATTAGTTAAAGCAAAATCTTTTCGGACGTCCAATTCACTTATATGATGAATACAACACAAGAACCACAGACTATTACAGACTGGACACTCCCATGTTAGACCCTTGGCAATCATTAGCGCCGGAAGCCGGTAGTGAGAGGGGATCACACTAAATTTTTATCGGTTCAGAAGTTTATTGAACTAACACTGGAGTTTTGTCTTTTAGCAGGAATTCCTCCAATCGCTACCTTGATCAAAACCTTAAAATGTTCCATATTATTATTGTAAATTTATCACGAATCAAGGAATTTACACTTAAACATTTTATAAAAAGTTCTATATTGTACTTTTTCTTTTTCATTTTATCTACTTGATTCTGAAATTTAAAAATTACAATATAGAATCTATACCTTAAACATGATAGATGGAACTTAAATATACAAAAAAGGGCATTAATAAATCAATAATTTTATAGCAATAAGGGAATGATACAATATAACTGAGTCAGTACAATAATACATTCTGCGTAAACGAGGTGAAAGATTTCAATCCAAAGACTCGAAGATCGTTGTTAAAATATGTCGTCAAAAGATTTTGTAAAAACTTCTTGATAACAATAAAATTTTCTTAAGTTAAAAATACATACAAAGGTTCTATAAGAGGTTCGGTCACGCATTCGATCGATTAAAATCGTTTTGTGTTTTCTGCGTGACTTGCGGTCAGCCATCACACAAATCGTCATTTTGCTAGACGCATCCGTGATTTGTCAATTGTAAGGAGAGTTATCCATCCAATTCAAACGCATGCACGGAGTATCTGATGGAGAAAGTGTTTCTAAGGGTTCGAGTTACGGAAAGGGTATGTTTCCTTGAGGGTATGCGTCTCTACTCAATTATACATCCGGTCTGCCTACTTAAAACGTTTTCTTAAGCGACAATTTTTCCAAAACGACATAAACGTCATTTTAGGAGTGTGGCGGATTTCGATGAAGCGCACAAATCAGCGAAGTGCAACTCTGGAAATTATGCATGTTTAGATAATCCTTGTGGACTTAAAGTATAACTTTTGGTATGTAAGAAAATTATGACAAGGTATAAAATTGTTTAGCAAAAATAAAAAGCTCTATCAACCTCTATAACTGTATCAAACTGTACTGCCACTACCATCCAGTAACCAAAATCTGGCGATTATTAATTTTCATGACGAAAATCTCGGGGTCGTCTTCGGCAGGAAACTCACTTTCCAAAGTCCCGAAGAGCTGACTCTTTAAAGTCAGTGTCGTATATTTTATTCTCAACTTTATGTCATCGCACAATATTTCACTGTCTCCGAAAAACGACCATAATAGACCTTACATATCCGAAACTTATCATTCCAGCAGTGATCTACATTGACACTTTCGAAGAGAAGACAAGAGCAAAGTCACATTTTCTCTTCGTCGAAAGAAATACACACAGACGTCGAGAAAATAGCGAGCAAACATCCAAGTATGGCCCTTCTTTATTGTAATGTAAATAGCAATTTTATCCGTTCAAACGTCCTTCAGCTCTTACTATCCCCTGACGGTCATAAATTAGTTTTCTTTCCAAAATAATTTTCCTTCTCCTGGCTACACGTGTTTCAGGAGAGACATAGAACACTTCCTACGTGCGCACGGTGGCGTCTATGTGCTTGTAGGCGCTTTAGTCTATGCCAAAGAAATCTCTATAACAAGCGTCTTTCAGACGGCTAGAATGAGGTTGAACCTACCATCTCTTACATTTAGGCATGTAATATTTATATCCGCCCTGGGCAGTCATTCACGAAGGATGAACTTGCGGGGCTGATGTTCCAGTTTATTATGAATTCTTGTCTTTGGGGATTTCAATACCCATAATCCGATGTGGGATATATCACATATCTGCCCAAAGGATGACATAGATAAAGAAACTTATGTAGCCGAGATGTGGCATACCTTAACACGGGTCAAACTACCCACTTCTGTACAGCTTCTCGATCTTTCTCAGTGTTCAATTTAGTCATCTGCAATTCCTCTCTTTCTCCATTTTTAGAATGGGCAGCTATTGACGATCTGTACGGGAGTGGCCACAATCCGATTTTTATACATTTCAAGGTTTCCCCCTCCCCTCTTTCTCACACCCATCTTAGTGGATATTGAAAAAATCAGTTTGGGATGTGTTTAAATGCAACATCAATCTTTGCGATGAACCTTTCGCCGATGTGGATGCTATGGCATCCCATTTCAGAGACATTCTATTTCCTCCGGTTTTTCTCTATCGTTTCATCAACAGAAAGCTTGCGCTGAAAATTGTTGCTTGGATTTCCTCTGTTGTCAATTGTATTTAGAGGAATATAACATAACTTTATCAATAATGGAGCTGACCTCTGCCCCTCCGACTATGAAAAATGCAGCGTCTCGTCTTAATCAAATACATAACGCGATGCTAAAATATCTTCAAGATATTGGATTGAAGTTCCTTCTGATGTTATTTTAATGTTTGAATAAACATACCGTTCCTGAAAATAGCGTGAAGCCATTATTATTCCACCTCCGAAGGAGGGAAAAGATCGTTCTAATCCGTTGCACTTTCGACCGATTTCTCTGACAAGATGTGTTCGCAAATTATTAGAAAGAATTATCAATCGTCGCCTGGAATTTCTACACCTTTTGACCAATATCCTATGTGGTTTCAGCACGCAGCGGTTGTTTCGTAAAACGCATCATACACACTTGAAACGTCAGGTAACGGATTCATAAAACCTTGGGTGGGAAGTCTTCCTTGCAGGTGTGTGTTGCGCCTGCGCAGTTCTGCAAAATTGAGATAGCCGCTTAAGAATAAATATTGAATTAGTATGCGGCTGGTTGGAGGAAGGCGACTACGCTGGTTGCCGGAAACAGTTGCCGGACGCCGACCAAACAGCTGAAAAGAAATGGTTCCCATCGATAGAAACAAGGCGCGCCAATGGCCGGGTAGCCTCTTTCGTAGGGCAAATACTCTTAGACAAATGACGATCGTCGTAAGAATATTCAGCTGTTGAATATTGGCATTATTGAATAATGTGAATTTATATAGTAAATTCAATGCATTATTCATCAAACCAAAAAAAAGTTTTTTGACAACGGAACTGTATTTTTTAAAGCACCAATCAGAATAATTCTTCTTTAAACAATAAGCTGTGTTTTTATTGATGTTTCTTCTTATTCTAATTGGTAAATTGTTGGTAGAGATTTGCTGTGTGCTAGAGAAATGAAAGTGTTTGGAGCTCTTTCGTTTTCAGTTAACTGCGGTTAACGCTGGACCACTTTGTTGCGTTGTCATACTCCATCTTACCAGCGTTTGTTTTGAGGGATCACTCCGTGGCCATATTCTTTGACCTGGAAAAAACTTATATCATAACATTGAAGTACGGAATCCTGAGCACATTGCACACGTGCGTATTCTGACTTCTATTGGGTTGTCTTCCTCTGTTCCAGGAGACCTTCCTATCTTAACGCTCTATTCTCGTTTCTTTAGGTACTTATTTATCACCTAAACATCTTTTGGAAAACGGTGTTACACAGGGCTCAATATTAAGCAGTACTCATTTTGCCATAGAAATAAATAACTTTTCGACAGATGTTTGAGTACCGGTATAGGCGTCTCTCTTCGTTGACGAATTCGCCATTTATTGTTCGTCTAGCGGCATCTCTGTCATCGATAGGCAACTGCAATTGGTTAAAGTCGTTTACGCGAGTAGAGCATGTTCACCGACTTTAGTTTTTCTGTATCCAAGTCATTTAGTATGCATTTCTGTAAGATATCCAATCTCCAAAATAATCCAGATTATTTCCTTGGTGTTTCATGTCTTCCTTTCGTTGTCTCCGTAAAATTCGTGGCTTTTGAGTGCAGTCTCGCTTTAATAGTTTTTTTGAATGAGCTCATTCATCACTTTCTTTCTATCATTATTTTTATATGGCTTCTGTTGAGTAACGGATGTTTTCTTAGGCGAAGCTTTTGACTAACTTTTATATTAATTTTTGTTGGTTTTTTTACATTATTTTTCCTCATGAATTGTGTTGATTTAACTTGCGATTGTGTTTGAGATCCGTTCTATTTTCTTCCGTTCATAAATTACTCAACGAATTTGCCGAAAATTTGACAAAGATGTTGTTTTGTCAATATGATGTAAGATGTATACTATGCTTGTGTTTCTGATAATGACAAGTATATTATCACAAGTATATTATAATCATCTAGCATTCATAACCCACTTGTACTTAATGTTTCATTTGCGTAATACATTCCTCTACCTCATTCAAACATCCATTTGCAACAGAAGTGGAGCATCTATATATTAACAAAGCCGCATTGATTTCTATTGGGAAAGTTGTGAAACCGTTTTCCTACAGAACGAAGAAAAAGAGAGACAGAGAGAATGTCATATAGCAGTGCCGATAGCCCGGTACGAAATATTGACTATTTCAAAAACACTGTATTGCACCGTTCACCTCGGAATATTTTGGGATTTCATTAGTTTAACTCGTCTGAGACTGAAGTGAGATATTAACATCGCTGCGTGTGGCTGCGGGTATGTCAATTACCGCAAGACCTACGGTGGTATTACTCCATTCATCGATAATCTATTAATCAATATTTTAAACAAAAAATATTATTGATGTAAATATTTCAATTTTATCGTATGTGCTACTTCTAGTCTCATATTAAGAATGAAAAGTTGTACAATTATTTTTCTTAATACTACTATAAAATAGAGTAAAAATTCGTTATATTTCGGGTTTCTATCAGTGAGCTATTCTGTTATAATCCGTAAAACCTTTCCTTGGAATATTGATCATATAATTATATCATCTTGACATACTATTTGTAATGCAGTCAAAGATTATTTTTTTCCGCCTCTACTCGATTGTGGCCATTTCTTTATGCTTTAGCAATGTTTTGCTAAAAAGTAGAGTGAAATATATTCCCATACTTTATTACCAATTGGAAAACTATCACACAAACGTTGTTTTAACTCCCATGGCGGGTACGGAGTAGCAAAGATGTCACAGATGGGAGTAAATAATGGAACTCGTTTGGCAGAGGTAGACTATTCGGGTCTCTTTGCTTGGTTACATAAAATAGGATAACAATTTTAAAGATTTTTAAAAAAATAGTTCAAATTGTACAATTTGTCAATAAAGTTTCCAACCTGGGCAAGCAATAAATCTTTCAACTCCGGCCCATATCTATGGTAGCAATTAATCTTTAAAGTCAAGACTTTAACTAACATGTAACTTCATAGGCCTGAAGGGCCAGAGAGACTGAAGTCTTAAGTTCGCCAAAAACAATGTTTTATTAGAACCAGAGGTACCAATTGCTCAACTTCAACACGGCGTATTAGTGATGCGGCCCTCTACTCAAGAGTTCGCACAATTTCCCTGATTGTTAAAGAAATTTACAATTTATAGATCGAACCTGATAGAGAGGTGAGTGGGGCACGACATTATGAAAGATGACTCTTCTCTTTCTCAACCAAAAGCCACACATGTCCATAATGTTATATTAAAAGAATCATGAGAAAGATGTCTTCTCTGTGGAAAGATGATTTGCGTGCGGCTCTACTTAGAACAGAAGTGAAGACAGCGAGTGTCAATTTATTTACGTAAAATTTAGAACAGATTGGGAAATACTTGTGCTGAAGAGGATATTATTTGGACTTACTTTACGCATTTCTTAGAGAATGATACCTTCGCTAATCGTGGTCGACAAATACCTACAAGACTGCCCCGCAACCTTTCTAGACGCTATAGTGTAAGGTCACACTGGTCATAATTTTCAAAAGGTCTAGTTTTTATTATGCTAATATTTAAGTACTAAGTGATTTTGTACCAGAATTATGATCATCATTGAAGTTGCGAACATCATGTGATGAGACAAACGATAGGTTCAAAGGCAAAAGTGTGTAAATCATATTTTATTCGTATCAAGGAACTGAAAGATTTGGTTTATTCAGTAAAATAAATTACCCAACGAACTAATTAGATTTGTGACGTTTCGTAAATTGCTTGGTTGTATATATTTGAATGCGATTATCGTTTAGTAATTTATATTACATACATATCAATTTTCAATTTTTTATTGTCTGAAAACATCGTTTTTGAAATTGATTTTCGAGTAACAGGAAATAAAGAAACTCCTTTTAGTACAAATTATAATATCTCAGAGTAATTGAATGACATTCATTCCTTGTTACGAATGTATTAATAAAGATAAAAAACCAACCATATTCCAAATCAACAATATCCAACTCTTATATCTGATGAGGCGCATTAAAGTGCTGGTTGCAGTAATTATTGAATGGAGCAAGAAAAATATCTAATTTAAATTACCCTTTGTATATATTACAGATTAGAACAAGCGACATATGAGACAGATCATTCGAAAATCTAGTAATCTTCTACATAATTTCCTCCCAAAGCAATAGTAATAAAAGCAAAAGGACAATATAGTAAATAGTTAAAAATAAATTGTACAAGAATTATTTTCCAATATTAGTATCAAAAGAAAAATTTCAGAAAACGTGAGATGTTTTGTTGTCTCATTAATAAAATATATTCCTTTTGGAATAAAATAAAATGTAATGGCAAAATAGTATTTGTTTAAAGGCATCATAATCAATGTAGGAAACGAGATACGAGATATGATGCAGAGGTCGAAAGAATAATAGAAAATTTTAAACAGCAAATGCTGCGTGTCTCTACTTAATGCATATATTACTTTGTGTTTCAGGAATCAATTTACATCTTCAGTTGGATTCTTATTTCCATTGTACCGGATCCTCATCACAAAGGGATACCTGTTCTCGTCACCAATGGACTAGATTTTGAAGGCCGTGGTCGTCTTCTGTTGAAATATCCAGAATAAAAAGGATATATTCTTGTATGTACTTTACCGGAGGTCTACACTGAAAATGAAAAAATGCAATTATTGTTTAAAATATTCATTATAATTCTATCTGTTAGTGCTAAAGGAATGTATGTTGCTGTTTGGCCATACAAAACTACAATAGAAACTTCTGCCATCCATTTTGTCTTTAAAACTTTCACAGAAACATCGGGAACGGACGCCATTATTTTTCTCAACTTGAGAAAACAAGAAATTTATTCCTATCAAGAAAAGGGAAACAGGTCGATAGTTTTAATGCTAGTCTTCGATGATTTAAAATCCTTCGTGCAAATGAATTATGAAAGACGAAACAACATTAAACCGCCTGTTGTGAAATATAAAGACGGTTTTCCTCCATTTACGTGGTTATTTGCAGAAACTACAAATAAAAACGGAGTAATCTATTACAACGGTCCTACTATGAAAATGTTCGAAATTTGCAAAGAGAAAGGTATTATTCCATTAATAACCAAGAAGATATCTTACTTTAATTCAACACTATTCACGCATTATATTCAACGTTCCAATTTGAAGGTATAGGTAACAGTGCATTATCAGAATACACCGCGTGTTATTACGAATTAAATATTTTGCTTATCGCACGACGTGCTCCAAAAGTATCATTACCCACATTACTTCTGTTGCCTTTTCAAAGTAAAGTGTGGTTGTCACTGGAGGTCACAACGATTATTTTAGGAATTGTGTGGGTGATCATTGGAGCTTGTACCAGAAAGCGAGTGTCAGTATTCGATGTTTATGCGATGATCATCACCGGAAGCTTAGCAGGTTCCACGCCTCACATGTCTCAGCGCATCTTTCTATCAAGTGTACTTCCTCTGTCAATAGTCGTGTGTAATGCTTACTCCGGTCTTTTATTGCGTTATCTCACTGTTCCCAAGTATCTTGGTAATATTGACTCGGTTGATGAAGCGCTGAATTCTTTAAAAGTGCTTTACCTTTTTGAGTACATGAAATATGATTCGAGTCTTGACCACTATATCACAGTGAAAAACAAACATTTACAAATTATTTATAGTGATAATCACCTGGATATAATAAACCACATTCATGATATTTGTGCCAAGAATGAAAGCGGAATTATATTACCGCAATTGCATTTCGAATACATGAAAAAGCATCTCGTTAGAAAGGAATGCGTTGCGTCTCTTCATGAGACGAAAGAGAGTGTAATTAGATCTTGTCAACAGCTTTATTCACTAAAAAATCACATTATATTTGAATCTCTAAACAGAGTCGTTTATCAGGTATTCGAAGGTGGTTTATATGAGTATTGGTTACGCAATACGAGCCAATTAATCGGTGGATATCTTGAGGATAATAATGACTTAGTTGTTCTATCTCTTTCCGAATTATATGGTCATTTTATTCTTTTGGGCGTTGGGTTATTTCTTGCTTTCCTGACATTTGTGTGCGATTTCGTTTATTACTTTCTTGCTTTGTATCGCTCTCGTTGAGATAGAGGTGAGTTAATGTCGAAGCTATGCCTTGATGTAGGTATTTTCGTGTTGTTTCTGTGTTTTGTGAGACGGTTCACGTTTGAATAATGTTTCCTTGACAAATCTGAGTTTTTTTCCTTCATCAATTCGTCCCGTATGTAAAAATTAATTGTGTCCAACTTTTAAATGAAATAAATTATAACGTGTCTAAAGAACATTTGATTGAGATCTTATTATACTTGATATTGTGTTTATTTTGTTCCTTTAAATATTTTTACTTGTGATCAGTTTCCATCCACAAGATTCTTTTACCAAAAAAACGTTTATTACAAGATCTGAGCCAACTTCTCTTCGATGCCGAATACTGGAAGAGAGATACGTGCAATGTACTAGTTCAGTGAATGGTAATAATGTGTTCACTAATTTGTCGCTTGGATTTATTCTTTCTATATATTTGTATTTGAAACATTTGCAGTTATGTGGGAAGAGTTTTCTTTACGAAAGCACACAATTGAAGTTGTGTTGATTTATCTGTGAGATGCATCATGGTCGTTATATTGTGACAAAAAATTCTTGATGACGTTTTAATTTGATCCGTAACATACAATTGATATTTTGAACATTTTGGGTAATTGTTTTTCCAGCGGTGTTTTTTAAGGAATATTTTTGGTTCCTTTTGTACAAAATTCTGTGTGGCCAAACAACTTTTCTGTTTGTCAGATTGTATTGTTATAGCACTAAATTTTATTTGCGGTATTTTTGCTTAAATATTAACGAGCAACCGAGTTCTACTATTTTGTATTAATTAATTACTATTAATTAACAAAACCTAATATTCCTTTCCATCGTTTATAACAAAATCAAAGTTTAGTTTTTCCCGCTATTTACAAATCAACAGAAAAAATAAGGATTTGTAATACCAATCTAACAATATAATGTATCTTAATACTGAAGCATTTTTCTCTATAACATACAATTTGCATTTTTAAATGTTGATCCTATAAAAACTTTCTTTCTTTGTTAATGGAAGTATTAAAATTTTTCTACACAATTTTTTTCGAGACGGTTGAATGCTGTCACTTTTTCTAAACAATGAGATTGAATTAGGAAAACTTGATTATCTAATTATTTAGTTAATGTTTTCTTCGGTGTGTAATATTTTTTGGAATCATAAATCTCAATTCTTGTTCTTTGGCACAAAAACATGGTGTAAAAGAATCCGGTTCGTTGACTTTTTCCTTTTCCTTTGGTGTATTTGTGAATGGGAAATGTAGCGAGCTGCTGAAGCTTATCTTCATGGAGCGATTGGAGGAAGGATTTGGGTTGTAGGGTATTGTCAGTAGGTGGACCCATCAGCTGGTTCTAACAACAACTTGGCCCGCGCGATAGTGTTGGTAAAAATAGTTAGTATAAGTTACAGTAATTAATACTAGCTGGAGGTGGATAGAGGAAGAAAGGTTCGCCTTTTAGAAGTCACAGCTATGAAACTGGGACATTCATGTGAAGAGCTACAAATTTATCTGCCCCATCAAGATTTGAACATTGGATGAATTGGTTTACTCCTCACTGCGTGTGTTAATTACCGATTTACACATTCACGCTTTTCTGGACAACTACGATGGTAAAGTTACACTTAACCGCCATTAGCTTGATTTATGAAATCTTGAAATTAACAAATTTTAAAATACGGATTACAATTTCAAATGTCACAACATTCTCTTAAGTTGAATTAGATATGAACAAAAAAATTTCCACAGGGTAATTTATACATTATAATATAGTGCATATTGAACTCAACTCTGCGGCAGTAATGGTATTTCACGTATAGGAAATGTTTGCACATTCTGTTACAAATTTTTTGATATATATGTAAATCGTTATCCATTTTTGCTCTTCTTTTATATTATCCGAAGAGTAAGTAATTCTTAAGAGGATAACCGACATTAGTTAAATCAAAGTCTTTTCGGACATCCAATTCACTTATATGAGGAATACAACACAAGAACCACAGACTATTACAGACTGGACACTCTCATGTTAGACCCTTGGCAATCATTAGCACCGGAAGCGGGTAGTGAGAGGATCACACTAAATTTTTATCGGTTCAGCAGTTTATTGAACTAACGCTACAGTTCTGTCCTCTCGCAGGAATTCCTTCACTCGCTACCCTGATCAAAACCTTAATACGTCCCATATTATTATTGTAAATTTATCATGAATCAACGAATTTACACTTGTACATTTTATAAAAAGTTCTATATTTTAGTTTTTCTTTTTCATTTTATCTACTTGATTCTGAAATTTAAAAATTACAATATAGAATCTATATCTTAAACATGATAGAAGGAACTTAATTTTCAATGAAGGGCATTAATAAATCAATAATTTAATAGCAATGAGGGATTGATACAATATCACTAAGTCAGTACAATAATACATTCTACAAAAACAAGGTGAATGATTTCAATACAAAGACTCAAAGATCGTTGTTAAAATATGTCGACAAAAGATTTTGTAAAAACGTCTTGATAACAATAAAATTTTCTTAAGTTAAAAATACATATCAAATACGGCTTTATACATGTAATGTATTTCCAGGTCTAATAAAAAATTTACGATAAATTTTAGTATGAATTTAATATGATTGTAAAAATTTAAATAAATTCTACATGGTTACAAACACATATAAATGGGTAAATCTAGCTTTGATTATTATCCATCACTCACACTGTGCATTATTTTTTTAGTGTGATGGTATTATTAAAGGAGATTTGTAGTTGACAAAATGAGTATCTTTGAATATGCTAAAGTTCCTCAGAAAAATCTGAGGAAATAAAAATACAGTAAATTTGCTTTCAATTATTTAAATACAATTCATCCATTAATTTCAATTAGGCTACAACTATACAGGAAGTACATATTTTTCATTTTCCGAGAAACTGTCAATTGAGTTTCTCTTCATACAAGAGAAACTACGAAATCCTACAAATTAGTTTTTTTTCATGACTAAATATAGAGGACATACTCTGTGCCCACTAAAACATTTCGTGCACTGATTCTTTCGAAAAACACAAAAAAAAGAAGTCTTAAAATCTCAATAGTCAATAATATTCCACTAAATTTTAGTGATAGTAATGTAATTAAAACTTGTAACAAAACTAATTAAATTATTACTCATCAAGAACATACTAAATGTTTCATGTTTTTTATACCCACAAATTGTTATTCCTACGCAGTCTGTACTGTATTTTGACAATAAAATTATTATTATTAAGTTCATCTTCTTCCTTAAAAAATAAGGAAATTTTTAAATTTAGTAACATTGTAGACACGAGCTCATTCTATCAGCTCAATCGAATAAAATTATACCACACGTCAAAACAATTATCAAGAGAATGCATTCGCCAAAAATATTCCTTAGCACTCAGTGTATGTTACTGATGATGGTTGCTATGCAGCCGAAAAAGCTTTTTAACACCAATAAAGAAATGAGCAACATGAAAACGACCTTTAATTTATCATAATTATCAAGAGATTTTTCATTTTTTCCCTTAAAAGATTTACAAGATAATCTGAATTAGTAAGTACCATGTTTGGTTGCGTAGAAATAGTGTCTAATATATATTTTATATTCATCTTAATTCAGGTATGTAATTGATTTGTTGATTTTGATGAAATTATGATATATAATGTATGCTCATTCTATGTATGAATTTTTTGTCACATAGCCCTGATGATGGCTAAAATAAATAATCAAAACGTTGGTAAAATGACACAATTAAGTTATTTATTTATTGTCTTAAATACAAGGATATCAATCCCCGGTAATTACTATGGCTGATAGCATTTCAAGGAAGAAATAATGTCCATTTTTCATATACGATTTCACCACGTTTCACACTTATTACGTATGTACTTCACCCATGTAGGAAATAAAATGATACATCGCAGCCTAATATAAAAATAAACCTCTTTATAAAGAGCCAGCAGATAATAAATTGAACATCTTTTCTATTATAGGGCTCAAGGTTTTTAGTCCCTTTATGAAATACCGGGCCTTCACCACCAGTTAATAAACTGGACTATTTGCTTATTATTTGGCTTTTTTTTACATAGGCCGACTCTCGGCCACCTGGTAATCGAATGGAGAATTTCCGTCAAGAATCTTAGTAAGATTTATTACATTTACTGGGACATTTTTATTGCAGTATGTGTTAAGGGGATATGTAGCGATAGACGGTACGAGATGGGTGGTAGGCTATTGTTAGGTGAGTCGGTTATCTGTGTTAACCAACAACTTGACCCACGTAGAGATGTTAGTATAGAAGTTTTTCGTAATACTTATTGATACTAGGAGGAGTAGGATTTAATTGAACAAATATTCCAGTCCTTGTCCACCGGCTTTATTTATTGAGACTGCTGTCACTAACGGGTGGCGACATACGTACAGAGCAATAACGAATTCAAAAAACACACTTCAAGTTTTGGTACAGGATACTCTAACCATCATTTATTGCAGAAGAATGTATGGGCGCAAGTGACGCGGTAATTTAAAAAAACTAGAAATAGAAGATGAATGCAAAGACAAAGTGATTATTGAGAGCATCGTTGACAAGTTCAATGTTTACAATAACTGTTCAAAATTGCGACAACCAACAGTGAAACAAGTTTGAAAGCAGCGGTGAAGCGATCTTTGAACACATTCTAAGATACCAGGTATTTAACGAACACGTGCAGCAGCTACAGGGTTTCGAGCTACGAGATCCTCATCTGAGTCAAGAGGAGTCGCATAAAGAAGACACTTCAGATCATCAAAAAAAAGGGATGTTTGCGCCTTAAGGCATTTAGTGTCCTGTGCCAACATTTCAAGTTTGTACTATGAATTTTAGGTCACTCTTCTTTTTTTCAGATGTTAAAAAGCTAACAACAACCAGTATTTTATATTATTAAGCGCATGCTTCTAACACGTACGCAAGAAATATTACTGATCCTTGCGACCACACAGCAATAATTTTACACTGCTTAGATAAGAGTCACACAATGGAATTAAAACGGCGTATTTAAAACATTTAGAAAATAAATTCTACATAAAAGGTATTCAGAAAACTATTTGCAAATAATATTATGTTAGATTTTCAAAAAGTTCTGAAATAGACGGTATCGCGGTCCTTCCGTTGTGGTCCGTTATTAATTCGCCGAGCTGAATCGCTAGGGTTTGGACGCGACGTGAAGGAGGAAATTATTACACAGGTCATAGAAAGGAGTGATAAGGTTCAGTGATTCTCAGAATTAGATTGAGACATTTCATTATACATACAACGTGTTTAGGTTGC
>NNCF01131993.1:0-26193 GCA_002313205.1 Laupala kohalensis
GGTTGAAGCTATATCTTGATGGATATGTAAACTGGTCAGTCCATTCAGTCGCTCCTCACTCATTATGCATCTGAGGTATGTCTTCATTCTCCGCAACGTGGAAAAAGATCGCTCAGCTGAACACGTCGTCACAGGAAGGGTACAGATAATCATCAATAGTATTCTAATGTTTGGAAGATCTGATGTGTATTTGAACGTTTCAGCTGGATGTTTAGCAATTTTCTCTGAGTTGAAGTTCCACATGTGCTTCCAAATACTTAACTCACCCTTCAAGGCATCAAAGCAAGGAAGGCTTTTTTAATACATTTTAGCACCATCCAAGACAGAAATTTCCAAATCTTCCGGAAATTGAGCTGATTCTGGTAGTAACATTTAGAGCTTTCCAATTTGGGTAATTTGAGATTTTGGAAATCTCAAACTAATGTCACTGGACAGGTAATCCAAAATGGGTATATAAATATTCAATCGAAAATATTCATCTGCCATTTCTGATTGAATATTTAATCTGTGCTTTTGAGTCCCGACAATCCTTGTTTTCTTTATTTCAGTTCCCATTCTTGAAGCCAAATATTCAGTTTTTTCATAAAGTGTTTTGAAGCAATCTCTGTTAATGGTCCGTTTCTCCTTGATGCTTGCAATTGTGGCATCCACCAGTACTAATATGTTCAAGTTCCTAGCCAGCGGCAGCGTTACTGGCATCACATCCCCTAAAACCACCAAACTTACGATAAATTCGGGTGCAAGAATGCTACGAAGAAATGAAAAAGCATTACTCCCAGTCCCTTCGGCTGAATAAAACATCGTCTCCAAGACAGTGCGCTAACAGGGCAAAGGTCAACACCGCATCATGACGCTTTAACTACCTTGTTTCACACATCTTCTTGATGACGTGCTTTCCTTTTTTCAGATCATCGTTCATTTCACCATTCAGTGTGTTTAATCTGTTGTGCAGTTTGTCTAAAAAAGTTTGCAACAGCTGAAATTACTCCAATTGTATTTCTTATGGAAGGAACGAAGCAAGCTTTGCTTATTACCAAGTTACGTCTATGGCTAGCGTAGTGACTATACATTGCAAGAGGCTGTATTTTCATTATTCGTGCCTGAGCTCCTTGAAATTTTCCACTCATATTAGAGCCTCCATCATAAGCTTGACTCCGGAAATCACTTATGTCAATATTCATATTTTCCAGAGCCTGCAAAATTTTATGAGCAATACTTTCACCCGACAGATCCACATCTTTAAACATAAGAAAATCTTCATTTACTTCACACGATGTCTCACCAAAATACCGTACACATATTGCTAGCTGTTCCTTTGAAGAGAAATCAGTAGTCTCATCAGCGATCACAGTGAAGTACTCAGCATCTTCACTCTTGAGACAATCTTGTCAATGATAACTTCCCCGCAGCATTAAATGATATCGTTTTGTATGGTCTTACTAATATAAGATGACGTTTTTCCACATGCTTTGATATGTGACTCGAGCCCTATCCCAAGCATCAATCCTAAACTTCAAAAGATCTGTAAAATTTCCTTGATTTGTTTGTTCTGTCAGTAAATCTCCGTCATCCCTATGGCGCCTTAGTGCTATATTTTGGACACAACAAAAAAATTATTGTTCTTACGATGGGAATTAATTTCTTCTTCTTTTCATCTAACATAGCTTTCTGAGCAGTGTTCAAACTAGACATGACATCATCCGTTTTCCCTTCCATCACTAACGAGAAACTTTGACAAGTCACCATATTTGCCTTATGGTACTCAGCCCTGTGGGGGTTTTTCAATATTTCTGTTTCAAGCTTTCTTGAAAGTTTTCAGGAGTTCTAACACCAACTTTCCTAACTTAACATCATTTGTTCCTCCCTCGCCTCGTCCAAAAAGGACGCAATCCTTGCATAGCCCACCGTTCAAACTTTTACTGTAAACTAACCAAGGATACATTTGAAGCCAATACGCTTTAAAAGGTCTGTTTTTCTTTCCTTCAGCGTTCAAAGGGAACTGAAAATCTCTTGGTGGAGTCCAAGAATTATTTAACCACTCGTATCTATCTTGATCGTCGATTGGAGAGTTATTGTTTTGATTTATTAAATTACCAAAATCAGGAACATTCATTATATCACACCCAATATCGGTTCTTATAACATTCATTGCAGCATTTTTGGTCGATGATGTTCTGAACTGCTCTGTTTCTGTCAAAGTTTGCTCCGTGTTGTCATTTTCAACCTAAATAAGAAAAATCTTGGTAACCAATAAAAATTTGTTTATACAAACAACAAATAAATACTACTGTTTGGATGGAATAGCTGCCTTTTACTCATTGTAGAATGGTGCTACTGTAATAGTTGTTGAATGGCACAAAACACTGACAGTGAAAATCTCTATTAAATGACACGCTGCATTAACAATGAAGTAGCGATCCACTTCTCATCGGGGGACAAAACTCAACTACATTTCAAGGCGTGATATGTGACGTTTTTCTACCAAGGTCTACACGTGCACGAACTGTAGGGAGACGTGGAATTCAATCCGCGCTCTGTCAGAGTTCAAAGAATCACTTCCGTCAAGGAACGAAACCAGGATGCAAATGTAGAGAGTGAAGATTTTAATTTAAAATGATTTCTGTACGTAAAAATATGTTTTTAATATTTGAAAAGATTAACTTATTTGTTTGGTAAATAAATGTGATTCCATTAAAATATTCATAATTATTTTTATTTTTTTAATTTGTAAAGTAAGGATTCATCATTTTTCAATTTTTATAGCAAATCAAAAATACTGTCATACTGTTTTTGCCTTGTAATCTCCACAGTCATTCGTTGTCTACTCCTAGTTTTACCTATATTTCCACTCCAGGTTGTGTGTTAATCTTTATTCGTTTAAATTTTCATTATTTCTACTCTCAGTTATTTTGATTATCGATAAGTCAACACTATAATCGGTTCAGTGATGTTACGTGTTAATAAAAACATCAAAATAAATATATAATATTTAATCATTTGTCTGAGTTACCCTTTTTACACACCACTTGACCACGATTTATCATTTCAGAAATAGCTAATTGAATCAGAGGAAATGCAGAACTAGCGGGGATGCATAAAAATATCTATAGTACACTTTGACATGACCATAAACTAATTCCAAGCAATCGCTGTCTTTTTTTCTATTTTCAAGGAGATGATTGCGATGGTATTGTCAACCTCCGCATAGACGTTTCTTTGGCAATTTAAATAAAAATTGTTGTTTGGTGTCATTCTTCTTAAAATTTTGTGCAGAATACAAAAGTAAGTTGATATTTTTTGTCTTTTACTGGCACGGCAAGTAAATAGTTCGCAATACGAAATATCCAGTAGGTGAATCATTCCGGACGCCGAGGGAAAGGATTAATCCCTTCTTACGTTGTGTGAGTGAAAGTGATGCATCAGGGAGCATCACTGGGTCAGGACGTCTTCGAATGACGAAGTGGCGAGAGAAAGAGAGAGATAGCCAGCTGCGAGTGCTAATATATTGAAATTTATCTCCCACATATTAGGATATGAAGCAGTAAAAATTCAAAAGCGTATTCCCCTCCACTCCCTCCATGTGATTTAGATTACAGCGATTGCTTTGGAGGATGATTGGAACTCTTGACAGCGCTAGAATTCATTCCCAATGTTGCTGAAGTAAAATTAGCATTTTTAAAAACATTATTTTATCCGTCTGGGGGGGAGGGTACATGCCCCCTGTGCCCCCCTCTGGATCCGCCACTGAGTTATACCTATGATGTTGCACGAATAATTGACAAAATAATTTACCATTTTCACTACTATTTAATATTATGCCTACACTAGCATTGTGTCACTTTCTGGTCAACAGATCAAGCGACAAGTTCCCATCCTTGATACTCCTTCAGTGAATCCACTTCCTTTCCTCTTGCAGCTTGTCATTGATTTTTCTCCCCACTCGCCATCGCTTCACGGCAGGTTTACTCAAAGTCACAATACTTTGCCTAAAATTATTCAATATGGCTGCCTCAAACAAACTGCCAACCTCTACGAAACAAATCCTTGAAACTCACTTGCGTGTAGGCAGCGATCTCATCATATGACAATGTGAGGTTAAAGCGTCCCGCTACATCTTGCTAGAAAATTTTCAGGAAAAGAGCTATCTCAAAGAATTTAAGTAATATCCAAATTAATATTAATAGTAGTCACAAAAGCGACTATTTGCTGTAAAAAACGCAAGTTAATAACAACAAACAAAGACACTAGGTAATATTTGTTTTGCTTGTAGGGCTTTAGGACTCATCAACGTCAAGGTCATTAAAGCCCTTGTAATTGCCGCCTGATTGCCAGATGCAGAAAGTACAGAACAGCACCAGAAGAGCAAGTGAATTGAATTGGTGTCCGAGGTTGGCCATGGATTCAAGTTCGAACGTCTTGCCAGCAGAACGCGAGGTACCCTTACCATTACTCTTATAGACGATGACAAAACCGTTGGCTACATTGAGTGCAGGATCTACGCCAACATCAAGCCAGTTAGACTGACAATAAATAAATATATAAATAATTTAATGTCAAGAGAGCTGTTACAAACTGCGTTGTTTTTTGTTTTTTTGTGGGGCTTTAGGGCTCGTCAACATCCAGGTCATTAGAGCCCTTAAAACTTGTACAGGTAGAGAAAATGCAGTTACGCACTACGGAGAGCCATCATGACTCTCCCCGCGTGTGGGACTCGCCGAATAACTCAGCCATACCCACTAAAAACCCTCCTGAATTACAACTCAAAACACAAATTCCAACATATCTCAAGACTTTACTAAAAACATTTTTTTTTTTTAAAGAAGAGGAAAGAGGAAAATGAAAGATACCCTAGCCCTAATAGCGTCGGGATCGAAAAGAACAAGAGGTGACCAAGGGAGGTCNGTCAGGAAAGAGAAAGGAAGGAGCATGGCACAAGTAAGTGGGAGTAATGCCAGACTCAGCTCGGGGCCCCGTGTTCGCCAGACACGTACTTACTAGATGTAAGTCCCCCGGGGGGTACAAACTGCGTATGACCTCGTTGAGGACAATAAAGTAATTTACTGCGATATAGAATAAAGTAATAATCACAGTGCGTTTCCGTTCATGATTTTTTATTTCTTAAGTTGAATTTCTCGAAACAAAGTAAGATGACTTTGAGTATATCTGGAACATCTTAGGGAAGAGACGACTCGGTTTCTTTGTGGCCAAGTAATTGGGTCAGATCTACTGATTCACCTTCCTGAAAAAATGGCATCCAACGCTGCACTGCAGTGGGTAGGATCACCATATTTTGGTAATCATATTAGTCCTGTCTCCGTCTCAATATCCTTCAACAGAGGGAATACATAATATTCTAGCATATCCTGTAGATATTATGTTATAATGTTCTCAGCAAAACTAAAAGGACTACATTCTGATAGAAGAACTGGTGACAGCACCGCATCGGGGTTCAAATGAGATCCACTTGCTTAAACCCCTTTGGTGGCTCAGGTTGTAGCTTTCTTGCTCATCACCAGTTCCATTCCCAGCGGGGCCAGAAAAAATTTGTAGCTTCTCCCAATAATGCCCCAGTTCCTATAGCTGTGTCTACCGAAAAGCAAACACTTATTCTTCTATCCATCTCCTATTACTCCCAGTATCGCATTATTACTCTGAAACTAACTATTCCTACTAACACCTCCACATGGGCCACGTTGAAGGTGACACCAGCAAATCGGTCCACCTATTTACACCAGCCTACCATCCAACTCCTACTTCCCGTCGCCCCATGTAGATAAGCTTCAATATCATGCTACATTTACCATTTATGAATACTACCATTAAAAAAAAACCCACTAGGTATCACTTCTCATCTAACTAATGGTGAATCACAACTAGGCTTTTATCTCCTCTCAAACATTTTTCTATTTTCAAATATAAATACATTTATTTAATTATTTGCATTTTCTGACTATTTACATGTAAAAATTATTTTTGTCGAGTGAGTTTTAAAAACTAGAAAAATAATTAGGTAAGCTTCAACAACACGCTACATTTCCCATTTATAAATACTACAATAAAATAATAATAATAATAATAATAATAATAATGATGCTACAATCCACAATTAGGTTCTTCTTCACAATAACTTCATTCCCTGCTGAACTTCAGTATTCTAATCTGAACTCGATTGTACAATAATACATTTCTACTTTAGTAACTTAAAATAATGTTTCTTACCTGGTTAATGTACAAGTAAACAATTGTTTCTGTATTTTATAAAATGCCTTAATTTTATAATTGTGAGTGTAATATATATTATTGTTTCATGAGAAAGATGGTAAAACAGGTTTACTTGTCAACTGTGTGGTTGATTAACTTGAAAATGAAACACGATGGGTCATCAGTGAAAATGAAAATTATGAAATATTTTCAAAAGAAAGCACCACAAAGAAAAATATTACGGATACAACAGAAAAACATAAGGTATTGAAAGAAAATTTTTTATCAAGACAATGATGTAACAAATTTACAAATCCACAAAACATACATCTTGCGACACAAAATCACACTCTTCAACCACAATTGGCTTTTAAAACAAATCACCTGAAATGTCATTTTGCCAATTTCTGCTTCAACAGTTGTCCCCTTTTGCTTTACTCTACTAGTTCTCGCAACACAAAATTCTTGCTGGTGATCATCATTTCCTTAATTTGTTTACTGAGATATCCAAACGTTTGGTTGCTCTCAGTCTGTTGTTGTAGAAATGGATGGAAGAAGAGGATGGATGAAACACCGCGTGTTGCACCAGATTGTCGGGTAAAGTTAGCACGTGGCAAAATGTCATAGCATGAGAAGTTGCCGCCGGAGGGAAAGAGATGCTTCACCACTCTCGGCATACAAACTCGGAATGGGACTAGTGCGGTAGGCTCCCGTAACTAGTTGGATTCCTGCATGGTGGACACCATCTAACTTCTTTAAATAGCTTGCACGAGCAGAGCTATATACAACGCAGCTAGAATCGAGCCGAGATCTTATGAATGCTCAATAAAACTGGTGCGAGGAGGAGCGATCAGCGCCCCATTCCCTGCTACTCAGTCTCTCAATAAATTCAGAGACTTTAATGTTCTCATTCTTAGGTCAGTCAGATGTTCATTCCAATTCAGTCTCTGATCAAGGATTAGACCTAAGAATTTTACAGGATAGAATTTTAGAACGTAGTTCCCCAGGGCGAGGTGAGGTTCTGCCAGAAGGCTTGGTCTCCTACTGAAAAGAACACAGCGTGTTTTCTCGGCAGAGAAACGAAAGCCAATTGTCTTCAACCAGACCAGTCTTCAGAATTAACAGAGTTCACAGTTCTTTTTAATGTTACAATCTGTTTGTTCTGTATGCCACTCTCCTCTTCCAGTGGCCACTAACATACCTTCTTTAGAATTATCTTCATACAACGGTGATCGATAAACAGCTTCTGTAAAGAAAGAATGCAAAATTTAAATCTAGAGAGTAAATTATTTAAGTTTAGTTCATTATTAAAATTTTAACTATTAAGATTCCTCACACATAAAAGGTAAAAAAATACATTTCTAACATTTACGTTCATTATTTAAAAGTAAAACATATTACATAACCATCTTTCTATGGTTGAAATACAGCGTTGAAAAAAAAAAATTGTGTCATCCACAGAAGGTCATAATTGTTTTTTTTATAACTTGTTACTACGATTCATTAATTTAAAAAAAAATCATAGATATCTATCAATTAATGTTAATCAATTCAAAATTACCATCCCATTTCCTATAATTGCCACATAATAATAAAATGCTTTCTTGATTTAGTGGGAAAACTTCTCCACATTTAAAATATTAGATTATTGACGAAAGATAAATGTAATACTACCATTTAGTTAGTTATAATGAAACGTTAAAATGGAAATAATTGGTAATAAACATTTTTCAATAAATTTGCAAATGGTTATCTGACAAAATACAGTGCTCAAAAAATAACAAAAAGAATCCTGTACATTACAATAAAGAAATAGTTCATGATGTTTAAGGAAATGTCTAAAAAAGGCAATCTTTCCAGGAACAAAATGAGACAATACTGAAGTATTTCCCAAAGGAAAAAAAATTGACACTTGTAATATCACAATAAAAACATAGAAAAACTGCAGTGCAATATTCCCTACTTTTCTACACAGGTCACCTACACTAGAGTAATGAACAATATGGTACAAAACATGAGCAAATTACAAGCTATGAAAAATACACCTGCCTAGTGACGCTGTAGTAATAAAGGGCAGAATAGTCCATTTTGTTTAAAAGAAAATCGAATGTTAAGTGAAGAGATTAAACTGTATAGTTCTGTAATCAAAACAAAAATTAGAATAAAAGGCACTGCAGTTTTCTGCTACTTTTTCCTAGACATGAGGTTTAAATTAGGTCCAACAATTTTAATGCAAGGTCCACACAACACTGAAACGGTATACAAGTTAAATTACTATTTATCAATCATCTATAAGTCTACATAATAATTTAATCAATTCTATATTTAATAATTAAATTTAATTCAGCAGAGAATGTAACAAACCAATTACAGCATCAATATTAACATTACCTAAAACATTTGTTAGTTCAGATAAAAAGAATAAACAAAACACATCCTACGGGACGCAAAACACTATGGCATGAAGTTCCTTCGCATGAGGAGTATTTCACCATGATACCTACCTTGAAATAATAAGACCAGAGAATATTTTAAGGAACTTTCTCTGGGTGTACAGAGGAGTCTGTATCTGAAAGAGAGCACGTATCCATGAGAATTCAATACTCTTGTAACAATCCCCTCTCAAATTTTAGTGTATAATCAATCATTTCAACATTCTTGAATAAATCACATTTTCCTAGACGGTATAAATTGGTAAAAATTCACATTTTCTCTGCACCTTGAACATGACCGGCACACGAAACGGCCATTTTGTTGAGATCGGTATACGCTAGGGGGCGGGGGAAGGCTCGCCGCTGGATCCGGCACCACTCCCGAACAACACTAGTGAGCCAAGACCACATCCACACCCCAATAAAATTAGCAACGCACTTTATCAAAACAGTACTTACAAAAGCACAATTCGCGCCAATTTTTTTTTTGCAAACAGCCATAATTCCAATTTAAATTGTAGGGGTACTAGCTTGACCTTCAACCACATTGATCCACTAATATTTTTAGTTTTTTTAATGTCATAGAGAACAGTTTGTCTGATTACTTATTCAATAAAATAATATCATTTTGACTATTTTTTCGGTTTAACACAGTTTTAAGCACCATGTTTCAACTGAGGACAGAATCCCCACATTGCAATCTTTGAATCTTTTTTTTTTAATCTATTTTAACATGTATATTCATCAACGCTTTCTCTGACTGTCATATCTCATAATCTTTATAAGAAGACCGAGCCTTATTANCTGTCTATAATAAGGCTCGGTGTTCTTATAAAGATCTATTTTAACAATTTGGAAAAATTATCTTTTGATATGCTTCATAAAAATATTATATATTTGAAGTTCACTTGAAGTGGCTCAAAACTCATCTATACGTTTTGGAAAGGTTTAGTCACTATTTTCAAAGTATGGATTTGTACACAGCAACCTAATTTTATTCCTAAGACATGTGGACAACAACCATGTCTTGTTTGAGATACACCGATCAAAACAAATAGAACAATTTTGTTTCAACTTTTCATTATTCACTTAGTTTTATTTTATGAGATTCAGAAATAAATGGTTTATTTGTATTCTCGTTTTGGCCAGCTAAGGACCACGATAAGAAGTGCTAGTAAGGCTCAGTTTGAGTTTACTCTCTAGACATCGTGAATTTGGGATAGGAGGAACAACGTCTAGACAAGATCCAAATTGCTGTATCCCGATATTACAACCACAGTTGTTAGCCGCAGAGGGTGGAAATAAACGGTATTAAAAAAATAAAAATTCAGTCTCGGGAATTAGAATATCCTTCATGTATCAACGTATGGGTCCTTTACCAAATTCCAGTTCTTCCCCAAAATCTTTAGTAAAATTAAGGGCATTATTTTTTGACAACACTGTAGGCAGTACTTGGCTCAATTAATACTGCAATACTTTTTTTCCATCATAAATGGCAAAGAATCTTGCAATAATTACATTAAATTATCGAAGTTACTGAAATATCAATGCTTTGTAAAATGTAGTCATTGCAAGGTCAAAGAAAAATAAAAAATAACAAAGGCAAAAGAAAAAAAAGAGGAAAATGTCAATTTTCAGTGTTTAAACATATTTCACATCAACGAAAGTATTCATTGAACAATAAGTTAATAATGTACCACTTGTGTGTAAAAGGAACAATGAAATGTGAGATGGGTCACTTAATGACCCACTGGGTAGATACAATATCACCCGTAACATATCTTCCATTTACATCAATCATTTAGGTCAATCTACAGGTTTATTTTCATGGTGGAATACTGCCAGCAAATCCTTCAGTATTGAGACTTGTGGTGGTAACATCCCTCAAATTATCCAACTTTTTTACTCCAAGACTCCTCTCCAAAAAGACTACAGGCCTGTGTTTGTCCTGTTGCACTGGTAACTGGAATTTCACAAACACATTTGTGAAATTCAAGAGCATCGTCCAATCAGTAAAACTTGAAAATTGTTATCTAGCTCAGCGATGTCAGCCAACAAAACTTTCTTACCGCCCCCAAGTTATGGTACATTTTACATCAAATGGTGGGGGGCACAACTTGGTATTATAAATCAATGTTACGATAATTAATATTTGAGGTGGCATGTCCAGTGGGAGAAAAAAGTGTTTGGAATTACCCCATCATATATTTCAATATGAAGTCACTTTATAACAACTTCAGATATCAAAAATTAAGAAATGTACTAAATAATTCTTCCAGTTTGAAATGAAGTAAATTTGTTGAAGAGAGCCAAAACATTGTGTTACTAATTAAGAAACATGACCCATTTCTTGGGCTAGATTTTGCCAAACACCAACCATTTCTGGCCCAATTAATCAAGTGTATAGAAAATAACCCACAGGCTATAAGATAACTTGAGACAGCACTGCACAGAATATACAACCCATTTAATTTGTTCTGGAATTTGTTTGTAGCAAAATTACACTTTATTTATATTTTATCACATCGTTTCTTTTACAATACCTTGGTGGACAAGTCAGACTTGCAGAGATAAACAATGTACCTCTCCCAAGACAAATTTTGTGAACTACTGTCACTCCATTGAGAGCATCCACACATCACAAATGACACCCTTGACAGAAGTGACATCGTTACAGCTGGGCCAGTGTGTTCCAAAATCAGTTAAATTTTTTTTATTAGGGCTTGACAACACCAAGTTATGTAGTGTGTATAGTATTTCATGGGGGACACTCCAACCTTCAAAGGACAAAACCCTGACACTAGTCTTGGATTCTAGTTCTTGCCCATAGGAACAATGAGGAATTGTCAGAATACCAAAATTTTCCATTCCACTTAAATGAGATAAGTGGTTCTTGAATAAAAGTGCACCAACAGATTAAATTTATAATGTGCACATTGGTGAAACTTCAAGAATACTTTACCACTTACAAGTTTGTGAGCTGAATATGCACACGCCAACAGGAGAGGGAGCAAATAATGGAAATTAAGACATTAACCAACAATCACAAGCGATGGATCTTAGATAAGTTGTATGACTGCCAGATTTGGCCTTTTATATGCCATATTCGAAAATTAGAGTTAGAAATAAACATTCAAGACATTCTTTGGACCCCCCCCCGCCCCAGACCAGACACAACCAACATACATATTTGTTATTGCGGCCCACAATTAAAATTTCTATGTTCTCGTACAATGCAAATGAAACAAATGGTACTTTTAAATTGTAATACATAACCTACAATATTCAACATTGTACAACAATAAGTTATAATCTCAAGAAGTGGAAGTAGTCTTGGAAAAAGTGATGTACTAAATTACATTTATTCATAAACAAATTTTGTGTACTTAAATAGTTTCATATTTAACATTTTTGAAATTAAATATTTTGTCCAGCCCATGAAAAAAATTTCTTGCTAAACTGGCCTCGGGGGGGAAAAATTGTTGGCCACACCAGCCAGAAGACTATGCTGTGGCCTACTTTGAGAACAACCACACAATTAGAATTCAAAAAAAGTAACTTACTCAATTTTCTGGTCAATTACTTCTATCAGTAATATTTCAAAACGATTCGAGATAATTTTCTGATATATCTTGACAACTCATGGAAATCAGTGATTTGGTTTAATTGGAGCAGAGAGCACAACTTGTTTAATGAGCCACAATCAACGGGACACAGCAGTGAACATATACATGCATAGCATAACTCAATAAAATACAAAATGCACATCAAGTAATTTACATCCAATAATAAATTAGACCTCAATGGAAATTTAAAAAATTCAGATCTTTCTCTACAAAATAACACTAATGTAACAAGTCCATTTAAGTTGAAGTTTCATGTCTTTCATGGAACAAATAGGGACTACTAAAGCAAAGGTAAAGCAAGTCGGTTATGGGATTTCACTGTTCCAACTGAATTTAGAAACTGCAATGCAGGAATCCAGTATATTTTAACACAAGAAAATTACACAAATACCTTTATATATTTTATTTAATGGATTTAATCCTTCTTACAATCCATTTTCCACCTCTTGGGTACCTACCTATACGTACTTGTAAAAAAGTTAGATTCATACATTTCAAGTACTCAATATACCAACATAAGATCTTCATGCAGTTCCATTGGCTAGATTACAATAATCTGACAATCATTTCACTTTATGGCAAACTAGCACAGTTAGTCTCAGTAAGATTAAAAACTTAAAAATGTCAGGTACATAACATTTATAATCATTTTCAACAGCATATCCATGTGTATTTTCTTGTATTAAAATTCTTTTGTGTATTACAAAAATAGTGTCTTAAGACCTTTCTGTATGTCATTGATATCAATCATCGCTGGAACAGGATCAATTGTCCTCATAACAAAACGAGCCATCCTCACATATTACAATTGCAGAATTGTTGCAATGCAAATGTTCTGCAATTGTTGTAATGCACGAGTGTTGCTCGTTTTGTTATGAGGACAATTGATCCTGTTCCAGAGATGATTGATATCAATGAAATACAGAAAGGTCTTAAGACAGTACTTTTGTAAGAAAATGAAGAATCACACATCAGTTACGTCCAAGTCTTTCACCAGTCGAGAAAATGGCAGAAAATAGCGAAAACCAATTAAAGGTAAGAACTTCACAAACAATTCCTTCTGTCTCTTACAACACACAACAGGATCAGTATAATAATGTAGCCTAAGCCATCAAGATTCGTCCATTTGAAAATATTGTAGCAATCCGCTATCGTGTCCCACCCAGCACACAATTATCAATTTAAATAATGGAGAATCAACTGAAATTAAGAAAATTGCTATTGTCACTAAAGATCACAAAGTTCTGAGTCTTTTTAATGAAGCTTAGTTCAACATTAAGTCAAAAAATCACTACTAACCCTACAACTGTACAAACATTGCAATTAAAGTCTCTATAAAACAAATGCAAGACTTAGATCATTCTTGATCATTCGTCATCTTCCTCCATTTCTTCATCATCCTCGTCGTCATCATCCTCCTCTTCTTCCTCCTCCTCACCCTCTGCATCGTCATCATCATCATCATCCTCCTCCACTTCCTGCTTATCATCCTCGTCGTCGTCATCGTCTTCCTCCACCTGCACTCCCCGCTCCCCACCATCGTCCTCATCATCATCATCTTCCTCCTCACCCTCTACTTCCTGTTCCCCATCTTCATCTTCATCCTCATCCTCTTCGTCTCCCTCCACATCATCCTCCTCCTCCTCCTCCTCTTCTTCTTGACCATCTTCTTCTTCATCATCATCATCATCATCATCATCATCATCATCTTCATCATCATCATCATCCTCTTCCTCTACTGCTTCGCTCTTTTGGGTCTAAAAACAAAGGGAAAAAAGAAACCTACGTCATATAATAAGTCGTGAAATGTGCATCACTGAAGAGCAGAAGTTACAACACGTGAAGATAAGTACATAACCTGACCATTTTCTGGACAATCACAATTTATCATTCCATTTTTAAAATAATTTATCTAACTAAAATAAATCGGACATAAAAAGTAGAATTAGTACCACTATCCGAAGTAAAGTATGGAAATTTAGAAACAATAGGAGCATGTGATGTACATGAAACAACACAGCAGAACAATCCAGAATTGGAAATGAAAAGACTTCTGACAGCAAAACATACATGGAAAATTTATTGACAAGTGACAAACTACAAGGCACTTTGTGGTGTCATAAAAAGTCATACGCATGATCCAGACCAAGAGATCTTCTCGCAGAAACAATAAAATTTAATAAGGATTCCAAAAGATTTTTTTACATAAATCAAAAAGAACGTGGGCAACACAGAATTTCTTATAAATTATTGCTCTTCTACTCCTATTTTAATTTGTATCAAAAGGTATTTCTTGAGAGAGAAAAAGAAATAAGCAATAGCAGTTGCTTATTATCGGACATTTTATTATAGACCCCTCACTTTGAACTGCTGTGGATGCCACTAACAAAATCGTAGAAAAAACTAATTAACACCATTAAATGCTGTGTTCTGCTTACACTCAAGTAAAAAAATGGTTCTAAGAATGAATAATAGTGTTTTAATAACAAATGTTTCAAAAAACACGAAATTTTTAGTTTTTCCTGATACGTAGACTTTATTACTTTTTTTTTCGATGTTGACGAGCCCTAAAGCCCCACAAAAAAAATATTACTTTTTATAAACTAAGAGTCAAAAATAATTGTTATTCAGCAAACGTTATATATTATTTTTCTGGCATTTCAAAATTTCGGGCTTCTACATGCAAAATATAGAGTTATTAACTTTCCTACCAATTTTTTTTACCTAAGTATAAGCAGAAGAACACCAACCAATAAGATGGTGTTAATTAGTTTTTTCTACGATTTTTGTGGCATTTACAGCAGTTCAAAGTGAGGGGTCTATAATAAATCCCATTGTAGGTGACAGGACGAGAAATCCATTAGTAAGAGTATGAAAAACTAAAAATGAAGCACCAACAAAGTCCGCTGCAAAATAAGAATTAGATTTTCTCTCTTCTAGTTAACATACCTTTACAGACTTCTCAGGAAGAAGAAATTCTTTCGGGATCTTCTCTACAAGCATATTCCTCGCTTCATCAATCAACTCCCTTGTTCCTCGAGATTTCTCGTTCAACTTAATCCATGTCATTTTACATTCTTCAGAAGAAAATTTGCCAAACGAAATCTACAAAAAAGCATGAGAACTGTTAAAGCAACTGACCATGTCAACAAATTATTCACATTTTTTGTTACCAGATAACACTATCTATTCATCATGAATCAAACACTGACCAATTTAACATAGTTACCAGATAATTCCTAACCCTAATATTCATATACCCATCTACCTCTACCTGAACTGTCGCATCTTCACACACTTATCTTAAAACTAAAATCGCTGGAACCAATGAACCCAACATTGCCAACTGTGGCCCAACTGATTAAAATTGTTCATGGCTCAGTCTTGAACCACATTGAAGTTATCATACCCTTAACTACTAATAAAACCACTGGCAGAAGAAAATGTACGTAACAATTATTTTTATCGCCGTAAAAATCAATAATGACAAATATTATATTTCAAGAATTGCAATAATATTTGTAGCAATACAGCATCAACACTTTTCTCAAATCTTGATTCTACCAAAATGTTAAATTTTGCCTAATAACACAACACAAATAAACCCTCAAGAAAGAAAACCAAATAGCAAATTCCAACACCAACCATGGCTTGAGGATTGTAGAGTGAAAGCGAGTGAATCTGACAAAGTCAAGAGAAGTTTAAATGCGCCAGTAAGCTGTTCTTATTTACAATCCTCATGATTACACTTATCAGAACCAAACATTTCACAAAGAAATTTTAATAGCATTTCCCTAAAGAGAAACTCATTTTACTCAATTTCATTTTTTATCTAAGATCGTAAGAATCTTCTTCTCACTTCCTTTACTAGGATAATACTATTTTTTAACACCAAAATTATTACATCATCATGTGAAACAATTCAAATCCTTCATGAAAATTGAGCACAGTACCAAAAAACCCCAAAGCACAATATTTTTTTTTTCTCCAATAGTTGATGCCAAGACGAAAAACTTTCTACAAGCAAGGCATTTTAGTTATTAATTAATCATAGGGGTTTATAGATCAATAAGTAAGCAATTCACAAATGATCAATTCTTAGTTTTTATTTAGCTCAGTAAATACTTTAGTTTCAATAAAATACTTAATAAGATTCTAGATATACCATTATACTTATCCAAACCTTAACCCATGATTTTGCTTTACTTTTCTTATACTTTGAAACATGGCAAGGATTCATACTAGATATCTTTCTGTTGCCCTCATTTTTGTTCTGGAACAATGTCGCACCATTGCTCAAGGATCTGCTTTGGGGTAAAAAACTAAAATGGCTTCAGTATACTCACTTCCTTCCAATCCATGGACTCTGTGGCTTTACTTGTTTCCATAGACAGTAACTGTGGATACAAATCTTCAATTCTTCCCACTAATTGCAGAAGATCTCCAGCGAACCATCCAGGAAAAGCTGGGGAAAAAATTAATAATATGTTTCATCATAGAAAAGTAGACATGAGAGACAGAAAACACTATCACTAATTAGAACAAGGACCTCCAACAGGACATTTAATTTAAACACACGACTGAAAATGCATAGCTATTAAACATCTTAATTAACATTACCATTAACAGACAAAATCAAGACATACCGTTGCGTTTAGTCGCCTTTGCTTCTTCCTTCACAGACTTTTCCTCTTTTGGAGTAGTATCCCCTTTGCTGGGCAAGACTTTCTTTCCTTTCTTCACCTTCTTTCTCTTCAGTTTTGGCTCCGGTGAGCTTGTGGCAATAGAACTGTCATTTTGTTTCTCAACTTTCTCTTCTTTAGGGGTGATCCCACCCGCTTGCTTTACCTTCTGCGCATTGGAAGGAGTTACGCCTCCTTTCTTGCCTTTCTTCTTCGTCGTGGGTGTGGTTGGGGTGAGAGATTCGTTTGCTTTGACGAAGATTTGCCTATTCGTGACAGGAGTGCCTGAAGCAACTGACCCATTTTTACTAACCTTCTGTTTCTTGGGAGTAGGGCCTTCAGACCCGACAGACTCTCTCTTAATTTGCATGTTTTGGTTCTTTGGAGTGGGCTTGCCAGAGTCCAAAGACTTCCTGTTCAAATCATTGTCATTTTTTTGCACAGTTTTACCATTAGAGATCTGCTGGTTACTCAAAGATTTCTTAGGAGTCTTTCCTGCACCTTCTTTGCCAGCAACTTCCCAATCACCACTACAGCTCTTGCGTTTCTTACCAACAGCAGGGGAACTGACGGAAGTGTTTAAATTACCAGCTTTGGCTTTCACACCTGCAATTTACCAAAGTATAAAATGAATCTTCAAATGAAGGGATGTTCTCTTTACTTTTATAGATAACACTACACAATAAAGATGCTAGGACAAAGATTTTAGCTTTCCCAACAATGTAGATTACTAAATAGGCCACAACTCGAAATTAAAAAATTGAATATGAATTAAATTCACACGATTAACTCCACAGTTAATTAAATCATACTAAAAGAAATGTGTGAAATACTGACTAGCATGGACCAAAAAATATAGTATTGCTGAAAACATGCCCTGGACAGTTTACATAAAACCTAATTATCATAGTAAAGTTTTTAAACAATTTCAATTATCTCTCAATAAAAATCACACTAAAATTAAATCAAACGTAAAGTAACAAAATGAAACCAGTCTTATCACAATAATATTACAACATATAGTGAAAGGCCTAAAAAGCCTCCATACAAGGGAGACGCTACTGAAAATGGGACATGCGCTGTTATAAGTGCTTAAGTAGAATGGTTGTATCAAAATTTATAACCCGGCAGTGACCATTGTATAAAAGCTTTTTTTAATATAGTAAAGATTTTTCTAATCTGAACATTTAACTTCATGAAAACATGCACATCCAATAGTTTTCAATGTCATCCGAATTGTGCATTACGACGAACAACAAATCATAAATCAAAATAAAACATTAAAATAAATCACCTAAAATAAATAATACAGTAGGAAGAAATTTGACACTATTGGGAAGCACTAGTTATCAAGTAAAGCTGGGATGCAAGACTTGGGCATCAATAGGGCATATAAATTTGTGTTCCCAGAAAAAAAATTGTGAACAGCGATATACCAGAACGCTCAAATTCCGTCGCTGTACTTTTATATATGACTATAAAAAGTACTGAACTGTACTGCTAAATAAACAAGACTATAAAAGTACTAAAAATTAAACCAATTTCTATATTGTATGGAAAATGGTAATAATAGTTGTACTCCATCAAGGCCCACGCAAAATGGTATGCAAGGTCGGATAACACATGCAGGTAGGACGTAAGTGTAAAGTGAACTAATGTCCTAATACTAAGAACATTGAGGTTTCAAGAAAATATTGACATTACCGACGCTAAAATTAAAGTTCTTCCGCACAATTAAGTTATAGTTGTGTATAATATAATAAAATTCAATTTATTGACAAAAGCACTTAAAATGCGTACGACCACGTGGGGTGTAAACGAATTATTTTAAGAGTTCGATCGTGAAATAGCAATGAGAGAATTATGTGAAGATAAGTAAATTCGCATTTAATAAATAAATCAAAACAGTTGTTCCATGAAAATTAAACTCATAGGAATGCAACTTCGATTCTAGGTTAGACCGGCAGAACAGGTTGGCTACTTAAACCAGTGATCAACTTTAGCGATGTACATTTGCCGTAAAGAGGTACCAAAATAAATATGCGAACACAGTAATACAAAATGAATAGTAAATTAGCATAAATGTGGAATCAAATTAGAGAATATACGTGGACATAGTGAAGGTTGACGATAAGCGCCATGCTTTCCAAGACATGCGGCGAACAAAGAATCTTCGCAGAACTTATTCTGTAAATTCTCAAATACACACATTTCCACAGTAAACACAAAAATTACGCCATGTGCAAACAAGTTTTTGATCAGTACTCACCCATTTTAGTGACCTATAATGCGTTTCAACTGGTCACGAGTACAACCGAAATACTAATGGACGCTTTTGCTGGGAGCACGAGGCACGATTTCGACCTGATGATGCCGATCACACAACATGACGTAATTTCCGGGAACGGTTACTCCGTGATCCGGTAGCGGGTGTGTTCCATTCCTTCTCAAAACGTACTAGCGAAACTGTCGGACAATCATGGAACTAAGCAAATTATTGTACGGGAGCCTAATGCAAAGAAAGAAAAAAACGCCGAAATATTTCAGCATAACTAGCAACGCTGTGAGCAGCTGTGAGTACTGTGCTCAGACTGTGCTGGTACTGTGTGAGTAGTTCAAACCAGCGCGTCTGGCAGCACGAGAATGACTGCACCGATATAAATTGTTCCTACCTTTTTTGTAGGAAATTTAATGAGAATAATTATTTTATGCAGATATTTTTCTCAAAAATCTAACATTTTTGCGGCAGAACGGCATAAACTGCAAACGGGCACCTTACAGAACTACAAGTATAACACTGAATTGGTGTAAAATATATCTTGTACAAATAGAACATTTATTAATACCATGTAACATTAAAACAAATTTGTGTCAATGTAATAAATTAATAAAAGCTTGGAATAAAATTATTAGTCTTCTTATGTTTATTGTAACAGAGGGAGAGGGAATTAAGAAAACACATGCACCTTTCTAATTTCTTATAATTAAATTTAAGAACAAACTAAATAACTTCGTTTGACCACTGACAGGATGGAGCTACAGACAAGTATGCAATGGAGCTACAGAATGTATGCAACTGTACCAAGGTTGAGTATAGATGTGAGGAATTTCACAAAAATAGAAACAAATATTCAATAATGACAGTGTTTCTAATACCAAAGTTTCCTTGGTTCATTGGCTATTAATGAGTTGATAAACCTTAATCTACGATTGTAGGACCTCAGGGGGTTCTATTATTATTGTTATTATTATTATTATCATCATCATCATTATATTATCATTATTATTATTATCATTATTATTATTATTATTATTATTATTATTGCCATTAACCTTTTTCCAAGTATACATTAATTACATACATATTACATTATATAAACAAAATAAATTTCACTATTCACAAATTTTACTAAATTCATCTCTTTCTATTTTGATGCATACGTTTAACCGTGTTATTGTATAGATAGCTGTGGCACAAACTACAGATAAAATTTTTCCAGTGAAACCTTTAAGACCATTCCTAAAATGTCAATTTTATTTTCCACAGTCCAAAACACCTTTCCACAAATTTCTGGATTTGTAATGCTCAGTAGAAAATCTGAAAAATAACAATAATTCTAATTAAACATAATCTTTAAGAAATGTTTCAAAATTTAATCAGTCATTCAAAAATATTTTGTTTTCTCATATTATGACAAATTTACAATTCTCAGAATCAGAGAGAATATAAACACGTTAAAACTCTTAAGAAATTACTCTGGTATAAATTAAATTTACATACTTCATATTAAATCTCTTCATGATTATTTATACATCCCAATGAATGTGTAAGTAATGAATGGGTGAGAAAATATATCTTTTACTTGAAAGAATCCATGGTCTGATGAAATGGAATACATCAATTTAATACTGACACTGATACATGATCATTAACTACACAGGAAAATGATTGCTAAGCATTATGCTACATGCTTTCAAAGTATTACAATTGAATACAAAACTACTTACAAGTCATAATTTATTTATAAAGAAAATTGTAGAATTCAACATTTATCATACCTGGAGATTTTGTCTGTGGTATTCATTAGACCCCTTACATTCTCAAAAGGTGGTACCAAAGAACAGTTACTGAACAGGCTACCAAATAATTCATCTGATTTTCAGGCCCAGCCACATTACAAGCTCCTCACCCTTAATATATAGTAATCACTTACTGTATTCTAAATTATAAATTTTTATTATTAGCAAACTCCAAAATGATTATCAACTACAGCATTTGCAGATCTTGGTCATTCACAAATTTTAATACAAAAAAATTGAAAACCCTTAAATTAATTTTTTTTGAACATGTATTTTTTTTTAGTATGTGATACATTTATGTTAAGGTGTGGTGCCATCTAAAGGATACAGAGAGAACTCTATGAAGGTAGTGAGTTCTTGATTAGTTTTGTGTGAAAGAGATGATGTACTGAGATGTATGCTAGAAGCATGCACAATAAAAGCATGTATAAATTTGTGTTGTTAAGAATAAAGTAGTGAAACTCAGATGTGAATATTTAATTATTAACATATTCTATAGAAAAAAAGTTATGAATATGAATCACATGTGTTCTGATGTGCATAGTATAAAAGTTGAGCGTAGAGGTATTCCGGGAACGACGTAGAAAATACGGAAGAAACAGAAACAAACCATAAGAAATTCTCCTCAAAAATTTAAAAAAGGTCACAACACTATAGTTGAAAAAGTCAAGAAGAAAAACCCTCCACAAATGAGAAACTTTAAGTTTAAAAAAGTAATTCAAGCTGTGACTTTTTGCATAAAGAAATTGACCAGGAACATTAAAAATCTGCTAAGCAGTCAAAGATTACAGAATTTTTTCATCCACATAACAAATTTGAATTAATTTTGATCTTTTGTATGTTTTCTAGAATAAATATGTCCAGAATATTGAAGTAATTCATTATGTTCCAATTTGTCCACAATTTTCTTTAATATCTTAGACCACATCATCCTTTTTTACACAGGAAGATAGACTCAGCATACATGAATGCACAAAATCAACATTCATGAGGTTTTCTCAGGACTGTATTCCTCACGAGTATTAAGGGACTACTGTATATTGAAATCACAATACAAATATAAGTAGTACATTGTACAATATCCTCTTTATACCACTACATTTGTTATAAAAATCTCATAATATGTTAAATGGATATTTCATACATTGAAAATTTATCACTAGCCTTGAATATAAATTTGACATATTGTAGGCATCATCATGTCAGTTGTACTTTTGCAAGTTAAACTTTGTCAGCTTTGTTCTTGTTTGTTTTTTGTACTAACCTAAACCACGAGTGATTTTGAAGGTCGGCTAACAAGTATACCATGTTCACTATGTGTTTTGGGTAAGTGATGCATAGCTAGTTCATATTTTTTCCTAATGTTACACAACCTCTCATTAAGATGTTTCTTATTTTGATCAATTTCTTCCTTTAAAACAAACAGAACGGGGATTTTTATATTATTTAAATCTATTATAATTAAATATATCATAAAACCATAGTAGGACCGTGGCAATATCCATCAAAGCATTATTCACTTTTCAATGTATACCTTTTCCTTGACAACTGGTGAATGAAAAACTTGAAATGTTTAGTGCTTTTAGGTAACAGCAAGGGAACTAGAATATTTGGAATATAGTTTATGTAATATATAGCTTATAAACATTTACATAGAATTATCAATGTTCTTTTGTAATCAAAAGTTATTGTTTTAAATAAAAAGTTAAAATAATTTATTTCTCACTTTAATTTAATTCTAGTTATCATAACTATAGTTCCCAAAACTAAATAGTGTGTTAGTATTGCACCATAGAAAATTGCAAAAATATTCTTGTAAATTATGTAGAAAAATTTATTAGTTTTTGCAATGTGTGTGGGTTAATACACAAAAGTCAATTCAGTTTCAGAAAGGAATGAGTACAGAAGATGCATTAAATTTTGTAACAAACTACATTTATAGTCAGAAGCCGATTCTTATAGCTACCTTCTTAGACTTGGCGAAAGCCTTTGATACAGTGAGCCACTGTCTTTTATTAAGCAAATTAGAAAATTATGGTATTAGAAGGGCACCTCTTGAACTAATTAAAAATTATTTAATGAATTAAATGCAAATGGTTAAAATCGATGGTGGTGTTAGTTCTAGGAGGATAGTAACAACAGGTATACTGCAAGGCATGGTTCTGGGACCTTTCTTAATTATTCTTTATGTCAATGAAATGCTATATGAGTTACCTAATGGAGTTATTGTATCCTACGCTGCCGACACAGTGCTAATGAATAATGGTTTAACATGGCAAGTTGCAGAAGACAACTTGAATGCCTATTTGAACGATATACAAGAATTGCTTGCATAATGATTGCTAACCAAATCATCAAATAGTTATTGATAATTATCAATTAAAAAATGTAAATGTCACTAAATACTTTGGAATTACTATAGACAATAATCTTAGGTGGGACAAACATATTGTAAGCATAATTACTAAAACCAGATTCTTGCCATTTGTATTTAAAATGCTGTCATACTTTATGAATGAAAGGACTTTATTGACAATTTACTAAGCCTTCTGTTATATAGTATTTACATATGGTATAATATTGTTGGGGGGAGGGGGGGGTACACATGATAACTATATGTGTCAATTATATACATTGCAAAATAGAATCCTGAAACTTATATACAAAGGACATTCTCCTGCAAAAAAATCTCCCACAATAAGAAATAGCTTCATAATTAAGTCAACTTTAATCTACTACAAACTATTACAACTCAAATGCCTTACCAATAACTCCATCACTAGAAACAGATCTAAAAAGCCACTGCCAAAAATAAATAAGAGAGTAATGCATAAAACAAGGGAGATTACAGCAATTAAATTTTTTAATTCTTTGTCAAATGACTTGGAAATCATAAATACAGAAAGTAAGAAAGTTATAAAAGAAAAATTACTGACATGGTTTCTAGCCAATGAGCAATTATACACAAATATGTATCCTATATTGCTTTGAAGTTGGATGAATAAAAATGTTATTAAGAATAAATATTTTATTTATAATATAATTTAGTATAAGGTAAATTTTATTCAGTGTTTAAGTTTCTATTTTCAATTTTATGTATAAGCCAAGCCTATGCACAGGTAGCACTTAAGTGTCTATCTCTATAGGCTGTATACCTTTTTGTGTAAAATGTAGCAAAAAAGTACACGGTAAATAAATAAATAAAATGTGCATAAACCTCGTGATTCAAATCCAAATGGATGTAAGATTTGTTATCATGGGTATCCACTCTACCCTCGGAAAACGTCTTCAAATGACACGTAATGTAAAGATGTACCTTGACGACTTTACATAAGCACATCTTTCATAAGCTTTTTACTTTCTACTGCTATCTTCCACAAGCACACCAGAGATGAGGGTCTTGCAGATCCCGAGTACCTTTGACATGGGTGTGGAGCGGCGCCATGCCAATGCAATCCCCTTTGCCTGTCATCTGTTGAGGGAGAGTAGAGCGACTTCTGACCTGACAGACATGCAGTGTCGAAGCATCACGAAGATCGAAGAGAATGTTGGATTTATACTAGCGGACATTTAAGTTGGTAACTGATAGGATTAGTGCCTCATGTACATAAATATCATATTTTAGTTGACAGTTTGAGTNCAGTAGGATTAGTGCCTCATGTACATAAATATCATATTTTAGTTGACAGTTTGAGTGACCAAGTAACTCCCTTGTCTTTAACATATTTTACATCAACAGTTTCCTTCATACTTTGTGAGAACATTCTATTGAAAACAGGAAGAATCAAGGAAAATTTTAATTTATTGAAAACCTTTCTAATGTATTTGTACTTAAGAAAAGTTTATAGTGGCATGTTTTACAATTACAATCATCTGCTTTCTTTCCTAAATCCATTTGAAACTCCTGTATTAAATAAATAAACTTTTTTGTCGAAAAAGCAGTTGCAAGCTGCTTATGACCACATAGGGGATAATAAACTAAGTTACTCTCTGGAAATAAGAAAGGGAACATTCAATCAATTCTGGTCAAGGGTCCAAGACCAGTGGAGAATTTAATATTTATAAAAGAAATTATTTAATAAATACGTACTGTTATCTATTTATAATTCCAAAATGAATCGTAGATATGATGTGCAGTAAAAATTTGAGATTAATAAAACAAAAGTATGAATGACATTCCTGTCCATGGAAAATCCACCCCTAACTGGAGGAAAACCAGAGAAAAACCCGGGTAAGGTTGGGTTGACTGAGATAATATAGACCTTCCTTATATCTTGGAATGAAAGTGTTAATCTCACTGTTCGAGAGTACTATACATTTTGGAAAAAGGTGAGGATTCCTATTAAATCACTTCCAAATAGTGTTAAAATCTCATTAAATTATACGATTAAGCTTACTCCATTAAGATACTTCATTAAACTCTGTAGACAAGTGTTAACAAGTAAGTGTGGATTTGTAATTCCAAAGAATCCTCGCCTTTGGATGTTCAAAATGCCAAAGAAGAAAATCTTCCTATTGTGATTCCACTTGGACATAAAGATCAAATTCTAGCTGTTTCTAAATTAGACAATTCCAGAGGAAAGGAGCAGGTGAAAGGTGTTTTGACTGTTATGTCCAACTGAAATCTTGAAGAGAAAGAGGGGTTCCTCTGTTGCGATACAACGGTTTCTAACACAGGTCGTATCAATGGAGCCTGTGTGAGTTTGAAACAGAAATTAAATATCAATTTCAACCACGATTAAACGGTTTCAAATGCAGTCTATACAGATGGTTGGTTACTCAGTCAACAAGGGACCACAGCGAAGAGAGTTTTGCAAGTCCTTACATCTGGAGCAACTCAATTATTTGTTGGTATGGAGCTGTACATGAAAATAGAATCAATTAATCAATTTATCAAATTATTTCGTCAAACTTTCACATCAAATAAATCAATGTTTGAAAAAGAATTTAACAACAATTGTTTGTAAAAGTAAAAATGAAAGAAAGTAGCACAGATGAAAATGCAAAATATTTCGAATCCGTGTTGGTGGAAAGGAGGCTGGCGACGTTCTCGTTATTATTTGATATAAACAATAGTTTTATAACATTTTCATTTGTACTAGAAAATTGTACAAAATTTAAAGAATACGATAGCAGTGTTCAATTTTTGAATTCGTGTTGGGGGGGGGGGGG
>NNCF01131993.1:26454-58872 GCA_002313205.1 Laupala kohalensis
AAAAAAAATTCTGACCCCGCCGGGAATTGAACCGGAAGTGTTCGGATGACGAGCTAGCACGCTAGTCCCTGAGCCATTGGAGAGACATAACTACATACATACACAACACATGGTTATCACAGACGGGGATTCAACGCCCCGGGATCTCCAGCGTATGGACTGAAGACGAAAGCGTCATCGTTCGGTGTGTGGGAACAACCGGTTCGTATCCAGATGTTGGCTGAACTCCGTAGTATTAAGATGCTCGCAGCTTCCCTTTTCCTTATTCTTGAACAGAAATATCCATCTTCTTCTGTACGTTTTGTTTCTCTGTCATTATTTTACTTTAAACTTCATATATTTTCCGTTATTTCGTTAAAGGACAAATTTATCTGACTTAGTATTTTTCTAACTATTTCTCAAGATTTTTTTACTATTTCAATTGATTATTTTTCTTACTTTTTAACTTATTAGTTATATAAAGTATATCCGTCAGAGCGACTAGTCTTAAGTATCCCCCAAATGATAATATGAAACATTTCCTATACAGTGACGATAAATTTTCATTCTCTTACAGCGCCAAATTTTGAATTATTTGAATTACTATGAGCTTATGTGGTGAAACTTTTGTGGGCTTATGATCTTTTTTTAAATATATTTTGGCAAAAGTACCGGCTAGCATCATGTGACTGAAGACAATGCGACCCTTGTCTAAGTGAGAGTCAACCGACAATCTAAACTTGTTATGAAGTTTTAAAATTACAAAATAATTGTCCTTGACCAACAGTCAAAATCAGTAGTGAATTATTAATTAATAAAAACTACTTTGGTGAATAATTCCGCTTCTTGAATAGTTGGCAACTTGACTTCAGTGAACGTGGACAAAATACCTTAAATGTAAAGTACTAAAATTCATAAACGTTTAAATTATTTATTTTCACTATCTAACTATTCAACCTAGTATTTTTGAAATTTCCCATTAAGTGCTTTCTTCACCTAAATGGCAACACCAACATACCTTCCTTCCCCAGGACCCATTGGCTCAAGCATCACCTGCGCGCAACTTGAATGTCGCAAACCCTCACTAATTCCCACTTCTCGTCGGGACGCGGAGGAGTTCACGTCGTGACTCCTCGCTCTTAAGAGCAATTTTGACAGCCGCCAGCTTCGACTGAGAAGCGCTCAAGAATATTCGTCGCTTCTGCTGCTGCTGCTACTGCGTGCTTCGCGCCCGCCCGCCGCGTGCTGCCTCGGGCGCCGCTATTTTCTGGTTCCTGATATATCGTGTCGCCAACGGATCTAGCGTCGATTTAGGTTACCGATTGTGGTGACGACTCCGTCCGCGAGGCGTCTGCGCTTCAGGCCAACCATTCAGTTCCTCCATTGCCTCCCCCATCTAATGTAACACCTACCGTTTCTGATAGTTCATTTCTCAGTCTTAGGCCCAAAAAGCGCCCGCTTACTGAGAGCGCTTACTTACGCCCTTCTCCTTCTCAACGTGACTGATAGGTTAAAACATCTAGGAAATATCAAGCGATCTTCTCTCGGCTCGTGTCTCTCGCACCTTTGGGAAAAAGAAAGATACATCCGTTAGGAACTCCAGTGCATGTGCCAGCGACACTCTGGCAGAACCGTGGCTGGAGAGGACGCAGTTGATGCTGCCTCCGTTGCGGTCCCTCTGACTCCGATCCTCCTCTGCCCCCCACCTCCGCCGCTGCGAACGCCTACTCTTCCGGTGTCGCCGACCCCCTCACACTACTTCTTCTCGTGCTCCTAGCGGTCGTCGTCCGGCTGTCGGAGCTATTTTCTTGGAGATCCTGGAGGACGAGCGGGAGATGCCCCGGGAACTTCAGAAGGTATGTTCTGGTAACCTGACTGCGACCTGTACCCGCTACCTAATCCGCCCCGAGACAGCCGCAGTGATGAGGTGAGGTGCTTGGAGGAGATCCGGGCCGCGTTCAGTTTCTTTTACCATCACGTCACTCAGCCGACGACTCCTTCACTCCATCCCTTCGGCGGAGATCGCTTCCGAACTTCTCGAGTTAGGCTTCACCGTCCACCACGTTTCTCAGACGATGAGGAAGGGCCCCTGCGGACCCGTCTCTCTCGACCTTTACACCGTCGAGGCGAACAAGGCCGATGTTCCCCAAATCCTCCGCAAGCAATACCTTTTGCATCGCAGGGTAGCAATGGAGGTGATCCACGGCAGCGATCGCGTTCCTCGCTGTCTGAATTACCAACAGTGGGGTCGCAGTTTCGTCTGCTCCCACACTCCCCCAACCATCAGTTCTGTCTGTGCTGACCTCGCCACCGCCGGTTCCGCTCGTCCCGTCCCATCTCTTCTCGCCACTCACCAGCCCCCCCCCTCTCTCTCTCTTCCACTTGTCCATCCGGCCTCACCCCGTCCAACCTCCTGAATCTGAGGTTTATCATGGAGTACATTTCCAAATTTGACATTGTGAAACTTTCACACGTTCTGAGGGACGTTGTGTACATTCTGAAGACCCCGGGGATGGACACCCTCACCCATACCCTCCACATCCTCCCCTTTGCCACCACCCTCTTTGATTAATCACCTTCAGTGATTCTTCAAATTTAATATCTAGAGGTTGAATCCCATCCATTGCCACATTAAATGCCCAGGGCAAGGTCACCCAAAAATGCTTCCATGCGTCAATTTCAATACTCCTCATCCAAGAAACCCACCTAAATCCAGAAAACCGTTTCTCTATCCCCGGATTCTACATTTACCGCCACGATCACACCACCAAAGGCGAGGTAACCGCGATCGCGGCACGTCATCACACACCCCTCACGCGCCTGCCCACCCCCGCGCTCGTTGGCATCGAAGCTACCTCTGCCTTAGGGCCCTTGATCGGAATTCAGGAGGGTCCCTTGCTTGTTTCCGGAGAGTAAATTAGTTTTTTGTCCTCCACGTGGTCATACGCAGTTTGTATTGCTTTTTTGACAATAAATTTATAAATTTATCTTCTCCGCTTTATTGTAATTAAAATAGATGTAAATAATATATAGCTATATGTCCTACATATTACATGCTACCTAATGTAACAACATTACAAAGATACATTGATAATTTAAACGCACGCGGGCCATGCTGAGGTAAAAACTTCAACAAATATTATTTGGAGCTCATTTATCTGTTATAATTCCATACTTATTGCTCGAATTATATTGCCACATATTTGCTTATATGCAGACTTGATTGAATTACGAGATTATTTTCGTGCACTATTTGGCGTTCTTCGACGAATGTGTAGCCAGATCGACAAGGAAGGCGGTTCCTTTGACTTGGACTCGATACTGGAAGACTCTTGTCGTTCGCATCGACCAATCTTCCAATACCCTCCAGCATCGAATATTTGACTATCCTTGCCAATGATGAAGCGACCACACCACTCGGCAATGAACAACTTAAGAAGGTATTTGGCAATGATCGCCATATGAACTAGCCTTTTCCTGAATATTTTTTTCACCCTAACCACCTTCTTTGTTTTTATTGTCGCAATCTGGCATATTTTCCGCAATATACTAGTATATTTTTACAAATTGATGGTTAATATAATGATATGTTGAATACATTTTCTTACTGCAAAATTTTAAAAAAAATGTATCTATAGGGTGACCAGCAATGCCAAGAATTGACTTGACCTTCAAGTTTCCAGTCTTCTTGGTTATAATTTGACACACGTCACACGGTTACAAAAACTAAACACACACACACAAACAATTCGCTATATTTCTTTATTACGATCAGTTACAGAAACTATTTACAATTTAATAATAATCCATTCCTTTCTTCAATAATTTGTCAAAACATTATAAATTCTGAAAATGAATGCGGTGCATTTCCAAAAGCTCGTTTCTTTTAAATAGAGACCTTAATCAAGAGAGATAGGTCAGGGATGGAAATATGATGTGGAATTTCTCATTTCCGGAAAATACTACGAGTAGTTTCTCATAGTGGTGTCAATTAGCTGTAGTTGGTCACGTGACTGTGTCGCGTCTTCCTCTCTACTCACTAATAAGAGGCGAAAATCGAGTAACAGCTGGCACCATGGAACTATGGGAATTTGCGCGTACTAAATATAGCTGTTATGAGAAAATACGTGCTCTAAATTTGTGGACGCGGATGTCGGTTCTCTCTTAAATTAAGGACTCTACTTTAAAAGAGCTTTATTCGATACACTCGTCAGTCCATGACAGCAACGTGCGTAGTTTCGGAAACGTCCGGCAGGAAGCTCTCTCCGCCGACGCCTCCGTCGCCTGCAACGCCTTCTGGAGACGAACCTGCAACTCCGGAGACTGAGACGCCTCCTGCAGGCGGAGTTTCAACGCCTCCAACTCGGTCGCCTGTGATGCCTCCGTCTCCTCCATGCGACGCTGCAGGTGCTGTTTTACCTGCAAAGGTTTATTTCCTCCGTTAGGAGTTGGTAGGACAGCCGAGAGGATGTTGGAACCTTGGAGCGCCCCCTCACCTTTCCACTTTCTTTCACCCTAGTAATAATGGCCATAGGGGTGGCCATGTGTTATCGCCAAACAGCAATTGGTGGCCACTTGAAATGAATGCCATTTTTACTAGAGCAATACTTACACCATCTCCTCAATCAATACATAAATATTTTTATTGTGAAAAAGCAGTACAAATTGCGTACGACCACGTGAAGGACAATAAACTAATTTACTCCGGAAGCAAGCAAGGGACCATTTCAACAATTACGATCAAGGGCCCTAAGGCATAAGTGGATTTAACATTTCAGTACACTAATAAGATAAGAATAAAAATAGTTCGGTACATATTATAATATTAATAAAATATCAACAAATTTATCTTAAGGAAAACACACAAATATATTTCAGAAGTACGCATTATTATCAAGCTATTGTTTATAAAGTATAAAAATAACCCTAAATTCGAAATTTATTATTTCAATAGACATCAGCCTAGAGAGCCTGTATAAAAAAATCCGCCTCTATTCGAAGGAAAACCGGAGAAAAACCCGGGTCAAGATGGGGTAGTAGAGTTATATGTAAATCAAGAGACACCTGTCCAAATTTCACGTTTCTGGCTTCAGTGGTTTTGATGTTTGATCCAGGCAACGTGAAGCATTGATGAGTCACTAAGGTCAGTCAGGATATAGCCGCATATGCATAGAAGATAAACTAACAAAAATGTTTCAATACTTTTTTCACATACTCATTTAGTATACTATCACACTTAGTTCTCGTAAAATAGATATTAAGGTAAATAATGAACAAGAATATTTTAAAACTATTTACAGTTTTATAATTCACTCAAACAACATTCCTCGGTCACTAATTAAACAAATACGGCAGTAGTTCATCGAAAATTAACCGTCAACAATCATTTCTCGGTCAGCGAAGTAATCTTTCCCTGCATTGCAACTCCCATGTTTGACTGCGTAAAGGGACGATCGATGGTTTAAAATGGTTTTTCGCACAGGTAGAGAAATGTGTCAACACTGTACACCACGATTGTAAAAGACATCGCCAGTTTCTGATTGGGTGGAAGCAGTGGCAGCTCCACTGTGAAGTACTATACTCAAAGTCATGTTCCTTAACTCACTGAAAATTTAACCTGAGAAAAAAAAGCATGAATGGAAACGCACTGTTTATAAGTTTGTTGAAAAGTAGTAGCAGTAAATTGGTTTACTGTCCTGAATATGGTCATAAGCAGTTGTAAGTGCTCCCTTGACAGCCTTGATGTTGGTACACGGTTTGTACACTGTGTAGCCAAATAGAATATGGTCATAAGCAGTTGTAACTGCTCCATTGACAGCCTTGATGTTGGTACACGGTTTGTACACTGTGTAGCCAACTCTCTCGTCATTGTCCTTAAGAGTAATGTTAAGTGTACTCCGCGCTATATTGGCAATACTTTCAAATTTCTTTAAACTTAAATCTATCGGCAACATCGACCACCAATTCCATTCTCATGCTCTTGCGATGTCATTCTGCTCTTTCTCCATTGAGCATGTGGAACGAATATAACCTTGATATGGTAGTAATTTGTATTATTTTACAGCAAATAGTCGCTTTTGTGATTACCAGTATATTACTTAAATTCGAAGAAGTTGGCAATTCGTATTAGGAAGCCATATTGATTTATTTTCGGTAAAGTTACATAACTTTGAGTATAGGCAGGCGCGCAATCCCTTTCTAATATTTATTCTACTAAAAGCTCCATGGCACCTGAAGATGAAGCTGTGCACTGGGGCCGAGGAAGAGATAGAAACAAAAATCGTCGGCAACCTATATTCCTAATGTAATACTGGACTAAATTAATAATTATTTAATTTATTACTACACGAGTTTTTGTTGTGATATAGTTTACTCTTTGTTACAATTTAGGACAGACAAAAATAGCACATTTACATGCCAAAGTCCTGTGGATATCTAAATTGGTTCCTGATACAAACAGAAAAATCGAAAAAGCACATTGCATTCTAATTCATCCCTTAAAAAATAAAATTTTGCTAAATTCTGTCTTAAAGAGGCTCTGCAAAACACAAACCAAATCCCATCAAAATTTCAAGATTTTAAGTATAATATTTTTCTGTCAGATTCTCATTCAAAAGCAAATTTTATTCTACGATAAAAAGAACTGAAAATTACCAACATGATACCCATTCTATCCCAGAGGTAATAATCCAGCAAAATATATCAACATACTTACAATGTAGAGTTGATTAAGATCCTAATTTTCATACATCAATTTTTCCAAATTATGGTAAAAAGAAATTTAGTAGTAAATTTTAATCTGTGTTATCTCATAAAGGAAGTAATTAAAGAAAGAATACACATTATAAATACAGATGAGCGCTATTACTATAAAAGATAATGACTTCTCTTTTTTTTCATCAGAAAGATGGAAATCTTTCACTTCCTGTTACCCAGGACAAGAATGGCATTAGACTCCCCCTGCTTGCAAACCCAGAATAAAAATCTATTTTTCTTGTATCATGATGAAAAGTAATTTTCCGATGCAGATATTGTACTAATTTATTTTATTCTTGTAAATAATATTTTATTTAATTCAAAAGTATTTTTGGGGAAGATACCTTGTCTCATACCAATTAGCACCTTGGGGCAACCTACCCCCCTCCCCCTACCTTGGTTCAGTCTCTGTTCCCCATACAATATAACACCTATTTTAATAAATTTTTAAAGTAAGAAAACAAACTAATTGCAGTTGATGAGGGGTATTGTTAAAAACAAACTCATCTATCATAATAGTAAAATGAGAAGCATCTGATTTTGTTACACACTTACTCAAGATACTCAAACTGAAATAAAATTACCTCATTTTGTAACCCTTGACCCAAAAGTGTGCACAATCACAATTTTATTTGTACAAGAATATTACATCACTTTAAAAACACAAAACAAACACAAGTTTGTCCTAAAAGAAATGCATTGTATGGTGAATACCAACATGTTGTCAATGTCTTGGAATACCCATGCATGGAGTCTGGCTGTGACGAAGATCTAAATAGCATCTGGGGATGAAACCCAGTGCGACGAAGGGTAAAACCCCGGGGAGTAGGTAAAATAAACTACAATTTAAAAAAAGAACAATAACTCGAGTATCATACAATCTACATTCTATTGCACATCTATGATTTATCCTTTATAATTTATATCCTTAAATCCTTCATTCAATAAATTCTTGACTAAAGTTGGAGACATTACAATTCTGAGTGATATGACATAGTATATAAAAAATTCCATTTGGTAACAATCACATAGTAACATCACATTTGGTAACAATCACAAATGAAAGACAACTTTCATCCAGTTAAATAATGTTACTTTGCAAATCCAACATTACAGTGTTAAAAGGGAATTACTGAGGTTAGTTGTAAAAGAAGGGTTACGAAAGCAATAGCATTTTAAGAGAGGTACTCGGGCATTGAATTCTTCCTTAACAATACTAATCATTAAAATGTTATTCAAACAAATCAGTGTGTTCTCAATAATTTTATTGATGTAGAATACAACATTAATTGCAAGGATTACATCGGTTGACATAAAGCAACTAAACTGTACAAACATCAGCAAGCAAAGAACCATTCCCATGTTTTCTGTTAGTAATTTGACTTTCAGTACACTAAGGAACACATAATTCATCCAACTGCCACATAGGTAATGCATGAAGAGAAGAAATTCAACAAGTAAAGCAAGCCTGTCAGGTGTTCCTTTAACCTCTTGCATAAATTTGATCTCCTCATCAACTTGCTGTTTCGCCAGACGATACTTGCTATCCATTTCTACTGGTTATGTCGGCTCTTTTCTCAAGTTCTGAAAATATCCCCGAATTAATCACATGGAGAGCAATAAAAAACAATTGCATGAAACGACAGGAGTAACATCATAGAATTAATAAAGTATGACGCCATGATCCAGTAGTTTGTTTCACTAATTACCTTTGAACTAGATAGAAACGTAAATAGCTCAGAAAAGGGAAGTGTCAATGCAAATTCTACCACGTTACCACTTTACACATCGCAAACATCTGCTCTTTCGACCCTAATCAAGTTAAACTCGGTCGAATTAACGGGGGAAAAAACCGCGCTCGAAACTTATGACGACATACTTCGTCAAATTCACTTCACCATTTGCCATTTCACGTCACTTGTTGAATTTGTTAAATCGGCACGATCGATACACTCGGATACGGTTCTGGTCGTAGATCGATACATAAGCACCCAACCCACAGACTACAAACCAGACTGCCCTCTGGCGTTATCAGCTTTCAGCCTTGTTCTATGCAAACTACTCTCCGAGCCTAGTTCTAAAAGCGGCTACCAGGGCGCGTGGCAGTTCAATTCCCTTTTCCTCCCCGCCATTACAGAGTCCTTTACCACCACACCACCATATCTCATGCTTCATCATTTCACTATAATTTAGCTGAAAATACTTTCCCTATAAAAATTAACATTTGTGAATAGTTAACACAATGTATAACTGAAATATTTGACTACACATATGAAACAGAAAATGAAAACAGGACACAATTGACAGGAAATGTATACAATGAAAATACATACTTGTTCTTAATTCTATTTATTCATAATAAGATTACAGTACATTCTCATATGAATGGAAATATACAATCATGTATACAAAAAATGGGGTACACTTGCAATAAGGTTCTCATTTATGTATATACCAACTATTCGGATCAATAATAAATAAATAAATGATACTGGTAAAACAAGTCACACGAGAAAAAAATGCAGGTACATCCATAAAAGTAATACAATTTTATCAAATTCGTGGGGAAATGTGATTAAATTCCTTCTTCTTCTACTGGCTGTATAGAAAGCAGTCAACGGAATGTTGGTTTTGTCTTAAGCCACAGTGGTGTATAAATCCATCTGCTCATTGTACGAGCAAATTACAAGCCATAAATTTTATGAAGGTGATGTAAAACTAATTTACAAAAAGTTAATACAAGATTGATAATTGTTCAGCTGAAACTTAAGTCGAAAACTAAACAAATGTTTCTGCCTTTCGATTGGTATCAAAGAATTAAATGATCAAAAAGAACAAGTTCTACCTCCCTGAAATTAGCCTAGAAGACTTGTTCTGTAGTGTGACTTGAAAATGTAGTAACAAAATGATAAAGAAATGAAGACAATCAGTCAGTACATCTAACAATACTCTACCAAGAAACAGTCAAGATTTTCCATTCTATAAGTTAAATATCTATCCATCAAGGAAATGGGAGAGGAATCTCAACCTGAGAATATCTGTGATAAGTCTTGACTTCCCAATAAGAAATTCACAAAATTTGTACCAATACTAATGTTGATATTTAAGAAATGTTTAGTGTAAAACCCTTTATGTATCCATAGGATAACGTGACTAGATTTATCCGTTGCACCAAGTTACAAACACCACAATATACAATAACTCAAAAAGTAAACTAACAAAGTGAAAGTAAAATTTAATAACAAGAAGTTTCAGAAAACCAAAAGAAGCCACAATACACCAAGTAGTAAATAATCAAAGTGGAAACAAATTTTAAAAAATGCAAGTTTACATTAAAACATTGAAAAAAGTGGCTCAATAAAAATGAAACTCTTCTGCACACTACATAAACATTTATCAAAAATTAAATTCATCACAGGTACAATAACGTTAAATAAGATGCAAACATTAATTTATCTCTAGTTATTATAACTGCCACATGTCAGGTACAATAACAAATAAATTCGCTGACCAGCGTAGCATGCGCATTTCTGTTGTATGCAATTTGTTCAAGTGCTGCTTGTTGGTCGCCCAACATTCTGACCCGTACAGAACAGCAGGTCTAATGGCTGTCTTGTTCTAATGCCCTTTGATTATATGCGGCATTTTTATGTCGCACCTAACGCCTGTGAGTTGTCGCCACTTCATCCATCCAGTTGTAGTTCTGTGAGTAACATCCTTATCAATTTTGCCATCATTGCTAAGTATTGAGCCTAGATATTGAAAGTGTGTCACCGTAGGTAGCAGTGTACTTCCTCTTATTATTTATCCTCATTCTCTTATTCTGTGCTTTCATTTGGACAATGAAATATGAAGGGCTATGTAGCTTTACGGCCGGTTGCCACCTGACGCCAAGACACTGATCCACCTTAGGACTGTGAGCGCTGCCGTTGGACCCTTAGGATCTCTTCCGCCACCTGCTCTATTGCATTACCGTGTCTGGTAATGCAACTCCAACATGATCCCTTCACCCCAATACGTGGGGCTGGCCCTATGTTGGATATGTCCCTTCCGCCTGCTCCGCCGTTCTAATGGATTCCATCTCCGCCTTCGCAGCCGTTGAGGTCTTCTGCCGTTGCCGTCCTCTTCGCCGGTTTTGGTTTTTAATTTCCCCGGTGTCCACCTGACAAAGCCAGGCCGGGTATCCCCCTATCCGCCACCTGGGGAGGCGCCCGACGGGGGACCAACAACCCCACACGGGAATACGTTTGATTATACGCCGAAGTAAATTTAATTTCCAGCATCAAGAATGAATAAATAAATCCATGGATGAAATTACCCTTGAGTGCGCAACGTAAAGTTTAACACAGAAAAGTCAATCGAATCGTAGCCTAACCTAACCTAACCTAACCCAGCACTTAACCTCTCTACTCTGAGGGACATTTCACCCCTGTACGGCATTATGTCCCTGTTCATTTAAGAGGTTCCGAAATCTATGGATTAAACAGTAATACCTGTCTTTTTCGATTCAATATTTCTACATAGCTCTCCTTTCCCATTTCATTCATGGGTTTTTTGAGCTCTTCACCCTACCCCCTTACCGCAAACGATGGCTCAACTCTGACATAACATCGGAAGTGTGTCTGGCAGAAGGGAGTGAAACGAACCATCACTCTTTTGCATATGGTGTTAATAGTATTTTAATATGAGATCTATCGTGTTTCAGATGGAATGTTTGGGTAAGTTTTAAGATGGAAATTCTTTATAAATTGTATAATGTTTGCACTTTCCTGAGTGTGGTTGTCACGAATCGACGTGGCGAAAGAATTTTTTCAACCTTTAAACACACGGAATTTTTTTTAAGATCGACGTTCGTGTCAAGAGAAATATACACGAACTCATTAAATATGTTGTTTATTGAGTGATTTTGTCCAAAATCTTTCTTTTCTGAAGACATCATGCAAGCCAAGACTAGAAATTGATATTTGTAGTAATAACAATTATTACATCAACTCCTCCGAGAGAAAAAAATCAGTTACGATTTCAAGTAAGAAATTATAATGCGGCGGATGTTTCTTCTCGATCTCGACTGGAAGTGACGCATACGAGTGTCGACGCCCCAAGGGAGATTTCCACGACACATCAAAGAGAGTCGAACTTCAAGTTGCGGCGCCCTCTTTCCACTTGACCGTGTTGACTCATCAACCACCAGCAATGCTGAGGCGTTTTCTTCTCCAGCTCAAAGTCCTTCGAAGTGCTTGAATTGACCTGGGAGATCGTCGGAAGAATTTCCTCCAAGATTCTATCCTCCCCAGAGAACGCAACGTGCGAAAAATTCGTAGTCACTTGATAAAAAAATTTGCTCGTCCAATTGGGTGAGAAGGGAAAAAAACAAAAAAAAATTAAACCTTACCCAGTCGAATTTTTATAGTGTGTTTGAAAATTACACTCGCATTCATCGAGTTCTTGCATTTTTCAGTTTGTATGTTTTGATAACGTTAATTTCGAAGAAAAACTGCTCATTGCCAAATATACTGAACAATGTCTACCAGAAAAATCTGAAATGATGGATTATTCTTACAAAGTTTCTCTCCGGTATTTCGTTCTGAAATTTAAAAAAGGGGGAATTAAGAGTCCGAACTCTTTAATTTCTTCCAGCAGTATCGTAGGGAAACAGTTTTACCTACATTACGAGTAGTTCATCCAGCTTGCATGCGAAGTATAATTCAAAGTTTCTTTGTCTAAATAATAGTATAAACATTTTGTAGATAGGTGAAATTTTTGGCGAATGTTTTTCGGCCAGCATTGTTTCACAATTGAGCATATATTTTGCCATTTAATTAATTTCACGCGTACATTAGGAGTTAACAAATTTGCCTGAGATCTAACACGATGGAATTCAAACTACTGAAGCTAGCTCATTATCGGGACATCAAATAATTTTTTGAGTTACATTTTAATAAACAAGTAATAATGTTAATAAAGTGATCGATCTTGAATATTTCCTTCCGATTTGCCTCAACACCGAAGCACGGAGACCGTCCTCTTTTGGACCGCGATTGCGGAACGCTGTGTATATTCACAGACTATAAACCTGACCCAACCACAGATCATGTAAGACTTATCCTTTCCATTGCATTTCGTTCCGTGTGGAAAAGGATTATTACATGCAGATGCAGCGCAATGTTATTGTATACAGAAGTACATTTCGCAAGAACAACACTGAAAACAAAGTAAATACTTCCGCTGCCATAAATGTATTTCATTTCCACTATTAATAAAACGGGCGATTCCTCGGAAGACGAAACTATCGGGGGAGCAGCCTTGACGAACAATCACCCCCTCCCCCCTCCCAAGATCACTTGCTGGATCCGCCCCGGGTTTTCCTTCCTTCGACTGGAGGCGGATTTTACAGACCATCTAGGGGTGGCAGTCTCATTATTTTATTATTATTTTCGAATTATGAGTTATTTTAACAGTTTCAATTCCGTAGATATATGTTAGGAACTACTTAAAGATCATACGCATTTTATTTAATAAAATTCGTGTTCCATTAAATATAAATTTGTTGATATTCTGTAAATATTATAACAAGAATCTATTCTTATTCCCATCTAAGAGGGGCGCATGCTGTGATTTTACCTGGGACGCAAAAATGATGAATCCATCACTGCCGTAGGGTCCTTCAATGAAATTGATGGGATGGTCAGCATTTACATGCTTCCAGAGTAAACTAGTTTATTGTCCCGTGTGTGGCAGAGACCACCATCACCCCTCCCTTTCATGAAGAAAAATCATTTCCTGTTTTAGCATCGTAAAACTTTGAATAAACAAACAATTTATACGAACCTTGAAATCTTTTTATTCAACTATATTTCCTTTAATTCTATTCATCATTAAAGAATTATTCCACAAAAATTCACACATTATATCGTCCGTTGCAGCTATCTGGTCTCCAGCCTGTCCCTTCCTGGCTCAGGATAAAAAAATATTTGAAGGCAAAATATACAACCAAAAACAGTATATTTGTGTGCCGCCACAAGATCGACAAAGTTTCTTAGGAACACAAATGTAGTAATCTTTGGATACATTTTTGTACTTGAAACAATACTGTACATGTACACTTTTTTCTTTTGATTCAGTAAGCTTCACTATACTTTACAATAGTCGCGTAAGATTAATTTGTGCAAGCCAGTTCAACATTGGCTAGTGAGGGCTGAACCTCCTGCGTATCCATGTGTTTTGCTATATGGCCCAGTCAGTCACCACAATAGACTAGCTATGTAAAAGCCTACTGTGTTTCAAGCAAAAAAAAAAAAAAATACAANAAAGAGAGTCCACAGTGAAATAACACCCTCGCTCAACAACATACTTATCTACAAAGGAAATATTTATTGACTCATCAAGTGGACCACTTATCATTATTCACCTACCACATTTCAGAATTATCCCTCGCATGGGCGTAGCCACGGAGGGTGAGTGGGTGGGGGGGGGCACTTGCAACCCCAACCCTCCTGATTATTCAAAATAACAAAATAAAAGTCTAGACGGAAATAAGAAGAGAGTGGATCCGAAAGTTATTCACAGTTTCCAGGCATTAAATCATAAATATGGTCAACAAATTCACAAGCGAATATAACATACATTTTTTAGTCCATAATATGTAATTACAAATAAAATCTGTATGGCGATTTCACCGCCAACCATGCAGTAAATTAAATAACATTCTGTAACCCATGCTAGTTGAGAAATAAAAATTCTGAAACCACAAGCTCTTTAAAATTTAATACAGGTTTGTGCCATGTTTCTGCACATTTATTGCAGATATGAAATGATGCATCTACTTTGTCCCGCCCCCCCGGCCCCAAAAACTGGCTACATCCATATGGTCCCTTGCTCCCATCAATCCCTGCTGACTCCAATACCTGCAGTTAACCATAACCAGAAGTGTCCTTCAGTAAAACCACTACACTACACATATCACACTCCTCATCCAAAAAATCCAAAGCAATAGCCAGTTTTCCAATCAGTCCAAATTTAATGCGTCAGAAATTTTCTTTTTATCTAATTTTGATGTTTCATCTTCCCAATGCACACATTATTGCTACCTACACAATTTATTCTTAAGGTGGGAACAACGGTGCAAGTTGGTCAAATCACTAAGAAATAAAATTGTTTTCTTTATTTTCATTCGAATTGTTTAATAACACAATACTGTGAATGAGATTTATTCTGATTTAAAAATCAGTCAGTTTTTTTGGAAATTAGTATTTTCATCATAAGACGTAATGTATTCATCATTAACAATTATTGCGATTATTTAATTTAAATGGTCAGTGATATGTTTATTTTAAGTTGAAATAAAATAGATGCATAGAATTATTTATGCCAATTTTAGACATTTTGGAGATTTATTTCTACTTTTGATAATAATAAATCTCTGATCTATTATTAGGATCTAAGTTATGTTTCCTTAGTAACAGTAATGATTGTATATTCAATATTTGTTCAGGTAAGGAATTTTTACAGTTAAAATCAATATTTTATTGCTATTGACTCCGCCAAAAGTTTCAGAAGTTTTTTATTTTATAATACAAACCAATATTTTTCACAAACTTATTTTTATCAAATTTGTAATAGCAATTAAATACATCTTACAAGAACAGTATACTGTATATTTTCTTATTCAATAAACTCATTTTCTTAAAGCTACTGACTGAGTCAATGTAAGAAGTTTATTTAAATTTTTGTAAGCATGTGTCATTTTATTTTATCATTTTAAATTACAACTGTTCTCCGAACTCATGCAAGCACTTTTCATTCAAGGCTTTTTTTCAACATGGTCAATATTTTCTCTACCTGTCATCACATAAATGGATAATGATAAATACAAGAAAGAGTCTCGGAGAGACTGTAAGAGCTTCTGAGACCAGAAACCCAGGCTACCACAACTACCGCACATATTGCAACCACAACAAGTATTAGAGACGACTCCAGCGAGACAACAATGCTACATCATAAAATTCTTGAAATAAAAGTTCTCGATCAGTGATAATCAAAAGATTTGCTAAAATGATTATTGAGGTGCACATTACCCAATATATTGTTGCTATTCTCAAAGTACTTGAATATAGTGCAAATATGACTTTTGAAGGTCAATATTTGGGGTAAAAATCATCGCACTATATTCGGGTCGATACAATAATTCAAATACATCAGTTTAATTCATTTTTGCTCCTTCATTCATTTACAGGAATGTTTTACAACTAGATGTAAGATGTATTAAAAAGGTATCTGACAATTACCGTTAAGGATACTGTATAGAATACTGTACAATAATAAACAATATTTAAGAATTTGGGATTAACAGAGATATAAAATCTTCATTAAATATACTAATGACTAGCAATGGTTAGAGAAGGGACATATAACTGATTTTATTTCAGGTAGGGATAACACACACAAAGGAAATGAATCAAGGAAATTCTTTGGGGGAAATAAGAATTTAATTCTCACAATATAGACAGAATAGATATATGTGTTAATGAGGACACAAACAATAGCAATGAATTAACGAAACAACATTTCAATAAAATCTGTTACATTATTAATGATTTTAAGGATAATAAATCAGCTGGATCCAATAACATACTGCCTGAATTGGTGAAACATGAGGGACGAACTCTCAAAAAGGAAATACATTGATCCTAAGATTCTGGCATGAAGAACAAATGCCGACTCAGTAAAATGAAGGTATTATTTCCCCAATCTTTAAAAAAGGTGACAAACTTGAGTGCAAGAATTATAGACCAATTACACTCCTAAATACAGAATGTAAGTTATTTGCTATTCTATTGAACAACAAATTAGTTGAGATAGAGGAAAGCAAAGCCCAGTGATTGCCACAGAATGGCAATCGATTTCGACAGAATGGGTCAACCAGTGATAATATTTTTACTTTTAGTCAAATGAACAAAAAATGTAATGAATACCTTAGCTGGATTACATTATAGACCGACCACAGCGACTTATTAGGAAACTACCAAATGTGTTAAGGACTCGGTAAGAAAATGACGGCATTATATCATTGTAGATGACTAGAATTCTTGAACTACAACATTTCACGTAACTTTAGATCCAAGCTCAAAACACTTAAGGAAGAATCGTTAACTTGCATTATGTGCAACACACACAAAGAGTGCTTCTTTAGGCTCCTATCCAAGTTACAGGTGCTTTTTTATCATATGGCGTTTAATGTATTCTTTTCTTAGAAAAGTCATGTTACACACATCACATCGATACGTTTGATCGCGGGTGTGCTTCACTTTGTGGTAGTTCAAGTGACCCACCTGGGCGAAGCCGGCGAGACAGACTTCGCACTGGAACGGTTTCTCTCCCGTGTGCACCATCACGTGACGCTTCAAGACGTGAGACGATATGAACGCCTTGTCGCACGTATCGCACTTGTAAGGTTTAATACCACTGTGAGTCCTTAAATGTTTATGTAAATCAGACGACGTAAAGAATGTCCTCACGCATCCGCTGCACTGATAAGGTTTTTCTCCGGTATGTACGCGTCCGTGGTTCTTCAAATCTATCAACATAAAAAATTCCTTGAAGCACACTTCGCATTTGTAAGGCTTGTCTCCGCTGTGTTTCACCTTGTGGTAATTCAACTGCCCCACTTGCGCAAACGTTTTGGAACAAACGTCGCACCGGTACGGCTTCTCTCCGGTATGTACCCTCACGTGGGCTTTGAGCCCCCCGGCCTGAGCGAAGGCTTTATCGCAAGCTCCGCATTTGTAGGGTCTGTTCCCGGTGTGGGTTCTCAGGTGCAGCTTCAACGACGTCGGAGTCCTGAACGCTTTGGGGCACACGCTGCACTTGCAAGGTTTCTCCCCGCTGTGGATCCTCCTGTGTTCCCTGAAGGAACGACTCGTCGAGAAAGTTCTGTCGCAGAAGCTGCACCAGCGCGGTATCACTCCGGGATGAACTTTGCCGTGTTGATTCAGTCCTCTCCTCGTTTGAAATTCTTCCGGGCAGAAATTGCAGTGGAATATTCTTTTCCCAGAATTCGCATAGTTTTGGCTTAAATTGATATTCTTTGGAGCTCTATCTTCTTCATCTAACTGTGCATCCTTGGACACTTCCTGAAACGGGCCAACATTTTCCTTTAAAATCTTACATTATTTTACATTACATCAATACAAAGAACAAACGAGAGAGAGAGAGGAATAGTCACTAAAAAAATTATTATATTGAGGAATAAAAATTTGGAAACCATTTCCCCTATCTTTGACCCTCTCCCCACATGGAAGAAATATCCCCTGAAACATGTGTCAAGAAGATAAAAATTTTGGTTTAGATTTGTAAATAAAATAATTTAAAACGTTATCTGTGACACTGTTTAAGTCACACAAACGCAAGTTGTACTGTGTGAATGAGGCCTTTGACCCAACTTACGAAAAAATAACATTTTAATCTGCCAAGGATTTTCAAGTTTTTAATTCAGTAGCAGAACAAAGTGGAACAGTAAAACAATTCATAAGATATTGTAACTGTATTTGAATGTACGTCTTATTCTTTTTAAAACATCTTATATTGTACGTCTAAAAATCTTTCCTGCAATGTATGTCTTCCTATAATTTACAACAATTTTTCTTGGACTCTGAGGTATAAAAACGAGGCTCTACTGTAATATATTTTTTAATAGAAATTAAAAAAACAAAAATGTACATAAGATTCAAAAGAAGAGGAATACGAAAAACGAATGTTCTCATTTCAAAACATGACAGACAAAAGACAGAACTAAATCCCGATAGTAAATTTAAAGTTAACTTTTAATGGCAATGAAGTAATATAACTCTGACAGTAGCAAATTTATTGTCTGGCACAACACAGTGTAGTAAAGACACTTTCTAACATCATCTCTACACGACAGTTACCAGTAATTAAGATGAGAATATTGCCCATAATTAGTTCATATTTATTGCTTCAGAACAATAATTGTTTTGTTGACTGAACAACATTGTTACACCTTTGACCCATTACATGTGAAAGGCAGTGCCCATCCTGAACTTTTAGGTCGCATTTCGACTTATTGTAACTAGATATTGTTCATATCTTCATTTCTACTTGTTCTCCGATTCTTCCAGAAGTTCATTGTTTAATATCGATCATTCTCCACCGATATTTTATTTTATATTTATGTTTGAGTGATGTGGTGGTAGTGTGTAGTTGAATCACGTGATCATGGCGGCGTCAAGGCTTTAACAAAATGAAATGTTTGTTGGATTGAGTGAATTTGTAGTGTGTTTAGGTTTTGGATGACAGTGATTAGGAATTGGACAATGTAGAGCAAAGGGTGTGCAGGAATAGGAAAGAGAACAGTCCAGTGTAAAAAATTTAGTTCCCTTACATTTGGAAAATTGTTTTGAATTGTTTTATCACACTAAATTTAATAAAATTATTGTTTTCATCAAATATGGGTAAATTTAATTTTCCTATACTGTAGTTATCTTACCATTATTTGTAAAATGTCATAACAAAAATTAATATAATTTTAGGGACCCTGAGAAATTGTCATTGCATGCAGTACCGGGATGATGATAATAATTCAGCCTCAGTGGTTGCAAAAAGTCTAAGAAAATTCAGACAACAATGGGTTAACATGCTGTAGACCACTATATTTCCACGTATTTGATAATTACAACTATCAGTTTTCAGTACTCTTAACAAATTGTAAGACTGGCTTAAAATTCCAATCTTAGAGAGGCAAGAGATTCAGAGCAGACTGTTACCTCAAAACACAGTTGTAAGTTCTCGTTTCTTTCTCCTCCTAAGGACTCATTTACTGACAAATATGGTTCAGCAATTAAAAGTTTGTTCATATTTTTTTAACATTTCAAGTTGTTTTAAAATTTTTCATATCTCCTAGCAATCTATTCAGAACTCCAATTTATTTATGAACACCATAATGTATTACATACAAATAACAAAGTAATTGAAATACTCAACAACATTAATTCCATAGAGGTAAATGAATATCTTTACATAGAGGAAAATATTTAAAATACATTCCAGATGTGTATTAACACAATAAAATAAATAAATGTCATTTTAATACAACATATGAGTATATTCATTATATTGCACAGCACGACCCCATTCAAATAATTGGGTAGTACTAAATTCATTTGCTTTAATCCAGTCCTTTAATTTCTTTTAAATAAACTTATGTACATGAATACATGGTAATTGCTTCTAAAGTTTTAAGTTCTTTATGTACTATATTAAGTCTTTAGAGCAACAATGTAACTACTTTTTTAGCTAAAAGTCTTCTTTCTCCCAGACATAATTATACTTTTATTTATTAGTATTTGTATACAATTTTTTAAATCCCTTATAATGATAATTTAGTGATTCCAAAATAAAAAGTTGATCTATTATTACTGGAAAGTTATGTGATGAAATTGTTTCTACTAAAATTTTTTAACAATTTCCAGCCAAACATTTTTTCAGTTTTCTTGCACTAAACATTACACAACAGAATTTCAACTTTCCATGAACCTCAAAACAAAAACAGAGTAGAATACTATGAATCTACTAACATGGAACAAAATTAAAAACAAATAAACAAGATTTAAAAATTGATCAAAAATTTATGGACTCTGTTCATCTCACAAATAGAGTAATTGTTCATATTCCTGAAACACCTATTACCAGTCAAAAAGCATTCAATCAAATATACAAACCTCACAATTTTCATGTAATAGGTTTCTCTCTTTTATCTGGAACAAACAGATACTTAGATAAATTAGAAAAGAAAACTACAACAGAGAAAATGATATTTCAGATCTGTTACAGTTCTCTAGGATCCAGAGAAGGCAGCTTAAGCCATATTAAATTAAAGTTTTATGATTCGTCAAAGAGATTTTTGTATCATGTAATACACCCATTTTTGTCATTTCATAACTTATTTAAATGATGCTATCGCTCACAATGTATTTGATGTAGCTCATCACTATAATAAGAAACTTTATTGTCAAAAAAGCAGTTGCAAACTGCGTATGACCACGTGGGGGATAGTTTATTAGTGGTGGGGAGTTACTCTCCGGAAACAAGCAAGGGACTATCCCATCAATTCCGATAAAGGGTCCAAGGGCAGTGGCAGATTTAATACTCATAAAAAAAATTAAATACTAAATAAATTTTTTTAATAAATTTAAAATAAACATGTTGAGATTAATTTTGGAACATTATCACTACCAACTCTTCTTTGACAGCCAATGGTCTATCCAACTTAAATAATTTTTCTCCCTAGTTTTGGGTAATATCTATGATTCAGTGGAAGATATAGGAAATACCCTTTTAAATGTGTTGTTTTATGCACTAAAATGTGCTTTGATTCACTGAAGTATTTGGGTGTCAGTAAAAGATAAAGAAAAAAGAAATTATGCAAATCATTTTTCTTCATTTTCAATACACTTCACAAACTGTAGTAAGGTCTGCAAGAGGATTTTTGCATTTCACCTCCAACATAACATAATAAATATAACATAGTAGACAAATAATTTATACGTAAAGAATAATTGACAAAATGACACCCTATTTTCTCAAGCAATGAAAACAGTTTTGAAAATCCACATTTATCAATAACATTTTAACAAATTTTATTGCAATAAATTGTTTATTTATTCATAGATGCATGCTGGAAGGGGAGGCAAAATCACAATATGGTAATTCTGACACTAGCTATCATTATTTATTTATTTATTTATGTTTCATACAGGCAATCGCCCAATTTACAAAGTTTGATACATATTTGTATTATTTATTTATCAGTCTCATGCAATAACCAGTATAGCTCATTCAGAAAACAACTTTTTGGTGCCTTTAGGAGTCGATATAACATCTAGATCGGAGTCATTTAACAATCGGCATATAAGCCACATGGGTGCTATAACTCGAATTTGATTTCAATTTTGGTAGAGAAAATTACTCGTTTTTATTTCTCAGATTTCTCGCTACATGCCAAGATATCAGTGACAACAGCTCAGGACAGACTAATTTATTGTTCAATAAGTCATATAATATTTTAGAGTCATTTAAGTTTCTCCATGATTCGAGAGAACTCAATTGGAGAATATTTGCTATTTGTATGTAGTCATTATAAGGAAATTTATAAAACCTAAGGGGTTCAATTATTTGTGAGAGAAGAGAAGTGTATCAAACCAACAGCATGTTTCAAAGCCAGTCGCCAAATGTCGCATGAGCTTTTATGTCAAAACTCACCTCACAGCTGATTGGCAAATCTCCAAAAACACACTCCTCTTTTGCCTGGAAAGAAATCAAAGATGATTAGATCTCTAAACATCAACATTTCTTTCCATAAAGAAAAAAGTCAAACTCCAGTACAAGTGCTGTTGACAACTCTCTGTCGTTATGGCAATCCTTTTCATTTATACAACTGCAGAAGTTGATAAGCTGTTTATTGTTCTACCTTCTACAACTATATTTCTTAATATTTACATCATGTAAGTAGTTGTGGGAAATATTTTTTGTGATACCAAAAGTTAAATTTTTACCATTTACAAATCAACAAACAAAAAGTAGATTATTTACTAGTGCCAAGATCAATGAATAAGTTTTCCCTTGTGAAAATATATTTTTCAAAAATTTGCTGCGAGATTGTAAAATTATTTATACACACATAAAAGAAAACAATTTATAAATTTTCGTGCACTGCTATTTTCATGGTATGAATCTTGACCAGCCTGAAATTTTTTCATTACTGATGGCGAAATAAAGAAGCATGTTTAATGTGTAAAGAATGTAATGTTTTTGGGAGTTAAATACAGAAATATTTAAAACTTACTTCAGAATATTCAGAGTAATCTTCATTTGTAACTTCTTCTTTGACCTAAACGGAAAAGGATCTCAATAAAATAAAACAGCTCCATTAACATCCTCTGTCATCAAACAAAATATTTGAGGGTGTCCTCCTCAAGATCATACACATTTTGCAATAATATTCTTATTCAAAAATTGTTTTTATATTGGGAAAAAACATTTCAGCAGAGATTTTCAGGGTAATAAGAGACATCTAGCGAATATTCTGAAAAAGTCACATTTAAGGACATAAAAATATTAACATGTTTCCAAAATATTTTAGGTCGTAAAATAAGTTTCTAAATTTGGTTCTTAAAATTTGTTCATTTAAATATTTCATGTCAAAGAGTGAAATATGTGCTTTGCTTATGCTTCTACAGAATCTACAAAGATATAAGCCTACTATGTGGAAATATAAATTGAGATAGCTAGGTTAAGTAGATTTTTAAAATTGTCAAAAACTCCATTCAAAATTTGAGAAAACTGTGATTGATTTTTTTATGTTTTAAATTTGGGCTTCAGGGCTCACCAGTGTCTAGGTCATTGAGAATACAGTGATTGTGACAAATTATTTCAGTATTTCAAATTTACTTATGTGGTGTCTAAATGTAGAAAAATGAACATTTTGACACCTTCTGTACTTACATATAACTTACTATTTCTTTGAAGAAATATATCTTTCTTTTTGCTGCTTTTAGGCATTACATTTTTTCTTTTCTTTTTTCTGTTAGAATAACTATATTTTAAATTTAATAATACTCATAAATGAAGAAGGTTTTCTCCTTTATTTATGAATATAGAGTACATCATTTGTTATAACAGTGGTCAAAACATTACACATTAACTTCCAAAACCCAAATACAGTTTTGGCAAAAACAAAACTCATCATAAAATGTCACCAACTTAAAGGATAAATTCAAAGTGAATGAACTTTTTTGTACAGTGAAGAAAATTGTAAAAAGTTTTATGTTATAAGTAAGCATTATTATAAATTATAAGTAAGCAAGTATAAGTTTTTATAAATCATTATTGTCAAAAAATATATAAATAAATAAATAAATATACTTTATTGTCAGAAGAGCAATTGCAAACTGTGTATGACCACATGGGGGACAATAAACTAAGTTACTCTCTGGGACCAAGCAAAGGACCATCCCATCAATTCCAATCAAGGGCCCAATGGCAGTGGAGGATTTAATATTTCTAAAAGAAATTATTTAATAAATACATACCGTTAGCCATTTACTATTCAAAAATTAATTGTAGATATTTGTGCAGTAAAAATTCAAGATTAATATAACAAAGGTATCAATGACATTCCCGTCCAAGAAAAATCCACCATTACCCAAGAGGAAAACCGGAGAAAAACCCAAGCCAGAATGGGATAATAAAGTAAAGAAACTACTAGAACTTTCATAACTTAAGTAACTAGAAGTTGTTCACTCATCGCCACCACAGTTTATGGCATTGTTCCAAGTTTCAAGAGATTACTGAATGCTGAACATCCAAAAGGTGCAATTGTTTGCTTCACAAACAGTTCTGCAAAGAATTCTAGAGCATCACACAAAATATCACAAACTTCTCAATAATTTTGGGATTAACTTTAAAACAACAATGGCAGTACACCACGACACAGTACCTTCCAATACAACTGGAAAAATGGATCAGTTTTTTACAAGAACAGCAAAATCTATCGTCAACAATGTTTCACTCCAAAAAATATTATGCAAGAGAAATTATTAAACCAACCTTTTCTTGTAGACAATTATTTATTATTATATGCCACAAAGTTTCAGCAGTAGATTGCAATGATATGCAATTTGAATGACAAAGCAGTATTGCCATCTGATAATTGCTTCTTATTAAGATAACACTGAATTTGTAACAACATTCTTACTAGCAAATTATTATCCAAAGAGTTTTACAATGAAATATGTAAAGAGACGAATACACTACCTTACCAATAAGAACATACTTCATCAAATATACAATATTCCCAATCTCAGATAAGTAGTAAATCTTTTGTGGTATTTCCATACCATAGAATAATATCCCCAATTTTAAGTAGGTTTTTTTCTCCCAGAAAACATTTGGTTGGTGAGTATCATAAGGAAACAAACCCATAATCTAGTAATTAAGGGGAAAGATGTAATTAACAACATATCTTCGCAAAATGTTGCATACAAATTTGTTTGTAAAAATAGTCCCTTTTGCTCTATTGGACAGATGGAATGTAAATTGTAGGCACAAATCAAAGAACATCAGAATAACATACACACACTACAACATAATGTTATTTCATTACACCATTTAAATTTGGATCATTCAATAGATTGGGAAAATGCTTCAATTTTGGATCCGGAGCCAAATTATTAAAAATGTACAATTTCAGAAACGTTACACAAGTTTATGAAAAACATTCAATTTACACACTGAAACTGACAACTTATCCAATATTTATAGTCGTTTTCAATTATTTTCTGCTTTGGTGGTTTGTTTTTTCAAATTATTTATTTTTCTTCGTAATTGTTTATTTGTAGGTGTGGTTAATTTGATTTCTACTTGTTACCAAGATAAATCAAACATATTTGTTTATATGTTCAAACACATATGTTCACCTGACGATGGCAGCAATCTACTACTGAAAAACATAGTTGCATATAATAATAAGTAATTGTCTACAAAAAAGGTCAGTTTAATAATTTCAACTGAATTATAATTGTAGATGTGAATAATGTCAATTAAGTAAGAGGTGTGCTAAAATCTGCAACTACTCTTTTCTAGTGAATGCAACATATTTGGTGGTAAGCTTTTGGGACACACATACAATTTTGATGATTTTATGGGGACTGTTTTATTTTATTTTTTTAAGATTGAAAACAACTTCAAATGCTTGTTTCCATTCATAATATTAAGCAGTTATTTTAAAATGGGGTTAGTTTGATGCAGTAGGAGACCTCTCTTAATTTTGTTTTATTTTATTTGCATGTGAAAGGAATGTCCTACGACACTTGTTAGTAAAGCATTGAGAAAAAAAAACTCTTACTCTTTTATTCTTATAAACTCTTTTATATATTTATATATACATACTCTAGTATTGCAAAACACACTATACATATTTTACTTGAGCACCATTACTTACAAAGACAGTTTCAAAGTTGCCCGATTCACTATTTTCAGGGTCACTCTGCAACAGAGAAGAAACATTGATCAATACAAGGATATTAGCTCTTAGACAACTGAAATGATAACATTTAAGTAACATAGCATGAAAACATTTTAAATAATAAAACTTCAGAATACCATTTTTTTAAAATTATGACAGACAAAATGACAAAAAAGTGTATTATCTCATTAAGCTACCTCACACATGAATTTACTTTTTATGGCACGTAAATAAGTATGAACAATAACAGTGGATGTATTACGTCACAACAATCTATAACAAAAATTAGTAAATGATTTGTAATAGCCTTCTATTAAATGTTGAATAACTATTATAGATAACATCATTAACAACTATATTCAAGACAGTACATTAACATAATCAACATAAAAGGAATACCACCATTAATTAATATCAGAGCTATTTCTAGTGGTTTCATACTTACATAGGGGATTTCTGAATCAATTTCATCAATGTTTTCCACTTTCACCTGAAATTCAAAAACAAAGAGTAGCAGAATTTTGTCAATAACGAATTGATTGTTATGGAAAAAATCCAACCCAGCTGAAAAAAGTCACAAATTTTATCTTTTTAATTCATAACCTAACTTACCACTTCTCCCGGCCCAGGATATTCATAGGTTATCTCTGTAAGTTTTTTCTCCATATTTGTAACAAGTGCAGAGATGTGTCAAATCAATATTTTCAGTTTCACCCGCGATGTAATAACCGTGATATTGCGAGACACATATTTGCCACTCTTCCCTACTCGCAACCTGTCAAAACTTCACATCAGCACAGCATCAGCATGCTGACAGTGCGGGTGTCATGTGCTTGCGTGTAGCCTGCGTGTAGCATCCGAGGGTGTTCTTACGTCACAGGCTCTGATTTGCTCAGAATCCCCTGCAGGAAAGAAGTTCTACGAAACTGGATATCAAGAAACGGACGATCGCGCATGCGTGATTTGTTCTCTTGTCTCCCGTGTATTGACATTTGAGTTGTTAATTAATAGCCAAAAGTCTGGGATGAGAAATTAAAAATTATTTGAAAGAAATATTAATTTAGTGATAAAACATTAGTGTCGATTCGACCTAAAAGAGAGAAAAATAACAACTATTTCCGGACGCGTCCATTGAGTTTTTTTGTATGTAAATTTGTATCCCGCTTCATTTTAATACAATCGAGCTAGACCGAGCCCCAGAAGCAAGCTGCTTAAAGCAGAACACACAAAGCGACTAACCACGTACGGAATCTCTCGTTGCTTTCATTCAACTCGTCTCATTGTAAACACCGATAAAGCAGTATCTCTGTCATTTCGTGATAGTGGAGCGAAATCTCCGCATGTGTTACTTTCGATAAATGGAAGTCAAATAAAAACTGTTAAGGTAGCCAGTTTTAGGACTTCATTGTCAGACAATCTCAAATGGAATTGTCACATTGATAGTATCTAAGAAAATTGTCCTGAGCATTCCGAATTCTAGTCACGACCACTGTTACAAGGCAGAGTTAACACCCGTCCTGCACCCGTCTAACAGACGGGATAGCTAGCCCAGACGAAAGCTAGACCGTCCGAGCCTAACTTGTAAGTTGTTGACACGTTTCTCGCTGTGTGTATTTTGCAAATGATTATTCTCATTTACGTTGATATTAACTTTTGGAGCACTCACGAAAGCTGAGAGCATCAAAATTTTCAGAATCCAAAACAGAATATTTTGAATAATATGTAAATCTCATCCTCGAAACTCACGTAAACCATGGAAATCAAATACGCTACACCTCTCTTGCACTTACATTTACGAAGCGGTCGTGTTTGTTCAGAGTTATTAATATTCCACCTCTGCTTTAGAAGAAACAACATAGTTCACGAACACAGCACTTATAAAAATTCATCGTCCTTTTGTGTCGATCACTCCTTCGGTAAAAAGACTCGTATCATTCAGGAATCAAATGTAAAAGATATTAATAAATTGAATCGCATGCAAGTTAATTCACGGTCGTCCATAATTATTATGACGAACACATATCAATATCTGAGTATTCCTCCTTAAGAGACAGAAGGACGTATTTGTGTCTATCTGTTTAAAGGAAATTCATTTACATATTCCCGGGAAAATTAATTTACATATCCCCGGGGACCGTTTTAAAGGCTGGGCGACCCGGAATCTCTGCCTTCTCCGGTTCGTCCGGAATTTTTCCAGTTCTCAGGAATTGGACGGAGAAGAACAGATAATGGTAATAGGCGCGGGGAACTACGTTTTACTTAATTTAAATACCATTATATTCAACAAGAATAAATTATTTATAAAATCTGCATTGGACATATACGAGCTAAACACTGCATTATACATACATCACTAGGAAATTGAATGAAGCTTACATTCTGTATGAGTTTTATCTATCAAGACGTTTTTATTTCCTTAGATAATATGGCAGATACTACATAGTGTCATCGTAGGCAAAATTAACTTAAAATAGTAAATATTATTAAATTAAATTAATAAATTGTTACTAAGATACGTTGTATTTTTACTAAAAAAAATCGTAAAATATTTTTCTAAATTTAACCATAACGTAAACTCTGAAACTGCGGCCACTAAGGACCCCGAGTCATATTTTGCCCGGGGGCCCCGACTTGGATTGTTACGCCCCTGCTATAAACATTGTTTATACTAGCATGATCAGACGCGGTAGAGCTGTCGATTGTTGAGACTCGATTAGTCAATTAACATCCTTTTCGAATGAACGAGTCAAGTAGATTCTCTTCTTGACGTAACTTATCTTGACGTATGCTCTTATCTTGGTAAGGAAAAGGTAAATGATGTAATAATAGGAAATAGCCGACATATCTTTTATCACTCTGAAGTAGGATTCTTCATTTGTGTGATTTGCTCCGACATAATTTCCTGGAACATTTGAGTATTAATGTTTATAACAATATCATATAACACTCAATATTTACTGATATACAAATAGAAAAATTACCCCTCGATATGAGAAACTAGACTTAAGACGATCTATGACACAGAAGGAAATGTAGAAAAGGAACACATTTTTTTGTGAATAATAAATGCTCATAGTGATATCCTGTTCCTTATTAATATATAAATGTGGAAGTGCATCTGTCTGTTTTCCGGGACTGGATGTCTAAGATAAAGATCTGTTCTCGAAGAAGTTTGGCAGACGTAACCCCATGAAACCCCGAGATTCAGAGGCGGCGAATGAGAATCAAAGTGGGGGGACAAAAAAATTGACAAGTAATATTAAAATAAGGGAACATTTATTATGATTGTTATTATTATATTCACTTAATGTTCAAATGTTTTATTCTTACAAATATTGAAAACCCGCATTGTCACATTTTTAAAATAAATATTAATATATTTTACTAAAAAATCAATGTACATCTTATCACTATATTGAAATAATTCTTTGATCTTCTGCTATTATACAAACGGTTCACCTGTTTTACTTATCAGTTGATGTAAAAAAAATCTATTTGACGACATGCATTTTCAAGCCAAATTCAGCATGTAGAAGGGGACAATGGCGAAACATTTTCCATCCATCTTGATATGAAATTTGAAAATATTTGACAATTTTTCGAAAAAAATTCAAAACAATTTGGAAACATTCATAGAGGTTAGAAATAAATATTTTCATTGAAACTCGAAAACAATTTTTGTATTTTTTACTTTTATTTCATTTTTAATACAAAAAATGAGCAATCATTGTTTCTCGTTATTTTGACAAATAAAGTAATATGTTACGCCAAAAGAGGCCCCTATTCTAAAAATGCAAATTTGTCTGCATTAAATAAAATGATATTTTTGCAGTGTATCTAAGTAAATTTTCCTATACTTTTCTTTTTTTCAATTCATGCATTTCAAATAGCTTCTTGTTTTGAAACTGTTCAATTACTCCCCGTGCATTTGCGAGATCGACTGCAGAGTTTTTCATTTCACATATTCAAGATTTATTGTAATGGAAAATTGTTCTCTGCATTTTAAGCTTTTTACCAGAAGAACCAAAATTGTAACATACCAAAAGCTTTCAGGCTTTCCTACTCCCGGGGTCCTCGCGTTGCGGGGTCCGCGGGGACGTATACTACGCTACTGGAAGAGCGACAAAATTTGTAATTACTTGAGGCGCTAAAACAGCTATGAACGGCCCTGGCGAAAGGTCGGCTTATTTACACAAAATATCCCCAAAAGACGACACCTTAACTTCCTTGTAAAAAAGTATCTCTTAGTGAAAATCGAAATATACAGAAATTTCAATACTTATCCAAGATTTTACGCCAATAGCTGATGTCGCACCTTAATTAATGCGTACTGAACATACTCCAAAATAATATCATCCTCAAGCGTAAAATGATTGGAAACTGCATCACCGGATGAATCCCGGAATGAATCGACGGGTCACAACGTCGTGACTCAGATCCAACTGTGATCCACCAGCGATGGAAACCCTGCCATGTACTTTCCTATTGGTTCTTTCTGCGCGCTGCTGCACCAATCACATTGACACGTTCTGCTCATTTCCTCTCTCCACATGTTTCCAATCCAAACGTAAGTGCGTAACGAGAAAATGTGTCTGTCGGTTTGCTACTTACTCGCGACTAAACCACTGAACAAATCGTTATAAAATTTGGCAAGGGTATAGTTAAGATGTTCAGGATGAACATAGGCTAACTTTTATTTTAAAAATGCGTAAAAAGAAAGATAGAAAACGTTTTTGTCCACAAATGTTGATGAAATCGGGAAAAACGAGAATTATATTCGCTTACGCCGCCTAAACGGATAGAGATAGGTGACAACTATGAATTGCAATATTGTTCGCCTCAAAGAGTTCTACAAAAAAGTCCGCGATAACATATGTCTATCTAAAAAGGTTTACTCACATTATCGAAAAAAACGTTATTAAAAGTAGGAGTGTTAATATACTTCAATTTGAGAGAATAATTTTACCAGGAAAAACCGATCATCATCAAATTTAATCGTTTATTTTGTTTTGCGCATTTCACGAAAATAAAGACATCTTTAAATCGTAAAATTTGGTCGAATGGTTTAGATTTTATAAGTGTTTTTATGAAATGGTGGGGCAGCGCTGCCGGCGTCGTGTCTCGCCTCGGAAGCGAAAATTCGACCGAAAAGTTTTAGACGGTTTAAATGAAATTTTTATTGTTTTTTTCTTAATAAAGTACCCCCTTCCTCTAATCGCTGATTGATCACAGAATATGCTATGTGGTAATACATTTAACATTTCGTATAGTCTACATTAGTTGATATTTATAAGAGGTTTTATCTTGGCTGAATCATCAACATAGATAGATAGGGACATTGAAACTTAAATATTTACTAAAATCACAATTAAAACCTTGTAGAGTCTATGTGTCACAAATTAAAGACAATTTCATTCATTAATTCCCCATTTCCACATTCAACTTCATTAAATTTCAAATAAGTAAGACACATTCACCTTCTTACTTTCTAAATGTCTTACTTTTTTTTTAATTTAATGAAGGTAAATGTGAAAATGGAAAATTGATGAATGAAATTTATTTATTTAATTATTTTATGCCTTTTGGCAAAAGGAGGTTCAGGCCATAAGGTCTTCAGGCTCTTCCACCTAACCGTTAGACTTGGGTAAGGGAATTGGGAAGGAGAGATGTTGAGTTGCCCTGGAAATTATGGTACCGAACCGACATTTGTCCGGAGTAGATGAGGGAAACCCCAACTGAAAACCTAACCTAATTCGGCCGAGCAGAGTTTGAACCCACGCTCTCCCGCTCAGCCAATGGGATCGCGGAAGCGGAGACGTTACCTCTAGCCCACAACTGAAATTGATTGTCTTTAATTTGTGACACGTAGTCTCTACGAGGTTTTAATTGTGATTTTAATAATAATAAGACAATCAGAGAATATAATTAAAGATTTACTTTTATCTCATAGGGAAATTTTCTGAGAGATCCAAACAATCTTCTAAATTTTTGATCGAACGCTTCTTTCGCTCGTGAAATAAATGCGTAAACTCAGTTTTCTTACATAAAATTACCAGAATGATCTGAATCTGACCATTTCATTTGAAGACTTCACAAGAGTGAAATTATGAAAAAAAATAACAACAAAAACAAATGAATAAATATTGCATTTTTTTAGTTTTACCTAAATTCCGATCCGAAACACGCGTATATTAAAAATTTGCAAAACAAATACCAATTTTAACCTCACTATATCCAAGTCGATTACTCGCAAATCTGGAATTCATATTTTTTATTTTCATATCTTAAATATTTCCCTATTTTTGGATTGGACTAAATTGAAATTAGTCTCTTTCACCTGTAAAACCATAAATTCTTAAGAAGAAAAAATTCTCACAAATTGTCATGAAGTCAAGGATCAATTCTCGGCCCTATACTCTTTTTATTGTATGTGAACGACATGTCATCATCCACATCATATTGCAAAATGATTCTTTTTGCTAATGACACTAATTTACTGTGTAAATACGCCAATGCTCAAAAAGTTTTGTCTAACCTTTCGATTTGGTTCCATGCAAATCGTCCCATTGTAAACACTGACAAAACAGTGTCTATGTCATTTCACAATAGTAATACAAAATCTTTACCCCAGGTTTGTCTTTCTTTAA
>NNCF01131993.1:62070-91619 GCA_002313205.1 Laupala kohalensis
TTTTTTTTTTGTAGGGCTTTAGGGCTCGTCAACATCGAGATCATTAGAGCCCATAAAAGTAAATAAATATTGAATGGATAGTAAGGGTGGATCCAGGATTTGACTTAGGGAAAGGACCATAAAGAAAAATACCAGGGTGAGAGTCCCTTAACCAGAAACTTTTTGGAAATGAACTTTTTGTTACTGCAATTTAAGAACGCATTGACTTACATTGCAGCTTTTATACATTACCCATAAAAAATTGTTTACGTTTTTCAATGGGCCGACTGAATTTTTTCAAAGTTAAAAAAGATTTCTTTATTATTCCTATTTCTATTTTTTAAGGGGGGGGACGTATCCCCCTCTGATAGGTAGGTCTTGGCAAAATCCTTTATAATATAATGGAACGTCATTAGATGTAGTTGACGACAATATGATCCTAAGAAAATATTTCAGTATTCTTTTATCATACACATTCAATAACCCTATTATACAAAGTACTTTGTTAATAAGACCTTTATTACATAAATAAATAAAGAAGAGAACATTTCAATAATATGTCTTTTTTTTATCACACAAACAAATCTATCTTCTTCGGCTCCTGTAAATTAATAACTAATGGCATTAATTTATCCTTAGAGGGGTGCTTCCTACGGGGTAAAAAAGATGCATTAGTCATATTTTTCTGGGATAACTTTTTCAATAATCATTGATTTTATAAATGCTTTATATCAATCACTGAAGCCAGCCCCCCCCCCCCCTCACAAAGGGTCCCATTTTTTGGGGTTTGGGAAAACTTCATGCTCTCTCCCCTATTTGGGCAGCACTGGGGAAACAACATGCACAATTAAAAGAAAGCACAAGTTAAAGTTCTGAGAAGCTTTTATTGCCTATAATGAAACATATGAGAGGCCATTTTTCCTTCCGCAATGCCTCTCCTCATCTGTAAGTTCCACAGTTGAGCAGTTGTCTGTAGAGAAGCAGATTGCAAACACATTTTTACAGAAAATGAAACAGAAGAGTATTCTAATAGTTTCAAAACAAATAAAATATCAGAAATACACTTATCACTTTACAGAATAAATAATTTTACATCAAAACAAATGTTAACCAACTTGAATGAGAAGAGTTATGAGAATTGGGAACTTTTTCACTCTCGCATCCACAAGAGATGCAATTTATTTACTTGACATAATTTTTTTTTTTTTCAAGTTGATAGAATGGTATGCAGTCTTCCAACTTCCACATATTTTTGAGTTCAGATCACAAATTAAAAATGAAAGGAAGCCACTAATAAAATTGTTTATAAGAGTATGAAATTATTTTTGAATAAAAACTACAAGATACGTAAAATAAGTAGGTGACTCACGACAGATTATGAATTAAAACAGTTGTAAAGAAATTTCTTCTATTTTATGTTGATTATATTTTATATATATATATTAAAAAAAATAACAAAGAAACTGAATGGAACGCTGCGTTACGGAAACAGTTGATGGTCTCCACTCTACAAGTGACTTCTGCAAACTAAGCAAACAACGGTTGAGTTAAATCAGAGAGGGGTTTTCACGAGGTAGGTCGAAGGTTGAAGAAGCTGCTGTACATGGTGCAGAGGTCACTTTCTTTTCAGTGGCATATCTACCCTTTCCAGGTCAAGGTCATATCAGGGCCCACAGCTTAAATATTTTTTCACAAGCTTTTTGAAATAAACTATTAACAATTGAGGATATTTTACAAATAATTTAATGTAATAATATCTAAGGGAGTTGCCTCGTGAGGATACTAACCCTTAGGACATCACCTCAGAGGTCTGTGGGTCTCGCAAGTTGAAAGTTAATAGTAGACTGGGCCCAGAGGCGAACAGGGTGGTGCAGTTGGTAAGTGCATCAGCACATTAAGCTAAAGATCCTGAGTTCGAATCTCAGTCCCCTCTCCCATTTTCACTTAACATAACATAATTAATAAATTAATGTATTTATACTTTACATCAAAACTTGTAGTTTGAATGTAAAATTTTACAATGGGGAGCAAGGGACAAGATGAAACAAAATTGAACAATTTAAGTTTTGAAAAATAAATATGTTACTTAAATGACATAAACCGTTTCATACTGAATCTAATATATCTTCTAAAGATTAATATAAAGAAGGATTAGTTTAATGGTAGTACTTTGGAGTCCCATTGAAAATGATAAATTTGTTTGAGGAAACTTTTTTCTGCGAGTTAAAACTCATGTTTTGTCGGAACATTAGTTATGCCAAATTTATAAATGACACAATGTACTTTTTAAGGTATTATGTCCATCAAAGCAATTAGGCTTAAGTATCCCCCCAAAATGTTTTAAATTATAGTTTGAACCATTCCCTATTATGTGTCGATGAATTTTCATACCCTTACAATACAAAAATTTTAAATTATTTGACTTTAAATTACTATGGGCTAATGTGGAGAAACTTTTGTGGGTTTGTTTTTTTATATTCTCAAAAAAGTACAAGATTAATATAGCAAAAAAACATACTAAAACATAGCAAATGGAAATAGGAACACAATGACATTTAGATTTTCATACCTTACAAGGATGATTCACTAAAAACTGTGGAAAATACTGTTCTGATGGAAATGGCAGCCACATCACGTGAATGAAGACAATGCAACCCTAGTGAAAGAAAGAATGAAACGACAGCCTAAATTTATTGACAAGTTTTAAAATCACAAAACAATTGCTCTCGTCCAATGGTAAGAATCGGTACAATGAATTATTAAATAATTAGAACTCCTTGTGTTCAATATTTCCAAGTTTTGTAAATAGGTGGCACCTTGACTTCAGCCAACATGTACATAATACCTTAAATAATACCAAAGGGTACCTCAAACTAATTTTTAAGGGAAAGTAATAAAAAATTGTTAGCATAACAGTTTTGGTCTTTAAAAATACTTGACAAAGACCCTCGCACCTCGGGGCGCCAGATAATTGCACCGGTTGTACTGGCGGAAGTTACACCACTGATTACTCCACCATTACACCAAAAAAAAAGGTAATTTACTTTACGGCAACACCAACCAGGTAGGTAAATAAAACTTGAATTAGCACTTCACAGAAAGACGAGGAGAAACTGAAACGAGTGTCTCTCAACATTCCTGCAGCCTTTCTGTATTTAATTCAACTATAGCAACATTTCCCAATCTCTTTCCTATTCTTTATTACAATCATCAGACTTTCTTTAAAAATAAACTGTGTTTGCAATTCTCTTCCAATACACTGGTAACTCAACTGCATCAACATGAGACATACAATACTTCGTAACATGTTTACACATACTCATATTTTATCAGAACTACAAGCTATGACTCTTGTTTCTTTGGTTGCTACAATCTTCGTCAAAATATCATATATTATTATCTATAGAAGTAAATACATTTTTTCTAAACTGGCCACATAGAAATACAGTGCTCCCCAAAGCACTCCTTAGTATGTTTTCAGGCCCATTTTGATAATGATTCTGTGTTTAGGTGCATCCACAGTACGTTGTTTGTAATATCACTTGATTAATATCAAATTGTATAGGCATACGCCAGAAGGCTTATAAGCCTCAGTCACCTGGCAACGGAGATTCCTGATGAGATTAAATATCACGTTTATACTATCACTATCATTTTTTTTTTCACACATAGAATAATGAATTATAGTAATATATTATAATAATATGGGCACCTTGGTTCAACAAATTAAGAAAAAAAATTGTTTCATTTCAGTTCACAACACTAGAATTTATGAGTACATGTACTATTAAAAGTGAACATTATCAGAGCACTATCGATTTAAACAAGTATAATCAGTATATATACTTCTGTAAGAAAAAGAAATATTTCTCCCTCGAGTTCTTCTTTTCTCTTCAGACTGGACTCCAACACAAATGGAAATAGTTTCCAAATCTGTAATCTCTCACAAGCATTTCAAAGAGCACTCACAGACATCCAGTTAAATCACAATCGCAATACACAAACACATTGTCTAACTCTTTCTCACAAACTGTCTTGCCTCTTCCGTAGCTGCCAAGAAGGAATAATATACAAGGAAGACACACATTTTCCTTGCAGCAATTCAAAAGTGAAGACTAGTAAAAACATTTGTTGTTTCATGTCTATATTCTTGTACTTTTTTTTTTCATGAGTCACTATACCAACTGCACTTGTAAGCACTTATATTAATGTCGTTATTTGACTCATAAATGCAACACACTTTTCACATATTGAATCTTAGTATAGAGGGAGGTTCATAAACATCCAGGTATTAGTACAATATTCCAACACACTTTGTCTTTTTCACTATTTCTGAATTACTGTATAATATTACATCAAATTTCAGAGAACTCCACTGGATAACTTAATAATCAACATAGCATGTTGCAAAACATTACAACATAAAACAACTTTTGTATTGAAAATCAATGAAAGTTTTAAAAAAATACTATAAAATAGAAGAATATGGCTCATACAAAATTTCACTTTGGTTAAAAGTGTATCATAATCTAAAAGAAAACACAAAGAAACAAAATTACACTCAAAGAATTCCTTTTGCAAAAACTACAGATTAATTTGAGAAATTTTTAGGTAAAAATATTCAATAGAAGTATCTTGAAAAATTACGAAACCAGGGTGTATTTTCTAGTTATTTAAACACACACTTTTTAAAATCTCTAATTAACCAAAAATATTTTCAATAATTCCAATATTGATAAAAGAATGTTTCGTTTTAAACATTACAAGAAAGTATAATAAAAGTAGTAAATAAGAATTTCCTTATTTTCCAAACCTAATATCCATTACTTAATCATACAAATTTTACTGAAAGAAAATTCTCCTTCAGATACAAATAATAGAGAAGATTAAATATAAAATAATGAAGTATGATGGAAAATTAATTCAAACCATACCAGATACTTGCATTTCATAAAGAACATATTTCAAATAAATGTTGATGCAAAGGTTATTATTAAAAATTCACCTTATTTTTATTACAATTACCTAAGCAACTTTGTTTTTTCCTTCGTAAAAAACAGACAACAAAATCAAATATGAGTTATAGAAGCAAAATATCATATTGGGACTAGTGTTGAAAATGTGAAATGTGTTAATGGCAACCTCCATGCGGCAAATAAATTCGTAGGGAGCAAAACCTATTTAAAGTGATAATTCTCCATATTCATAGCAAATTTTGTGATCAAAAATCAATTTAAAATTATATAATTAACACACTTTTTTTTCTTCCATGAAAGGACATCTCAAAAAAATTTATTTCACATAGGAGAAGAGAGAGATTCAATTCACTTCATATGCATGCTTCGAATCGTTGATCAAGATATTCAGAAACAAATTTGATTTTTTTTTGTCATGGGAGATATTTTAGAACTCTTACCAGACCACACAAAAAGTTTGTCACAACGTATTCCATTGAATACAAGTATCGGAAAATTCAAACAAAAATGATCCGTAGCTCTAGGGATGTGACTTCTTCCACAAGTCACTAGTGATATTTGGCAAGATAAAAAATTACATTTCTCAATGAAGTAAAGAAATAAATCATATGAAATCCCTAAAATGAATAACACTTCTTAAAATTCATCAACTACACTAAAAAATAATGATTAGTGTTTAACTTTATATGAACAGATGAAATACATAATGTTCCTAAGATAAATTCAAGATCAAGCAACATGAATAAAATAAATTTTCTTCCAACAAGTTTTCAAAAAAAGAAAAAAACATTTTAATTTCCAAAGAATGGAGGAGGAGGGGGGGTGAGAAAAATATGAAAAAATAAAAGAAATGCACATTCACGTACATACCTGACATGAAAATTTTTACGCAACATACAAAAAGGTTTTGAATTTACCCCCACTTTCACTAAGCTCACCGGTAAATCATATCACATGCTCACTAACACTGCATCTACAATACAAAATTTTGGAGACCATAAACCATTTAATAACTACAGAATTACTCTACATGCAATGTTGCAACATTATATTTGTCTTTTTTGAAGTCTCTTCACTTCTATATATTCAAAATGTTTGAAAACACTTTTAAAAAATTGTGACTATGAAATTTTTTGATATTTTTCTACATACACCACACTACCTGTATTTCCAGCATCTATGATGCAAGAGAATAGTAATATCGCAGGGATCTATTGTCAACTATCTCTTCCTCTCTAAAGTAGTTAAGTAATGCACTTATGATCTGAGAGCTACCCGACATGAAAAACTTGGACTTGGATACTTGGAACATGAAAAACATAGCACACATCTTTAGACCTTATACAATCATTAACTAAACAACATAGTCATTGCCATATTTACCATTTGTGCTGACCTGGGCCCCTAAATAAAATGCAGACCCAATTATCAAAAGGGTAAATACAAGAAGAGAAATGGGGAGATATTGAAGTATATGATCCAATATTTGAATGGAAATGGAAAATAAATATCTGTAAAAAAAAAAAAAAAAAAAAAAAATCCAAAATATAGTCGTAAACACCATACTTTCTCTGATTGTCTTATATAATTTCAGAAAGATTAAACAGTGCAGATTATAGAGAATCAACTTCAAAGTTCTCAGAGTATATCATTTATTCAATACTTGTTGGTCAACGATCCATGGCGTAGTGCCTAACGCACTCGTCTTCTACCTCTGGGGATGCGGGTTCAAACCCGGTCCAATCCAAGTAGAATTCGAGGTGGTAGACGAAGCGGTGTTCGTGGCAGGTTTTCTCGGGGTTCTCCTGTTTCCCCTGCCTATCATTCCACCACATCATTCACTCATCATCATTACCCCCATTCATTCATTAATCANCGGCACCCTGAAATTTCCCAGCCAGTCAAATCAATTATCCCCCCTCCAATCTACCATCCCCATCTACGTCGACCCTGTCCAGCACAGGATTAATACGGGCGAAGGTGAAAAATACTTGTTGGTCATGAAATAACGGTCAACATTTTGGGATCTATGTATGACCTCATCTTCAGGACCTCTGAACAACAGTGAAGAGTATTACATTAAGTAAAAGGTTATTTTGTAAGACCCCTACAATGAGAATTTCATGATTAATTTGAAAATTAGTAAAAGTATCTCACCAAGAAATCTGACATGTGAAAATAACCTTTACTTAATGTAATACTCTTCAGTGCTGTTCAGAGGTCCTGAAGATGAGGTCATACATAGTCCTCGAAATGTTGACTGTTATTTGAAGACCAACAAGTATTGAATAAATGATATACTCTGTGAACTTTGAAGTTTTTGATTGTCTATAATCTGCACTCTGTTTAATCCATCTGTAAACCAAAATATAATTTTTAGTTTCAGCTACATACAGAAAATATAACTAAAATGTTGATTACCTCTTTCAAAAACCAGTCTCTTTGCTTGGCTGCTATGTAACACACAAGTATGACAAATTTCCAGAATTTCTGGTCCTCAAAAACTGAAAATAAAAGCCAGAAAAAATTGGCTCACACTAAAACTTGCTCAGTTGGCCCATGCTAAAATATGGCCCAAAATATAGCATTTTATTCCAAAAAACCTTTATGCACTTAGATGTTATTGAACACATCGAATATGATGGAAAAACACTTTTAACAAGTAAAACAGTATTTTGATCACAGTGGACATAAAATACCAATTTTTTTATGGCACGGTATTCATGTGAAAAGCAATTCCGAGGCCCTGAGATAGTGAGCAAGAGGGTGCAGGAACAAATACACATTTGCCCTCTCAAATACATTTTAAAACACTCATTAGTAATAGAGAAATTCTTAACAATTAAGTTTATATGTGAATAAATCAAGTCGTCAACTTAATTTTAAATCACGGTAGAAACATCCATCCATCATCATTTCTCTTTCCCCTTCAATTGATTTGGAGAGGACTTTTGTTCAAGAGAGAGAATGCTTCAACTTCCCCATGAATTTATTCTTTCTCGAAATTTCAAAATTTAACAACCGAAATTCAAAATTTCTGTTGTTCATTTCGAGACATAGAAAACAATGAGGTTTTGAAGAGATAGTAACACTATGATCTTCCTGTAACATTATTCTTTGGTTATTTTTTATCTGCTTAAACATGATATTATGATAAAAGCATTCATAGCAGTATGCTTCTCTTTTTAATTTTGGGAGTGTTGTAATTAATAGTTTGCGCATATTTTTGGTTAATATAGTTTGTGTTTTGAACCATGTTCCAATGTTTTTAAATTTAAATAAACATAATTAATTCCAAGTTTAGGTGAGATAAACAATTTGATTTTTATGAGATATTTTTAAGATGAATGAAAGTGAACTGAAATTTGATTTGTGGTCACAAGTAACACAATGTACGAACGAGCATAAAGCTGCCAAACAAATCATATAAAATCATCCAAATTTGGACAAAAAATTGCAGTTTTTCCCCTGTACTTAAAAAGGAGTCAAGAAGAACTATTGGAAAGTGTTATGCATTTGTAAATCAAGCATCATTTCTAAAGAGTCAGTAATATGCATAAATAAAAATCGAGACAATCTGTTTGAAAACGGGTATGGAAACTATTGTTTAAGAAGCAGACCCATAATGTTTCAGAAACTACATCCAAAATACATTTGTAATGTACTGCACCTTTAATTAGCTATTAACTGATCGCAATTATCTCAAAATAATTTTTGGTCCTTGGTCTAGGTATGCATAACTCAGTCCTGTTGATTCTAGTATGCTAACAAATTATAACTCAGGGCAGAGTTCCTTTGAAACTTGTGGGGGAACCCCAGCAGTCATCCCATAACACACAAAATGTACTCACAATGCTAACAACATAACTTAGAAATTTACTTCTTTCCACAAATAAAAGCATTTCATTACAGACTTAGTTTCATGTACATTGACATCAAGTGGTGTCCCAAAGAAACCAGAAGATAGGTCAGATAGTGTGTTGCTGTAAAACAAGCCAAATATATTGTGGCCTACAATTTAAATTGATAATTTTACTTCGAATAACATCACAATCTACTAGATCTGTTGATTCTTTTTAAAAATCGGAACTCCATAGAGTCCTGAAGGTAGTGAAAAAACACGGACATCTGAAACCTCTGAGTGTGTGATTTCTCATGTAGTACTAATTCGCTACACGCAATTTCTCATAGCTTCATTTCAGTACATTCTAGAAAAGGGGAAGAGAAACGCACAATGGAAGAGGGTTGTTGTTCATGAGATCCGTACTGTACACATACATGAAAATGGTACACGCAGCTCCTCATAGTACTACCATAGTCTAATACCATACAGTCAGGACATCCAATACAATTTTCCTATGCTCGCCTTGCAGTTGGTGACAGTAGCGCCTCTATCCACTGGCGAGTAAAACTTACTACAATGTTCGGTCAATGACACACGATGACATTGACCCGCGACCTACACAAATACATGTAATGATATTCGTACACCACTTGAAGACGCCACTGTGTCATTCTACAAGTCGTGACTGTGCGGTATTAAATTGCGGTAGTACTATAAGGAGCTGCGCAAACCATTTTCGAGAGATATGAGAAATTCTGAGTAACTTATCCGCCTCTTGCGTTTTTACTTCTTGTAGGAATGTCTCAGAAAATAAGTCGTAACTAGTAGAGACCTTAATCAAGAGAGAACCGTCAACGAGGAAATACAATGCGAAATATCTCATATTTCTGGAAAATACTATGCGCAGTTTCTCATAGTGGTTTGAACCACATGGAGCTGGTCACATGATCATGTCGTGTCTTCCTTCATTTCACCCTTCTCCACCATCGAGTAACAGCTGGCACCGAAGGAGTTATGAGAATGTATGCGTAGTAAATTCAGATGTTGAGAAATTACGTGCTTCAAAATTGTACGCATTGCTGACGGTTCTATCTTAATTAAGGACTCTGATCCACGTAAGTCGCTCAATCTTCGTTAGGCAGCGTTGCGTTGTGTGTGGTTCGTCAGAGCGCCGCTGGAGAGCGCGCCTAGCACTGCGTCTCGCGACGCAGTGCGGCGAGAGCGGCAGCGGCAGTGGCGACGTGGGAGGGGGTCGGCTGCTGCGAGCAGGGAGCGGATGCTGCGAAGTGGGCGGGGGCGGCGATGGGGCCGCGCCCGCGGGAAGCGCGTCATCACGCCATGCCGCCACCGCTGCTGCCTTCGATGTGCGGCGAGCGCTTCTTGGAGTCGCTGCGATGCAAGGACCCCGGTTGGGAATCCCCGCCTCCTGCAACAGAACAATATGCTATACTCAAAGTAAATAACTTCACCTCGAGAAAATTTAAGTTAGCAAGGAAACGCGTTGTGTTTTTTAGTTTATTGTATATTAGTCGCAGTAAAGTACTTTATTGTCCTCAACGTGGTCTTAGGCTTTTTACAAACAGTCTCTTGACAATAAATTATTTCTTTCTTTATTTATAAATTGTCACTGATTCGCTTGTTGTAGGTATAGAGCTTGTGCTCAAAAGTAGCTAACGCACTAACTTTGCCATCATCCATAAGAGTAATGATATTTGTACCTCGTGTTATGTTGGCAATACTTTTGGATTAGTTTGAACTTAAAACTATCACCAACATCTGCTATCAATTCAATTCATTTGCACTTACGTCACTATTCTGTTCTTCAGCGTATGAAATTCATGACGATGTAATATTATCATTTTTACTACAATCTTTATGGACATTATCCATGACTTTACCTGTTTACATCTTCACAACAGGAGTACTTTCGTTTTTGCAACGTTTCGGACGTTCTGTCAACGTCCGCCTTAAGGCGTCCGGCAGCACCGGTATTCGAACCAGGGTCCCTTGGTTCTTAAGGCGAGGACGTTACCATTGGGGCGCAGTGTAATTAAAAAAATATATATATTCTGTTTTTCTGCATCGAGCATGTGGAACGAGTATTACCTTGTGTCTTAGCTTGTTGTGTTATTAATTTGTATTTCTTTACAGTTACTTTTGTGTCTATTCAGATATTACTTATCTGAATGTTGGCAATTCGTGTTAGGTAGCCATATTTCATCATTTTTGGCAAAGTTACATCTTGGAGTCAATGTGAAGACACAGAAGACATGGCGATAGAAATTTTTGTACGTGTTCAGTGCTGCAGAGACAAATGGTAAGGGTGCAGTGGTTACGGAGGGCCCCAAGAAAATTCACCCTTCTCAGGTGGGGGGCATTGATTGATAATACTCTTTACACACAAAATCAATAAATCCAGTCTGCGAAGTTACCATCGTCACTTAATTGTTTTACATTTCTGTCGGAAGTTATTAAATTATATTAACTAAGGAAACAGTAGACTTTTTTGTGATTAAAAAAATCTTACATTATTTAAATATTCTTCTCTTATCATAAAGTATCATATATATTTCACTTCACTTTCCACGTGTATTTCACGAGCTATTTAATAGAACACACCAACTAAATTTGGAAAGTAAAAAAGTTTGAAATATTTTTGTACGTTTATTTACTATTCAGATCTATTGATTGGGGGAGGGAGGTACGAGCTGGGTGAAGCGAGTGAAATGGGAAAAGAACTCCAAATTCAAAATCTGCCTCAGGTTCCCTAAGCCCTCTTGGTGGCCCTTGATATGTTACACACAGAAATACTGGGACTTTTTCAAAAAAATATAAGTGTATATGAAAATATGGTGTTTTTCTTATTTTCTTCCAGCTTGAGCTTNTATAAGTGTATATGAAAATATGGTGTTTTTCTTATTTTCTTCCAGCTTGAGCTTTCCCATTAAAAACTTAACACCACTGTATTGTATTAATGCATTTGTCAACTTCTAGTATAAACATCCTCATTAATACATACATTAAATTAAATAGTTTTCTCCAAAAATTAAAGCACTTTCTGTATTTAATCCCAACCACTTCATAAATCTGAAATTATATTTATCTATTTCAGTTCATTCATAACTCAAGACAAAGTCAAAAAGTTTCAATAGAGTGGAGATTTGTGAAGTATTATTAGTGAAAAATTCCCTCAATTCATGTGAGTGAAGCTGCATGTCGCTCGCTAGCTAGTACTAAAATAAAAATAAATTTAAAAAAATAAACCTCTTGCAGATTTTATGTAATGAATTTCCCTTACATAAAATGTATCCCTATAAACCTGGTTTATTGACAAGAAACAGTTATAAATAATACTACAAATAAATAAATGATAGTAGAAATGTAATTATTCAAACTTCAATCATCTGGATCACAAATTAACTGGATCGTCAGAAGAAAATATTTTTATTTCTCTACACCAAAGTATTACTGTATGAGCTGTAACCACAACAAATCTATTATATCATTGAATATTTTTCTAACTATATTGGGAGTTAATTTTTGTTTTTTCCTAAACTATAAGATATTTCTTATCCAATTTTCCTTTAAAATACCCTAGTTTTGAAAGAAATTCAACTATCCGGATATTTGATTATCGAGACCAGGGTTGGTACTAATTAATCTGGGTCATTTGAGTTGTACTGTAATTTGCTCTCAAAAAAAAAAAAAAAAAAAGAGAGAGAGAGGAACCATCCCTGTCTCTTATACACATCTANTCTCACCCAGATGCATATGTGAAGACAGTCCTTCCACTTGAGCCAACGATTTGAGAAGATCCGGTTGCTGTTGCTGATGACCGGCTTGCACTTGAGCACCAGGCATGGCCATGGTGGACGTTCCCGAATTCATGCCAGACGACGAGCCCAAGGTCGAAGATGTTGGAGGCTGCGGGGGCGGAGTCTGCGTCGTTGCATGTTGAACCTGAACCACAACCACAAGACATTGTTTCACTCTATAAACGTAGGCTTCCATGAACTTGCTTGTCCGGGACAAACTGTGTCTTAGTAGATAAAACTACCAACGCTTTGGCCATCATGGGCAGAGTACAAAAGCAACTTAGGTCTGTATGACTCTGATATTGCCCTGAAGAAGGCCATAGCATGATGATTGAAACAATGGTAGTTTTATCTACTAAGACGCGATTTGTCCCGGACAAACAAGTTCGTATTGTCTCATTCTATTGTACGGTTCCTTGAATGTATTTACTGTATCAGGGTAATGTTCAGGCAATGAGGCCTGCTCTTCCACCTAACCGTGCCTTGGATGAGGGAATTTGGAAGGAGAGATGTTGGGATGCAGGAGAACTTATGGAACCGAACCAACATTTACCAAGAATAACCATTTGCCTGCCACTTTATAGTTGACACAATATCATTACCAAATTAACATATTTCACACAACATAGTTTAAAGCAGAAAGCATGCAAGGCTGTTATAAATTCACCTATTTTACCATTTTCACCAAGGGTTTGACTGGGTTGGATAGAGATGATTTTGATACTGTAGGTATACCAAACTATGAAATAAATAAGGTAAGAATAATTTCAATAAGTCTCATGTTCCATAACTATAAGAAAGCAACTCATGACATTTGGATACATGTAACTATAAAATTATTTTGAAGATATCATGTCAAACGAAGGTGAAAGAGTCTTATTGAACTGTTCTGTGGAATATCTTAACATAGATGTTTCAAAATGTGTATAGCATTTGATTGGTACCTCGGTGCATTCTGAGGTCCGTGCCCCCCACATATACTTGCACTAAAGAATATTAATATCGTGATCTTTCATGTAGACTTTTATTTCAAGTTTCTTGTTCTCTAGGATTCAACCTTATTTTAAGCAGTCCTCAGATGTTAATGTATAAACATGAATCTTAACTATGTGACTTGATATAATGAAGTAATATATCCACAAACAAAAAATAAAACAAAAAATAATGTACAGTTTAATGGTAGATGTCAATAATACACTTACATTACAGAGTACAATTCCTTAATGAGAAAGGAACCGCCAGCCTCATCCACAACTTAAGAGAACATAATTTCTCATTATTGCCTTATTTACTATGAACAAATTGTCATAGACTGTTTTGGTGGTAGCTGTAACTTGACGTTCAGAAGAAAGGAAGACACAACACAATTATGTGACCTCCTACAGCTGATTCAAACCAGTATGAAAAACTGGGCATAGTATTTCTTGGAAATATCAGACATATAAGAAATTATGATGGTTCTATTTTTATTAAGGTATTATATCCGTGTTGACTGAAGTCATGTTGCCAACTATTTACGAAACTTGGAAATATTCACCAAAGTAGTTCTTATTAATTAATAATTCATTCTACTGATGTTTTTCTATTGGATGAGGACAATTATTTTGTTATTTTAAAAGTTGATAATTAATTTAGACTTTCGTTTAACTCTTTCTTTGACAAGGGTCGCATTAACTTGCTTGCTTCCGGAGAGTAAATTAGTTTATTGTCCTCCACGTGGGCATATGCAGTTTGTACTTCTTTTTCGACAATAAAATTATTTATATTTATAACTTCAGTCATGTGATACGGCTACCATTTTCATTAGAACACAGTGTTTTCCACAGTTTTTGGTGAATTATTCTTGCAAATGCCACGTGAGGTATGAAAATCTTCACGTCATTTTTCATCGTTCCTATTTACATTTACTATGTTCTGGTAGAGTCTTTTTTACAATGTTAAGTTGATACTTTTGCTAGAATATAAAAAATATATAAGTCCGTGAAAGTTTCTCTGTGTAAGTTCATAGTAATTTAAAGTCAAATAATTCAGAATTTTGCGCTGAGAGATATGAAAATTCATCACCACTGGATAGAGAATGGTTCAAACTATCATTTGAAATATTTTTGGTGGGTACCTAGTTCTATTACAGCAGCGGTTCCTAACCTTTTCTGTCTTGTTACCCCTACGACCTATAAGGTAAACTGATTTTATCCCCCTTTAAAATGTTATCGAAGAAAACAACACATGAACACAAATAGCCTTCATTAATTATAAAATTGCACAAAAATATACGTAATTACAATTTCAATGTATTTCCTTAATTAATTAATGACAGTTAATGTAAAGGTTGGAACTTTTTGCACTTGCAAGTTTTTTTATGTTAGATTTAGTTTCACTTAACGCACATCTCAAGTCATGTTCCACATTGAGATGGTTTCTAACCTTTGTTTTTACTGTTACTAAAGTTGAGAAACCACTCTCACAACTATAAGTGGTAGCAAAAGGTATTATCATTCTTAGAGCTCTATCAGCTGTAATAGGATATTCAGCACCTACTTTTCACCAAAGTATACCGAGGTCATCATTTTGAAATTCCACTTTGAAAGTGCTATTCTCGCGTATCCCGGGAAATTCTACTTTGGCTGACACCCCTTCATCTTAAAAAATTTCATCATCAGTAGTTAATGGTCTTAATGTCAAGACTTGGACTGACCAGCATTATTACCCCCGCAGAATAGCTGTTTCACCCCCAGGTTCGGAACCCATGTATTTGACAGTATGCTTCCACATGAGTGACTGACTCACCTGGTGATAAGCACCAATCGCACAGCCCGTTGTGGAGGAGAGAGTGGAGGCCGTGGTGTGTCCACCGCCGGCCGTGCCCAGTGTGCCCATGGAACGTGGAGAGGCGCACGCCCCGCCCGCAGTCCCCGTGCCCCCGCCGCCACCTCCGCAGCCCAGTATTCCTCCCCCACCCCCACCCCCCACGCCTTGGGGATGGTGATGCGAGCGAGGCAGCGATCGGAGACTCCCGTGACGCGTGAGTGTGTTCATCTGCGGAGTGCCGGGCAGCGCGTGGCCCATGGCGTTCATGTAGTCGGCCATTAGCAGAGTCAGCTCTAGGATCTGAAAGATTATTTTACAGAGAATAATATATTATTATTATTATTATTTATTGTCAGAAATTACATAGGCATGTTCAAAAGTACCAGTACCAAAATAAACATGCAAACCTGCAAGGGATAGGATCCGACATGAAACTTATTCTACAGAAACAAATATTACATAACCAACAACAAAATAACAATATAATTCATTCCACAGACAAAAGCAAAAGATATAAAATGAATTAATAAAAGTACGATGTTGATTTTGACCAATATATATCATATGACAGAAAGATATATTCGAGGATTGGTCACCAATAGAAATTTCTTACCATATATATATGGACTGCCTGATTATCCGGCGTTGCCCGGAATATTCTTACTCGTTAGAGCAGCGAACCCACTCACCGGAAGTCTCGCACATCGAATTCGTGCTTCCGAGGCAAAAGATACAACTGCGGCAGCGCGGTTGCACCATTTCATTAAAACGCTTATAACATCTAAACCATTCGTCCAAACTTCACGATTTAAAGACATCTCTTATCTTTGTTAAATGCACCAAACAAAGAACCCATTAAATTTGACGATTGATTTTTTTTCGTTTTAATTTCCTCAACTGAAGTATTTCAACACTTCTATTTTTCGTAACGTTTTTTATCGGTAATTTAAATTAACCTTAGTAGATAGACATTAGATGCTGTCGCGGACTTTTTTGTAGAACTCTTCCGAGGCGAACAATATTGAAGCCACTCGTAGTTGTCATCTATCTCTAACCGCAGCGTAAGTGATTATGGCCGATTTTTCACCCCGATTTCATCGACATTTATCTTCAACTTCATTTTTTATCTCTCTTTTCATACATTAAAAAATGCAAGTCAGCCTATGTTCATCCTGAACATCTGAACTATCTCTTTACTACATTTCATCCCGATCGGTTCTATGGTTTAGTCGTCATTAAGTAACAAACAGACAGACACGCTTTCGCGTTACCCATTTATATATTAGTAGGGATTGTGTTTTTCCTGAGTAAATGTAGATTAGTCTAAGAAAAATCCCTGGCAAGTCTGGGTAATAAGGTGGTGGTAGTAGTAGAATAAGTAGAAATCACCTTCGGTCTGGAGAGGGCGAAGAGCAGCTTGAGCGGGGGATGCCCCGGCGCCGGCAGCAACACTTCTCCCAGCCTCTGTTGCTGCTGCTGTTGCTGATGCTGCGAGTGCAACGACTGGGACTGCGAATGGGACTGCGAATGCGAATGCATAGAGTGGGACGCTGCCGTGTTGGAGTGGCCTCCCGCCGTCTCGCTGCCCACCACCAGCATGAAGTCGTCTTGGCAGCCTCCGAACGTCACCACGGCGCCGTAAGGGAAGCGGGCCAAGGGTCGCATCGCGCACAGGTCCAGCAACGTCACCGCTTCTTCGCCCACCGCCACCCACACCTGCGGCACAAGGCGCAATCCACGATCACAATACCGTAGTTGTAAGACTGTTACTACTAAATTTCGTGTCACTTTCAGTCCTTAATTCAAGAGAGAGAGAACCGTCAGCAGTGTCCACAAATTTAGAGCACGTAATTTCTCATAACAGCTATATCTACTACGTACAAATTCTCATAGCCCCTTTGGCCACTGCTGTCCCTCGGTTTTCACCTCTTATTGGCGCAATAGCAAGAAAGGGAGGGAGACACGAAACAATCATTTGACCAACTGCAGCTGACCGAAAACACTCACGAAAAAATCATTTTGGCCTTTTGGTCACCCAGGCCGTCTCATCTACAACTATGTCATTACAAGGTTCTCTTCATTAATCATTCCTTGGTATATTTGTTTCCTTTTCCGCGTCACTTTACAATTGGGATTTCCCACTGTTCTCGTCTTCGGGCACATGGAGGTGGACGCACATCTACCATCTATCTAACTCCTCTTTCAATATGTCTGGTACTTGGCGCAACTTCGTTACAATTTCTCGAAAGGCTGCAAATTTAGGTAGTGTATCTATTCGTAGCGACTTGTCTGCTATCGCATAGACCCCTGTCGCTTTCATGGATTTAATGTACTCCGCTAGCTCTGCACCACACAAGGGGCAATCCCATAACTGATGTGCACTTGCTTCCTCTTCTTCTCTGCAGATGCATGCCTTCGCATCTCGTAACCCTCTGTCTGCTAAAACATTGTTGAAATTCTCATGTCCGGTTAGATGTGCTATGAGAAATGGGTTCAGTTTAAACTACTTTCTTGTACGCAAATGATAAGTCTGCTATATAGTTGTGGGTCACCATTACTTGACTTTGTCCACCTTATCTGTCACTCATTCATGATCACTTCCACTACTGCCTTTTTCCACCCTTTCGATCCTAATACTATCTCGTGTCCATGGAGAAATTGCGCTTAGAATTTTCCGGAAATATGAGAAATTCCGCAATATATTTCCACCCCTTGACTGTCTATTCCCTCTATTAAGATCTCTCATTATATTCTCTCTATTGATTAAGGTCTCTAGATGTGCGAAGCCTTCGACACAGGAGTAGGTTACGAGCAATTGTGTGTGACGAATTCACACATAAAAAAATAAAAATTATGCGCTCTCAAGTCTCGAACATAGCTGGCGTTTCTCTTTCCTATAAAGGTCTCCTTTATAACGATACCTGGCATCCTGCACCAGTGGCTTCCACGCGCTGAGCGAGAGGCGGCGGCGCGGCTTTGAGTTTCGCTTGGAAGAGACCGTGGCCGAAGAAAGGCCACTTGCGAGCGCACGTCAAATAGATGCGCACGCAGTCCAGCAGCGACCGCCCGCGCAACGCCGCCCACTTGGCGCACAGACGGTCTTGCAAGTCCCTGAAACACCACAGACAAAAATAACATTACTACTAGAATACGGACTTCACTTAAAAATTGACGATTTAAAATCGACTTTCTTACATCGCTCTAGATACGACAAACAGTCTCTAGTAAAAACGGTCAATGGCCGGGCCCTTGATGGCCATTCATTTCAAGTGGCCATCAATGACCGTTTGGCGTTAACAGATGGCCATCCCTATGGCCATTTTGACTATAGGTAAAATCATAGAAGACTAGGGACCTGTATATGATAGAAGCGACATTAGTGATATATTTGATTACTGGTTCGTACAATTGGTTCGGCCACCATTTTCGTAGTATGGAAAGTTACCAGCATTTCATTAGAAAACAGTAATTTCATCACTCAACGCTGTGCCATACAAATGATAAAAAATCATGATCTAACAATAGTTATTTTAGTTTCAATTTGGGATGTCTCTTCTCTTGTCGCCACGTCTGAAGCATGGTGTGACACCAGCCCACATGGACGTAATCCATGCCTTGATCCCACCACCACTTCTGAATACTCAAAAAGCAAAACTGAAAGTAAACAATAACACATGCCATTCAAATTTATCGGGTGTCAATGCACCCGGTCAAGAAATTCTTATGCGAATAAGGCATAAAATTATTTATTGGTAATATTTAACGGAAAATAAACTATATGAGGCGATATCACCGCTCCTCCAGCCTCTGTCAAATTACCGTCTGCCTCCACGCCGATTGAAGAATATCTAGTGAACTCCATGAGCTCTAATTTCTTTGACAGAGGTTGGTACCATATTTCAGAACACTCATTGCTAATATGAGATAATGCATGTACTTTGCTCACTAACAGAGACCTTGACCCCCCCCCTGCCCCAAAAACCTGACTTCAACCTTGCAAATATTTGAGGAAAACGGATGCCTCGGCCCTGAGGTGGAGGTATTGATGTCGCTTTCTCATCTACATGTTTCTAGAGGAGACGAGTTCGAAAAATGTGGAAACAATAAGTAAATGTGCTAACTTTCGGTCCTGGCGACAAACCAGCAATCCAATCCGTTACTCCTGCTTTGATCATAGGCGCGTTAACCACTACGCAACCTGTTCGCTTTCACCAACTGTACACCATTTCCATCTGATCGAAAGTCATCACATATCTCCTCCACGTTTAGGAGGAATAGATGAAGAAGAAAAATAATACTCACTGTAGCTCCTCGGGCGACAGGCCATCCCTGTACCTGTACGGGTAGAACTTGTCGAGCGCTTGCAACACGAGGTGTTGCAGGTGCTGACCGCTGCCGGAGCCACCTCCGCTGCCTCGAGCCTTTTCACTGTTGTATTCTCCCATGTCAATCTGCGGCGCATCAAAGACGACTCTAAATGTAGTGAACCTTGGTTTTATGTAGTCGTTCGCATTACGAGGGTTCCTTGTTAGGGTCCAGTAGTGGCTTGAAACTGACGATACGTGTAAATAGAGACAAAATATGTGGTTGTTACGCAAAAGATAGCTAAGGAGAAAGTTTGTTGATATAGGGGAGTATTGATTTGGCGAGTCAAGTATATGGGCAATTGGTTTTATATATATTGAGAATTTAAAAAAACGTTCTACGCGACAATTCGGAGACTCCAGCATGTCGGATTATCGAATGTGTCGGATTGTCGAATGTATCGAATTATCAAAGGCTTCGGATAATCGAGGGTGTCGGAAAATCGAAGGTGTAGGATAATCAAATGTGTCGGATTACAGAGATTAAGGATTGTGACAACAGAAACGCGCTGCAGAACAGCGTGATGAATGTACCTGAGCCATGAGCGCTGCTAGTTCCAGCGCCAGCTCCCTGGTGAGTGGGAATCGCCCTTGCAGCGCCTGAGCGTTCGTCTCGTAGCACAGGAGCAGCCGCTCGCGATCCGTCTCCGTGCGAGCGCCCGTTCGCCAATGCAAGCGACGTCGCAGCGTCAGCTGGATGCAGCGCGAGTTCTCGAATTTGCCGCTGCCTTTCTCTCGGAGCGCTGTTTCCCACTTGGAGATGACGTCACACAGCTGCGCAGGCAAAGAAATGGTACAGTACTGGCGACTGTGTGGGGCAGGTTTAGTGATTTTACATAAATAACTTAATAATGGACGCAAACATGTCTGAAATGTTGGCATGTTATATATAAGTTCGTATAGTCCACTCAAGAATTTATACCAATATGGCCTTCCTCCCATTGAGCAATTCCAGGGCTATGCGATGGATACTCGAGTATCTGCCAGTCTCCCTTCCAATGTTGAGTAATCGGGCCAGTTGACTTCTGTCGTTAGAGAAGAAAAGATTGACAAGGTGAAGAAATACCACCGAGATGTTTTATGTATATATGTGAATAATGACTTGAAGAATATANAGTGTCGAAACGTTGGTGTGAATAAAGAATATATGAATATTGATTGTCTATAATATTTAGAACCGCACACCCAATTTGTATAATATATATTAAGTTAGTGACCCTATTAGTTCCTAATTCTCATTTGTTATTATTCTAGAAAGGACGTCGTGGACGAGGGAGAGACACAAGTTGCAAAGCTAGTTCTTCCGTGGCAACAAACAGCGCATATGGATGGATGGCGCCAAACCTTCATATTTCCCCGTTTTCTATAGTACTAGTAATAAGCGATGACATCTTAGTAAATGAATGATTTCACTTCACTAGGTTTTGTCACAACGACTGGAGTTAAACTCACAATACTCTAATCGCTTCATAATACTCTTCGTGTGAGGTCATAGATTCCAACGGGCATTATACCCACATTCAACTCAAATTGACGATTCTCGAGTATTTGAATCTGACAAAACGTAATGCGACAACTGGCAGAGTTGGAGGTAACTAGTTGTATGAACAGTATACAAGTCGTGACTTTAAAAAAATATTTACCGAGATAACAAGTCGTTCTTTTATGAAACCGGCCCATTTATCAATATTGTCCAAAGGAATCAAAACACAAAGGAACTTTTTTTGGATCGAAAACAACTTTTCACTCGTGTATTTATAAGTCAGCCATATTGCCTTCGACCACCTTATGCTCCGCCCATACGTCACATTCCAATAGAAAGCGTCGTTTTGGAGTTGCTATGTGTAGGGAGGGTCTATCAATAATGAAGGAAGGCCAAAAAGAAAGTACAACTGTTTACTGTCATTAAGTTATTTGGAAGTAAGGAATGAGTTTTCCTTCTCACCTTGGCTTGCGGGTCGACGAAGTGTTCCAGATCGCGCTCGATGGGGTCGTCGGACGCCAGCGCCAGTCCGGAGGTGGCAGAGTCCCTGCAACCCAACTCCGCACACAGCGTCGCCAACACTTCCTCCACGGAGGAGGAGCCGTCGAAGCCCACCACGTGGTAGGCGCCGGAGGGGAGGTGCACGGGGATGGAGTGAGGCAGCGAATGGTGGAAAGGGTTCTTGAGCAGCAGAGAAAGCACCTCCATCCGCGAAGGGCGCGCTTCTCGCCCTCCGCTCTGCAGGGTGCGTTCCAAGGCGCGCTGACAGTACGCGGCGTACTTGCCGCACTCGGTCCTAGGGACAATTAACAAATTACTTTCTTCTATTCACATTCATTTTAAAATTAGAATAGTAAAATATACATCTTTCGACCCTAGTTTGGAGTCATCATCAGGTGTTCATTATTATTTGTTGCACCCGATGAAGTTCGAAACGTTGAGATGAAAAACACACAATACATATTGAGATTTGTCCAAATAAGGTCTCATGACATTTATTTTACTATAATTCAATTTACTCATCACATCAAATACCCCAAAATTATTTATTCATTTATTTATAACGTGTCTTATTTCTATTATGTATCTAGATTCAGGCTATCAGGCCCACGCAACCACCAAGTTATATAATTAGGGAGAAGATTTCTTTCTTGGGACTTTAGGGTTTGCCAACGTCAACGACTAGGGCGAAGGAATTGGGAAGGTTGCCCGAACCGGGGAATTTAAGGTAACGGTCCGACATTGGTCTGCAGGTGAGGGAAACCCCAGCGGAAAACCTCACCCAGTTCGGACGATCAGGAGATTGCAGTGAGTGGGCAGCAAAGACGTAACCACGGCTGTCGGTAACTTACGTAAAGAGATCTGACTCCCCATCTTGTAATCAGTCAACCCCAGCAATTAAATCGCATGGAAAATTGAATCTAAGTATGAACATATGAATGTTTACTTTTAGTATCAAGACTTTTTCATTTCTCTGAGTAATATGGCAGATATAACTTTCCCCATATGATCTAGTAGTAGGCAAGATCCACACAATTTCCTATTTAGTATTAACAAATGTAAACAGGACATCTGAACAGTTATTAATATTACATCATAATACACAATGGAGAATCACGTGAGGTTCCCTACGAATATTGTTTACCACTTACCAGATTTGTTAGGAATCGAGAAATCAAGATACATCAATTTCAAATAAATGAGACCAGAGTAGCGTCATATCTTGATTTTTAAATACAGTTATTTCTAAAAGGAAAAGGTGAAAAATGAAATCGTAGACACTTAATGGTGTAGAGTGCGATTTGTGTGATGTGCCCCATCCACTTACGCAGAAAAGGAACGAAAAATCTAGGGGAAATTTGCGAATTAATGCGCAAGATGTTGAATGGGGTGGGGGAAAGAGAAAGAGAAAGGGAAAGGGAAGAACTTACTTGGAGTCCGCGTTTCGATGCAGATGCAGCTTCAGGAACCAAAGAAGTCGCGAGTTTCGAGGCACGAAGAGACTGACCGCGAGAGCCAGCAGCTGCCACCCTTGGACGAAGACGAAGGATGGAGGGTTGGTCTTGCAATCCAACAACCCTCCGCCCCCTCCACTGCTCCCGCTGCCACCCCCTCCGCCACCGCCACCCTGCGCAGCGCACATTGCACGCTCCAGGCCTTCTCACTCGCAATACACCACACAGACATGAACATTCACACCCCCTCACTCATTTGCTCTTTTAAGTCCGCTATATACAGTGTACATACAATAAGAACGTTTACCTAAAAAATTCGCCATCTTGCACAGCGTACACTCTACTTAGAGTCCTTAATAAAAAGAAAACCACCAGAGGTGAAAATAGGATGTGGAATTTCTCATAGAGCCGGAGAACGCTACGTGCAGTTTCTCATGGTTTGAATCAGCTGTAGTAGGTCACATGATTGTCATGTCTCCGTTTTTCACAAAAACGATGTGAACGACAGCAGGCGTCAAAGGGACTATGAGAATGTATGCGTAGAATTTTGGCTGTTATAAGAAATTATGTGCTCTAGAGTTGTGGAAACGGCTGGCGGTTCTACGTTTATTATGGATTCTAAACCCATGCACCAGCGTCTTCTCTCGCAGTTCATGGCAATGTACGATATAAACACAGATCCACACATTCTTTCGCTCTTAGAAGAATGAAACAATAACAACGATAACTTAAATATTTCTTCAATGGATCAAAATACCCAAAAACTACTTTGCGAAGAAACTGCGTAACGTAGGGCTATTTATTTGATGCATTCAAATACTTGTTTTTCGAACTGCTTATTATTGCTGTCCTGTTTCCTTCAATTCAATGCAATAATGCCCTAACTTAATTAAACAATGTAATGCACTTTACACTGTGCAAATACAAACACGATCTTCTGTAATGTATTAAAATATGCGATATTTATTGAAATAATCTGTGATGTAAAGGTAGCTGAAATAATCATGTATTTAAGGCATAGAAATAGGTTAATGTATTTATGTCAGATGCCAACGCCCATCATCAGCTACACCGATAATCGGGAGTCTACTGTTAATATTTTTTACCAGTCCCCCTTACAATGTAATAATACAATTTTAATGGTTGCTTTAAAGTAAAGATTTCAAAATGTATTCATAATCATTGCCAATGTATATATCTAAAAAAGAACTAAGTTACCCCTAGGAGCATATCCACAATTAGTCGGTTATGGTAAACTGGTTAGACGAACAATAGCAAAGTGTTTAAATTCAAAATTTCCATCAGCATACTAATCAATCACAAGACACAGCAATATTCACGCATACATAAGTAAATTGTATCAGTTACACACTTACTTCACCCATATACACATATTCAAAATACACTTTTAACACATGAGATGTCTGAATCAAGACCTACTTGATAGTACTCTGATTATCTTTTACACGTACATAGTATAATATCTAGTATGATCAAGTAGGTCGTGGACTGCACTATACATACATTTACAATTTTGTACGTTCATAATCTCACATTTACATTCTCTCACAGTTATGAGATGTGGATGTCTTGAGGTGGTATTTTGTGAAAAGAGAGGTTCATATGATATTAAATTCTATCATCAAGGGAGCAAGAAAATATAACCAGCGCTGTATGAGCACATGTTCAAAATAAAAGGATATACAATAATAACAGGCAAAACGCGCAACTTCGATCAGAAAACGATTTGAACCTTCTCATTTAAAATTAAAAAATTCTTAAACACATCTCAGTTCGAGTTCTTTATAAGGAGAGAGGTGACAACTCGAACAAAATTCCAAGGAGTACAGAGAAGATTCTCAAACTTCGGCGGATCTTCTGAACGCGTATCATCATCTAGTAGGCACCGTGACCAAAATAGCCGCCCTTTGATTTTGTTTACGTTGGTTTCTCAAGCGAAAGTGATATTGACAAAACGGTTTTTCCAAACTTATTTCAATACTGAATCATCGTAATTTCATTTTAAACCTAAAATTTAAATTAGACGCAAACTTTACGCACATCTAACATGTGAGTATGAATTAACTTGTGAATTATGTTGAAGCTATTCCAGTACGTATCACAAGTGAAATGAAATCCCAAACACAAAAATTAGTGCACGAACGTTTCTTTCTTAGGCATATTTGCTTTAATTTTTAGTCATTGTACGATAAAAAATTGGAACACGAAACTCATACAGGTCTCCAACCTCTCACGGATTTCACGTGTCACTGCAAAGCGACCAAAACGGCTGTCACCTAACTGTTCCGCTATACTAGTGGGGGTGATTCAGCGGACCCAATCAGATGACGCGACGTCCACGNAACTCTAACCTCAACCTAATATGAATTCATGCTAATATAATAGCGATGCAGTTGAAATCGGGCACCAAAACCATCCACTATTTCCCGCGATAACCACAACTACACGATGAAACGAGATACGTCACTTCTGGAGAAGTTCGCAAAACGACTTCCCAAACGTTGATGAATCTACATTCAATGGATCACTTATCACAAAATAACACAACAAAACATTACGTAATAATAATTTGTCAAAGTTAGCACAATGAAACTATTTCGGTCGTCAATCATTTTTACAATATACAGTATGTTACAAATACACGAAAGTCTACAAGCTATATAAAATGATGAAAAATATACACAATATTAGAACAAATCCCACAGCAAGCAAGAACAAATTACAAACCACCACCATTAGGAGAATAAAACCAACATCTTGTTACCACCACCATATTCACACCCAAATAAGACATGGTTAATAATAATTTACCAACAAATATAGCAACATTGACAGAAAAGTGTCACAGCATAAAACCGTAATAATTGAGTAAGTCCCTTCTGCTCCGTGGAATTGTTTTTTAATCGACAATTCTCTCTGTTGCAAGAAATAAAAAACGGCGAACGACAACCCTCTCCCTACCAGCAGCCATTTGTTATCCTATCCTAATCTTCTATTGGTCCCTTCTAAATTAAGCGGAACGATGCTCAACTTATGCCATGGCCTACAAGATCAGCTTTTCGCATTTAACTCAACGTGTTAGAGAGAGACAGAGATACGCTCCGGGAGTGCCAACCTACTGAATATTAGATATCACGCTGCGAAAGGACCTCCAACATGGGAGTTGTGTATCCAGTCTACATAGCGGAGATCACTGGTTTTGGTGACACTTTTCAAACAATGTTGCGGAATACGGCCGACAAATCAAAAATCAATTTTGAGGGCACACACAAAACATATACAGACAATCTACAGCAATGTCAGGAATGTCCTATATGTTCTCATTACTCACAAAAACAGAACAACACTAATCACCCAACTACGCTAAACACTTCTTTAATAATTTGTCATTCGATGCTATTAAGAAATCACGCGACAGAGTTTGTTCGGTACGTGTAGACGAGGCGGAAAAAATACTAAATGCACAAGTGCTGAGCAAAAATTGAGAAACGCAGGGGAATCTGAGAAAAGCAGAAACTTGTAGCACAAGACGAGAAATTTGAAAGCGAGCCCTATTCCATTTTCAAATTCTCCGTTTTTAAATGGGTATTAGCTAAGGGCGACACAAAATCTAATCTAACAATACGAAGTACATCCAAAGCAAAGCCCCTGCACGTTCGGCGTCTGCATGAAGCCCTTTGTCGTGCGTTTTCAAGTCTTGTTTTGCTTCTTGAAAGTACGGATTTTTGTACGACTTTTCGTTCTAAATAGCAATTGACGCATGAAAGAAAAATCTACGCCGAATCACGATAAAACATTGAACCGCCCACCAAATTCTTCCCTGTAAACACACAAAAAAAAAGAAATAAAAAATCAGTACATTCATCCATTATCTCAACAATACGTTGCGATACATTTTTTTCCGAACGCTATGCTAGTAACTATTATGTTTAAACTAAAAGCTGTCCCATCGTCAGAATTCACCGGCCTCGAAATACATGAAAATGTAAAGCAATTATGTAAATAATTTGTATTACTACTCCTCAAACTACAAGAAAGTTATGTGCCCTACTTGGCTGAAAATTTATTTAAGAGGACCCGTATAAAGAAAAAACAAATTCCCTTTCAAACAAAAACAATTCTTTGGACAAAATCATAAACACATATATACATGAACGCGTTTGCGCTTTCCCTGAATAATGACATTTCAACGAAGAAATTACAACATAAAAAAAATTACAATACAAATGTTTCTTAGAAAGCTGGATAAAGAAAACATGGGAAAGGCCACCAACAACCATCAACAAGGAAATTCAAAAAGGCAGCAAATAATCCACAACCCAAGTTCAAAAGAAAAAAAGAAAACCACACCAATATAGACAAATTCCAATGAACCATCCTCAGGGCAGACTCGAAACGGTCGGTTGTCATAAAAGTTCGATTTCTTTATGGAGCGTGTCACATGTCCGAAGCGTGACGAAGAAGAGGGTTTATGCGGGGGGGGAGGAGGAGGAGGATTGTAATCACATACAATATAACGATACGGGGACAGAGAAAGAGATACAACCTCCGCTCACAAAATATATTTCTGAAAACATTTTGTAATTTGTTTTAGCGCGAATTAAAATATTTGTTATATACTACATCTTCTCATTTCTATAGGGCAACTAACGATTATCTGTGTAGCTAATATTTACATAGTACCCGAAAATTCAGATTCAAAACTCTCCCTTCATAAGTAATTTTTATTTACACAACCCACAATAACCGAATCCGCTGGGTACACCAATGAACAATGTATGCGCCAATTTCTCTTATTAATCCGTTCCACAGCCATTTCGTTGCTGACTCCACCCTCTGCAATCATGTCCCAACGTATTTCTGCGTCACCCGGCAGTCACCGTATCACGGTGTTGGGAACCGACGTCAACGTGCCAGTGACCGGACAGTATGAAGTTGGCCACAGATAGATGGTCGAAACGTCGCCGACAACATCACGGCACTGACACCTAAGACATGACCGACTCCGGTCGCGGGAGTCTAACTGAAGTTTCGCCAAAGACCGATCGCACCCACATAGTCTACCTGACCTCCGTTAGTTATATTCCGGCCCACGTTCATAGCTACGTAGTACATACTAAAACATCTCACCAGCAATTACATACTCGGTTGTCTGAGAGAAAGTGCGTCTCAGTATACAGAACTACCAATGTTTCGGCCATCCTGCTGTGATCTTTAGGGCAATTTCATAGTACAACAGAGGCAGTGTTGTCGACATTCTCTTGTAGGTCAGTTCACCTTGACAGTGTCACGAAGACCACAATGGGATGACCGAAACATTGGTAGTTCTGTCTACAGAGACGCACCTTCTCTCAGACAACCGAGTATATATATGGACTCCGGTCGCGGAAGCCTACGTTTACATCATCTCAGCAAATTCGCCACCATAGTAATTAAAATGTATTTGTTTCCGATTCACGATATGACAACCACGCGTTTCAAGACAGACACCAACGAGAAAAGCTAATAAGATTATCTTCCACCAAAGAAAAGAACAACTCGGAAATATCCTAAAAAAGTCTGGGAACCCAAAGACAGTTCCAGGATCGAAATCAATTCACCACAACAGGCAAACAAATGAGGTGAGCACAGACACAGTATACCTCATTTGGACTCCTAGTATTGTCCAATAATTTGAATTATCGCCAAGTTAGATGAAGCTCAAAGTGTTTATCACATACATTTTATCACATGTTTATCATATATCAGTTCAATCTTTAAAAGAAACAACGATAATATTCATTTTTGTACAAAATGCAAATTGTATTTGTTTGTACAATATACAAATTGCAGACACAATATGAACATTTTTTGTACAAAATTTACAAATTAAGTGAAACAAGACATGATTTTCGTCATGCTTTAATATAATAAGAAATGATAAAGGCCATTCGAAAATACTGTACAATGTCGACTTTGGCACATATTAATAGGTTATTCGATGCTTTGCTTCTTAATTACCGAAAGCTCACACACCACTCTGCTTGTACCGCCTCCAAACCTTACACCAAGGTGAAAGAATAAGGAAAGTGAGACGTAGGATCGTGATAGCACAAGTGAGATTCGGGACAGACAAATGTCACTTGTAGACGAGGAGAAAACCAAGTAGAAAACCTCATTTTGATCCCGAAGAACTTGCCACTAGAGTTCTGCACGAAGAGAAACGCAAGCGACGGAAATGTAATGTGGAATTTCTCATAACTCCCCAAAATATAGCCAAGTTACCGTAAGAGAATACACCAAAAACACCAAGATGGCTGACTCC
>NNCF01131993.1:92115-103525 GCA_002313205.1 Laupala kohalensis
GCGCCGCCGCTCGAGGTGAGTCCCGCGGCCGCGGCGGAGGCAGCGGACGCAGGGAGGCCGGGGGCGGAAGAGGAGGCGGGGGCGGCGGAGGCTGTGGGTTGCGACGCGCTGGACGAAGAACTGCTGGAGGCGTCGCACGCGAACAAAGACTGCGTCGCGCACAGGAGCAATTGCTGCAAGGGCAAAGGGCAAGGACACACACCTCTCTCAACTACTTAAGCTACTCCCCTCCCCCCACCCCCAACTCACACGGACTTCAGCACGAGACCCTCTGAGCACAGTTCATCACGATTCTGCTCCAACCCTACTATCCTCAACCTCAACTCCTTGAACAGCAGTCCGTCACCATCCCCTTCAACAGCGGACGCCCACCAGCGGGACCTTAATCAAGAGAGAAACGTCATGCTCAGAAACAATGCTGATTTCTCATAAAGGGTGTTTTTTAGGTATACAAATTTAAAATGAAATTAAACACGTTAAAGTAATGTTAATGGTCGTGGTGTTGGCTTAATTTAAAAGATAATTTTATGCCAATAGTGTTTAAACATGATTCTGGGCGTATGGGTGCCACGGCTTGCTCGATTGAAGCGCAATCGAGAAGTTCATTTTACGACCACTTTATAGAGCTACTGGGGAGCTAAGAGGATCAAGCTGAATATTGTTTTCGGCCCATTCACCGAACGTACGGCGTGCATAATGGTCACGCGCTATCAACTCTTGCACAAGCTGGATCTTGTAAGCTCGTCAGCCAAGATCTTTCCGCAAAATCTTCCACAAAGTGGATGGGCACAGCTCCAATTGCTGTGCACGATGGCGAATAGGCTCATTCGGGTCCTCAACACTACGCTCCTCAGCACGAATAACTTCTGTGCGCACTGTATGGCGTCTTTGTGGATGCGTATTATCAACTAGCGAGCACGTGGTGCGAAAACGATCCGTGGTTTTCAAAATAACTTGCTCGGATGGACGTTTATGTCGACAGCGAAACGGACATAACGCACGGTAAGTTTAGCGAACTGAACCATGATTCTATTAAAAAAAATGCACAATTTGCAAAGCGTTGGTCAGGCGTAAATCTATTCGTGGTGAAATGCCAAAACGTACTGACCACAAATCAACTGTCAAATTGACAATCACTAGAAGCAGAGTTGCCCATTTAAAAATTAAACTTCTAAAAAAACACGCTTTATTTCCGGAAAATACTACGCCCAGTTTCTCATAGTGGTATCAATCAGCTGTAGTTGGTGGAGTATTCCTCCTTTCCCCCTACTTCACCAAGAAGAGGTGAGCACCGATTGAAAGCTGACGGCAAAGTGGCTATGAGAACATGAGCGTAGTACATACAGCGGTTATGAGTAATTTAGTGCTCTATAGTTGTGGGCACGGCTGACGGTTATCTCTAGATTAAGGTCCCTAAGCTGTGGCAAATTTGACGGTATGCAGAGAAATCTAGGCATTGATCACAATTTTTCATTTTCTTTACAAGAAATTTGTTTGATATGGCACCAATTGGCATTGTTAAATTTCTTTGATTCATATTTGAGAAACAGGAAACAAGCATGTCCAAGCAGCTGATGAACAAAATCCGTATCTTGGATAAGTAAAGGCACATTTAATTTCTTTAGATATTTGAGCAGCAGTTGAATAAAATGTAAACTTGTATTAATGACAATGATGTTAGTGGATCATGATGTAGAAAAAGTTGGTGACAGCTCGTCTTGACCCATCTTAAATCCTCCACATATGTAAGAGTCGTGAGACCCTCTAAGCCAAGCAAAATAATTCTGCAATAGATCATACAACCTCAACACTTTTCATTCACTTCTCAGTTCGTGACCATCTCAATAATTGAAATCTATTCCCCTTTAAAGAAATTAAATCTTCCAAAAAGTTTGTTTCACAAATGTCTGCCGTAATTCTTCTTTAACATATCCACAATTTAATTATTTGCTTCATTCAACCAACATTAATAATTCATACTGTTATTACTTTTCGTCCCTCGCAGCTCAAACTCCATCAGCAATAGCTTTGTGCCATTTCTCTAAATAAATAGTGTTCTAATTTTCCATCCCAAATTTTTTCTTGCAAAAAAAATATTTTTTTCTTGAGAATTTTTAATCTAGTTCAAGTCCCTTAAAAGCTCAAAATCTGCATCTGAAACTGAATTTCAGATTAATCTGTGATTCCCACATTCAAGATTTATCCACATAAATTATAATCCTTTATTTTAAATAAATTTAAACCAGGATGGGGTTTCTTCACAAAGTCTGTTTTACCACAAAATATTTAAATACAGCACCTTGTTCACCCTGACAACTTGGATTCATAAAATTCCAATTAGTGAGTAAGTCCCCTCATACCCTGTTTTACGTCCAGTTGCAAGTAAAACAAATGTTCAAAACTTACTTCATGAAATAAATTGAAATGTTCTGTGCTCAGAGTTCATGCTTACACCTAGAAATCTTTTATTCAACAAACCAATGAAATTTACTCTGAACTACAAAACTTGTGAAGTCTAAAGGGATCACTGATGTATGCAGCAAACATAAAATAATATGAAAATATGGTATGAAGAAAATCATCACGACTCGCAAAAGAAGAGGGAATCCAAATTGGTAAAAATATATTTCAAGCAAAAAGAAAAAAAAACATGAAGCAAAAGCAAGAACACGTCCATATGATGCATGACTAGCAAATGAAACTAATGCCTACGAACAAGAATTTCCCATCATGAAATGCACAATTACAAAATTATAAGATGACAAACAAGCAGAAAAATGGATACTTTAATTAAAATGTTGGATAAAGATACCTGATAAAGAAAATGGGCAAATAAAAATGTGCTGAAGCACCTATCAGACAAGAAATGTGACCAATATTTCTCTTCAATTAACCAAGCAGGTAAAAAAATGACATTCACAATTTAACCAAATGTGCTGTAGCACACTTGACACAAGGCAAGTATGTGATTGAAACACCACTGAACCATCAAAATCTATAGTGATGATAAAGTTGCAATGAATGCATAACGTATAAAACAAAAGGACGATCACAATACAAAAGGAGACATCACATCACAAGACAACACGACACGCCACATCACATGACAACAACGAGACCTCTAAGAGGATGAGGGGTCACATTACAACTACAACAAAAGAACATCAAGAACCCTCCAACGAGATATAACCTACACTGGTTCCAGCTTCCAGTTTATTTTAAAACAATATTTAAGCACTACTGTGTTATAAAAAGTCATGATGATACTAACAAATAAAATCAACTACAAAACAGATGCATGCAAATGATATGTTCAAGAACTTTCTCCCAAATTCAATACAATTCTGAAAAGAATTTTTATATCACAGAATATTATACTACAGAAAATGTTATATTATTGATGAAGAATTTTATATTACAGGAAAATACTGAATTTCAGTTCCCATTTTAATCCTATATTGAACAAACTCCAATACGCAGAGCTAAATCACAGGAAATTAGAAAGAAATGGTTTTGCCATCTAAATATTAGTGTAACTGAAGACATGATATTAATTAAGGTTTTCCCTAGAATGCTACAATAAAAAATTACATTTAACATGCCAACACTAAGTAAGAGCATTTCAATATTAATTGCAATTTAATACATAGTTCAAACTAATGATATGAAAAGCCTCAAAAGCAACTATACAAATATGACTGCAAACTAACAAACTTGCTTACACTTACTATTCAAATAAATAAATAAACAACATGAAATGAGTCGCCTACTAATAATAATAATAATAAATTTATTGTCAAAAAACAGTACAAACTGCGTATGACCACGTGGAGGGAAAAAAAAAACTAATTTACTCTCCGGAAGCAAGCAAGGGACCATCCCATCAATTCCGATCAAGGGCCCTAAGGCAGAGGCGGATTCAAAAAATTCAGCAAAAATTCCTAGATAAGATAAAAAGTTAGCTGCGAGTTATAATACTAATAGAATGTCAATATGTTTGTAATTTTAAGCAAAAAATTACATGTAAGTTATTATCGAACTATAGATTATTCTGAGTATAGTGCTTAAAAATTGAAATAACACTAAATTCACGATTTATTGTTACAATAGACCCCCCTAGACAAAGCCTAGAGAACCTGTATGATAAATCCGCCTCTACCCGAAGGAAAACCGGAGAAAAACCCGGGCCAGGATGGGTAAAACCCGGGCCAGGACAAAACAAAAATTGCATTGTACTATCATATGTGAGTAGAATATATGGTTACCAAAAAATTTAAGCTACCTCATTTCTAAGTTTCATGCCACTGCAATTTGATCTCCAAATCACAAATAATGATTGTGACATTGTAGATGAATGAAGAATATTGCATTGTCAACAGTAAGATGAAAATTGCGGTGGACCAGGACTTGAACATGGGACCTCCTGCTGTGGTCAGGTGGATGTTGTGTACATGTTTTGGGAGTTGAGGCGGGTGGTACAGTGGCAACACACCAGCGGCCAAAGCAGGAGGTCTAGGGTTCGAGTCCCTGTCCATCGCAATTTTACCTAGTTGTAGATGATGCAAACTCCTCCCTCGAGTAGGTACTCGGAAGTTGTGAGTTCAATGAAGATTATTATTTGCTTTCTATTACATAGATTTGAAAATGAATAGAAAAAATTTCATTTCTGATAGTAAATTCTTTTATTCTTTGAAACTCTTCCTGAACTGCACCCATCCTCATTTTTGTAGTTGAGGTAATAGTACCCAAAAATTCAATTTCAAAAAAATATTTGGTTCATTATGAATTACATCAATTGAAATTTTCCAAAATTTCTGATTGTATCACAAAATTAATGTGTAAACATAAAGAAAGATTTATAAACATGATTATATTGATTCATGTTTTAAAAAGATGCTTCTTTCATGTTAACAAACAAAAAAAATCTAACATATAATAATTGAGAAGCACTCATTCAAACACATACTTGAGTTAACAACAATGACAAGTAAAAAACAGTGGTAAAGTCTAGATTCCTAGAAATCTTATGGAGGTGACACGTATGTCAAGATGTTTTACATATTCCTGAAGCAAGAGGAACTTTTGTCAGCAAAAGACTAAACAAACAGTGAACATGTTCATTCTACCGTGCAGAAAATCTAATTGTCATGCGTCAACTACAACAGCAACAAAACAACAACAAAAATGGACAAATATGGCTCTGGCTATACTCACAGACGCAAGCAACCGTACAGGGTCTCTCCAACTCCAAATAGCTTCCACTCACAATTGTATTCAGAAATGTTTGAAAATGCCACAATGAACACTTTATGACTGATTGTGTAAGCTTGTTTTCTTTAATAATTCTTATACACTACAGAGTATTTGTTTGGTTTAATTGTTCAAAAAGATCTACAGATTTTTGAGAAATAATGCTAGCGCAAGGTAACTAGATCAATTCAGATAGAGTGGTGTCATTCCTAAATATTTTCAAGACTGAAAGAAAAGTTACACCCAGTACACAGAAAATATTTATAAAATAAAATTTAAAAAAAACAACGCAAAATTCAAAATTTTCAAAATGATATTTTTGAGTAACTTATATCGTAAGCAACTATGCATAATTCCAAGAACTTTTTTTTTCCTCAAAGAAGTTATATGAAAACTAAACAAAGAATGAAAATCTTCCTTTTTCTGAAAAAAATAATTTAAATTAATAAGAAAGGAACCAGAGGGAACATTAAAATGACATGGTTCCCGCATGTTATACACAAAGTTCCTTTTAAAAAATATTTCAAAATTACACAAAAGAAACCTAGAAAGTAGAACATTGGATGCGATCTACTATTGTCTAGGAACAAAACAAAACACAAAAACTGAACATCAATGTAAATGAAGCAAGTTTTCAATGGCAGCTATATCTAACAAACCATTTGCTATGACTCTAAAATAATCTACAGTTTTCACTAGAAGTAGCCGCAGCACATTTAACATCAAAAAGGCTCAAATTTCTCGATAAGAAAATAGACATCACAAAATACTATCTATATTGATAACTTTCAGACACGTGAAAATGGAGATGAGTCGAGAATCAAACCCGGGACTCCTGCATTGATTGCAGGGGTGTTATCCACTACACCACCCGTTGGCCTTCCACAACTGTGCACCATTTCCATCCAGACCTAAACCCTGGAAGACCTGAGTCACATTCCCAAACAGGAGATACGTGAACCAGGCGGCACAGGATGTTACGAGCACTGAAGAACCGGTTTCACGCATACCTACGTGTTAAGGATTGTTATGCATATATTTCTTAAGTGCTCACAACATCGTGTGCTGCCTGGTTCACTTATCTCCTGCTTGGGAATGTGACTCAGGTCTTCTGGGGTTTAGGTCTGGGTGGAAATGGTGCACAGTTGTGGAAGGCCAACAGGTGGTGTAGTGGATAACACCCCTGCAATCAATGCAGGAGTCCTGGGTTCGATTCCCGGCTCGTCACCATTTTCACCTGACCAAAAGTTATCACATAGGCTATCTCCTCCACATGTATGGTACACGGAAGAAATATATGCATAACAATCTATATTGCTAGTTCTGGAAATTGCAAAATGCTTGATACAATAACACGAAATGAGGATAGATTGTTAATCTTGCTTCTTCTAAAAGCATGTTATGATACAATGTAATTTAATAACAGAGATCAAAAGAAGGTAAGGCAAACTAAAACAAATAATAGAAAATGAACAAAACAAAACCTGAAAGAGGAAGCAACAAAAAAACAAACATTATTCTAGTGACTTGAGAAAACCTTACACTAAATTTACAATTGGAATGAAATGTACAGAGATGGTTTAAAAATACTTGAATTGTAACAAATTATTTAAAAAAACATAACCACAAACTATGTGTCAAGGAAAGTATACAATTTATTAACTTTAACAATAAAGAATTCCAATCCTAAGAGAGTTAAAAGACGAGAAAAAAAAAAATCCAATGATTTTCAATCTTTGCTTCAAGAAATACTGTTGATCAGTGAAATATAAATAAAATAATACAACTATTACACACACTTGCAAAATTGGATGAAAGAATTTCCACTACATCACTGAAACATTAAGAGAAAAGAAACTTAAACTTAATTTTGGATGATCCATATTACTCTGATAATAATGGGTGTTTGAGTAGCATAATTTAAAATCTAGAAGATATAAGCGTTTAATAATGTAATTTTTAAAGAGTATTCCTACTGTAGAATGGAAAGTCCTACAGTTAAGTAAAGTGAATCTGTGTGTCACATAAATCACAGAGAACAGATTAAGGAAAACGAGGGATACCCCTCAACCAGATTTAGGGACGGAGGTGGTTCCGAGCACAAACACCCCTGAAATGAGTAAAAAAAAAACCTGCATCTGCCACTGTCCTGAATACAAGCAGTGAATTAGAATTCTTGATAAATTATAAAGTACAAAAAAGTGAAACCTCGAACAAAATAACTTATTTAAAAACATCTCTTCACAAGATAGCTTCTTCTTTTCTTTCTTTTTTTTGTGTGGAGCTTTAGGGCTCGTCAACAGCAAGGTCATTAAAGTCCTTACAAGAGAGCAGAGCCCTTGCAAAGAAATATTTGTTCAGTGAGTAAACATAAAAATTTGACAATTACAGGAGGTGTGAGCGTAGCTAGAATTCTGAGCAGATTTGGGGCAGAGAGAGGAGAGCAAGTTCTTGAACTATTATATGGGTGGAAGTAGATGCATCTTCTTGTCTGAGCAACAAGTGCAATTAAAATTGATACAAACCCCTAATAAAGATTGTAAGGCTCATGCTAGATATTTCTCTACCAACGTAGACTGCAGATGGTAATTTAACTGGAGTAATAGAGACATCACCACCCTTACTATATTTCCAATTTGATATTATGAATTGATAAAATGTATTTAGTACAGTAATGTGTATTTGATGAACATAATAATTGAAACACTGGAAATTTGTATAGGAATTGGGTCTTTTACTATTTTTAATTAGAAAATCTTTTGAGGGGAGCTGCAAGCAGTAGTATACCTAGGCTGGGCCAGTTGGGACGGTCTGCCCAAAGTCTCCACCTGGAGGGGGCTCCAAATGGGTCAATAAGAATCATTTAAACTCGTAGATTTGAACAATAATATTTTCTGAAACATTTTTAAAACCATAAAATATATGGTACATTCTTGGTTATTGACCTTGTTTTCCATATTAGTTTGGAGTTATTGAGGTACGGTTAAAAGATATGATTAAACTATTTATAGAGCCAAGGTTTCCAAAAATTTATTTTTTCTGCATCAGGGCTGTATATCTTATATTAATCATTCATCAGACTGAATGTGATCAGTAGATCGTTGCAAGAGAGTGTGGCAAGTTGTGACGATGATGGTATGTATACAAAGTATGTATGGTGTGACAGTGGCAGTCCGATGAATGATTAATATAGGATATACAGCCCTGATGCAAAAAAAAATATTTTTTTTGAAAAGTTGGCTCTATAAATAAATAATATCTTTTGATCTTATCTCAGTAACTCCAAACTAACATATAAAATATATAACAGATAAGCTTATTAACAAATAAAACTGAAATTCTATTCTTTATAATGCAGCGGACTGTAGGATATGCAATAGTAGGCATGCAAAGACATTTGTGTATGGGTGCCTCCACAATCTTAAACCACAACAACAACAAATTACACCTCGGGTCTCATGGGGTGAAGAAACGCCATTGTTTGCAAGTGTCCCTCCCTGACCCATCTTGACAGAGATCTTGATATAAGGAAAATTAAAGATTTATTCGGAGAAAGAGTGTCCATCTAGGACAGTGAACGTGTGGTGGTCGTGTGTTGTTTCTTGAAGCAGCAGCACTTACGAGCGTGCGCGTGGCAGACGCCGAGAGCGTGTTGCCCTGAGGCTGTGAGGGCGCCTGCGACGGCGACGGCTGCTGGGTCCTCTGCACTTGCGGTTGCTTGCGCCTGCGTCGTAGCGAGGGCAGCAACAGCGGGAGGGAGGCGCTGTCCGCGCTCCCGGGTCTCTCCCCTCCGCCGCGCTTCCGCCGCCGCCGGCACCAGCGCTCCTCTACTTCGTCGAGGCGCCGCTCCTCCGCCGCAGCAGCACCGTCGCTCGGGTCGACAGTGGCGGCACTGCTGGCGGAGACGGTGCTCCGCGACGGCAGCGCCACCGAGCGGCTCTTGCGCAAAGCGCCACGCACCTGCACGCCCAGGAGGCGCTGGTGCGTGTGGCGAGAAGTCTGGCGCACCAGCGCGCACACCAGCTCGCTCTGGAGCTCCGGCATGTCCAGGCACTGCTGGAGGGCGTTCTGCGCCAGAACCACGTGGTAGTCGATGCCCGCGCTGTCCAGTGCCACCGACGCGAACAATTGGCAGGACTGAAAGATTATTGTAAGATTAGTATTCCACAGATGTTATGACAACTCTAGTAAAATGGCCACTGTTAACGCCAAAACTACATTCTTTTTCAATGACTGGGCCATTGATGGTCATTCATTTCATATGGTCTCCAATGGCCGTTTGGCGAAAACATGACCACACCAATGGCCATTTTTTACAAGAGAAATAGCAAACTGCTCATGTTTCTTCCATATATCTTACACATNCAATGGCCATTTTTTACAAGAGAAATAGCAAACTGCTCATGTTTCTTCCATATATCTTACACATGGAGATGATGTGTGACAACTTTCTGCCAGATGAATATGCTGACGAGTCGGGAATCGAACTAGGAAGTCCTGTTTTGATCACAGGGGTGTTAACCCAACCCAACCTAACCCCAGAATACTGTAAAAGTGCGGCGGGTGAATGAGTGGTGTAGTGGTCAACATTCCTGAGATCAAAGCCGGAGTCCCAGTTTCGATTCCCGGTTCCTCACCATTTTTACCTGTCTGNGTTATTTAAAGATTTAAACAGTATTCAAATAAAACAAAATGTATGGGTGGGGTGGAACCTTTTCATTTCTTATTTCAATACAGTACTTTCATAAAATTGTCAGGAAAATGTCATTATATGCAGGGAAGGAGGGGGCATTTAAAAGGACCTCATAGTTTTTGTAATTTGATATAATATGGTATATACATTAAATATATTGACCTTTTATAAACTTGTTTAATTATTTTTCTTATAATCAAGATTCTAGTGTGTCTTTGATGTACATATATTCCATGAAACATTGTTGACTCGTTAGTTGAAATGAATGCATAATTCTGACTAGTATTATTCACGAGAGGTGGAATTACTTTTCCCTGGTTGGGAAGAATCATTAAATGTGACGTTGGGGGCAAAAAAGTCTTAAGGGGAAAATTCCCTGGCTTCCCCCCCCCCCTCCACACACACACACACACTTTAAATCGAACACTGGATTTATATTCAGTAGAACACTGGATTTATATGCAGTTTGCAACAAATTTTTTGACAATTAATTTTATCATTATCATCATCATTATCATCATTATTATCATTATTATCAAAAGTCATTTCTTGGGTAGTTTTCAGGGAGTTTTCCTACCAAAATCTTCACATTGTCTACTTCATATTTTCACAGTAGAGTACCAAGACTGTGGGGCAGATCGCACCGGGCCTCACCTTTGAAAAGGTATTGAAGTGGGTTACCAAAAATAATGCACACACCAAAATTTGAACCAAAGTATACTCTGAGGTTCAGTTAAGGTGGTAAAATAAATAATAGCTGAGCATAATATTTCATTTCAATTCATTTCAATTTCAAATTTCTTTACTATATCTACAATAAGGTATAAATTTTATGTGAATAAAGTCATCAGGTCTGATCTTTCCCAATCCCTTTTGAGATGTAAAAAAAACAAAACATAATAAATATTAACCCTCGAGGACTCGCACTCTTGAAAATCATGAGATTACTTGCACACCACTACATTTTTCAAGTTTTGGGACATAAGTCTCAATGGAATTTTTATGATACTTTATATGAACTAATATCTACGTATTTAAAGTAGTATACAAATTTTTAGTTACAATGTTAAAAAATTTGCTGCGCTCTTTGAGAAAAAACAAGATTGTGTAAAATATTGGATTTAATCAAATATAATGAAAAACAGGTCACAAAAATAATAATTTACATCTGTTTAATATTTGCAAAGGCATTGTTCACTTTCTTGTTTTCTGTTTCTCACATAATATACACGTTAAAAGTGTCTTTGCATTTTGTTTTTCACATACACATTTTGTGCATAAGAAGAGTTTAACTCGCGTTGTTATGTTTTTTGTTCTACCACAAATAGTGCACCTTCCTCTCTTTCACCAACGGAGTAGAGAGAATTAGACTGTTTATATTCAGAATTCAGAAGAGGATAGTTCGGATAATTTGTAAATCTCACCCCCGAAACTCTTGTAAACCTTTATTCAAGGAATTAAATACCT
>NNCF01131993.1:127993-154562 GCA_002313205.1 Laupala kohalensis
GAAAGAAAGAAAGAAAGAAAGAAAGAAAGAAAGAAAGAAAGAAAGAAAGAAAGAAAGAAAGAAAGAAAGAAAGAAAGAAAGAAAGAAAAAGAAGCACTTACGTCGTAGAGAGGTTCGTGGGGCAACGAGGAAGCGTCGGAGGCGAGTGAGGACGCGACGGAGCGAGGTCTCCGCAGCCGAGTGCCGCCTCCCAGAGGGTCCTCTTCAGACGGAGGCCACTCTCCTTCCAGAGACAGACTGGCGCGCGATCCGGATCCCTGCAGCACAACAATAGAGAGGTTTTCTAGCGTATTCTTTACGTTGATGACGCTAGTCGCTTGACGCACACGGAAAGAACGGAATTAGCGGAATCGATTCATTTTGCACAGCATTCCTACGACTCAAATCATACTTAACATCGTAAATCCAAACAAACTAGCTTCACACTGAAAATACAGATTGGTCTTGCAAATAGTTGAATCTTCTTTCTAAAATAGAACATTTTTGATCAAGTTCCCCTTTTGTCCCGTCACTTTTAATCCATTGCCAAAAATGAGGCATCATTTCGAAGATTATTCCGTGTTCTGTAGAAGATTTTAGTCTTCGCGAGTGAATTATTTATTTTGTAAACAGACACCCGCTTTCAAAAATGTGGAGTGTTTCAGCACTGAACATTTAAGCAACACATTCGTACAAAAGACTAATGGAAAATTCTTTCAAATTGGAAAAAAACTCGCAAACATTGGTGTAAACGACAGCAACACCGACGTACTACGTCGTCAACACCGACGTACTACGTCGTCAACACCGACGTGGGCCCTCGCAAAGTGATCGGCGACGCGACCAACGCTGACGAAGCGATGCACACTCACCCCGGCGAGGGAGGAAGGCGGTCGGTGCAAGTGCTGTCTCAGCAGAGAGAGCTGCTGCGCGCAACGAGCGTTCTGCTCGCGCAGATGCGCGTTCTGCGCCTCGAGGTCGCGAAGTTTCCCGGCCACCCACGCTTTGATGCGAGCCGCCTTCGCCTCCACTTGCCGCGCGTCTGCCAGTCGCAACAGCCTCTGCAAAAAAAAAAAATAATTAAGTCATCAGACGCTCATTTATGTCCGTTATCTCAGCAGAATCTCGGTGAGTTTACGTTCGGATGCTGCGCCCTACATCAACAAAATAAGTCTCCGTGTCTGGGTGACACAGCGGAGTGGCTGCATCTCACTACTACTCTTTCGCCGCGACGACTACGGGTGGAACGATCCCTACGTTGGCCACGTACGGAAAACACGTACATGTATATCGACACGAAGCCAACCCTATAACGTTGTGGAAACGTTAATCAAATGAACAGTAAAGAGGAAAACTATTCAAATTGTGAAGTAATGTAACGTTACACACGTCTACAATCAGATTTCTGTACATCGTTTACATTCGGATCATTTAATAGATTGGGGTAATGTTTTAATTTTAGATGTGGAACCAAATTACCACAAACGTATAATTTTAGAAATAATACAAGTTTACGAAAAATACATTGAATTTACAAACTGACAAGTTATCCAAAATGTATAATTGTTTACCATGATTTTCTGCTTTGATGGTTTGTTTTTTCAAATTATTTTTCTACGTAAATGTTTTATTTGTATACGAAGTCACCTGACGATGACACCAATTTACTGCAGAAAACATTGTGGCATATAATAATAAATAAATGTCTACAAAATAATTTCAATCGAACAATAGTATTTTCGATAAACGATATTAGCTTATGTGACGGGTGTTCTGAATGCCAGAAACACGGACACGCATCGAAGGGTTGCTCACCTGTTCCTCCACCGCAGTCTCCAGCTGCGAAATGGTGCGTTGCGCCGCGTGTCCCCCGACGCCCGAATCGCCGTCCGTCGCCCAACCGTCGGCGGCGCCCGCTTCTCCGGTGGCCAAGCGCTGTTCCATCAGACGCACCTGCGCATCACACGAAAACGTCACTCATCTCGGAGTATCGAGACAGGAGGAGAATATGTGCATTGTAAGCGGGGACGGCAATTTCTCGGCTTATTTAAGGTAGTACAAGGGTACGCAGAATCAGATCACAAAAATACCTAAAATCGACACTAATACACAGAATAATATGTACTTATCGTGATTTCAACTTGAAAAACACCTCAGCGGTCATTTAAACGAGAGAATTGAAATTAACATCGGTGCTGTAATACATCGCGTTTCATGAAGGAAACACTTATTTCAAAAAAGACCAACTTTTATATCACGAAACAGACATAAAATTACTATGATTCGTAGAAAACTTTCCTTAGTATTCTTACATCACTTTTATCTGAGAGTCACCGGACATCTGAGAGAGCTATTTAACTTTTTATGCATAAATCAGGCGTTGCGCTCGACCGCCATGTTCTTACATGCTCTTATGCATTTCAAACGAGTCAAGCGAGTTCCCGAATATTGTTTTTACTATATTATTAAACGATAGATTCGAATTAAATCATTTTTTCTCATTATCATAATTCATACTGTTGTCTTATAAAACAATTACAATTAAAATTAAAGGAAACACGAATATTTCTTAGTGATTTGTCGAACTTCGACCTTAAAAAGAATTGGGAAAGACATTGGGTTACTTAATTAATATGATAATAAATAAACAAGTTCAGAGTATTTTTTATCGGTTTTGGGGAGATTCAGGTCGTGATACCAGCTCTTCCACCTAACTATTGAACATGGGTGAGGGAACTGGGAAAGAGAGATGTTGGGTTGACGAGGAACTTATGGTACCGAACCGACATTTGTCTGGAATGGGAGAGGAGAAACCCCAGCTGAAAACCTCACCTAGGGTTTGAACCCGCGCTCTCCCGCTCAGCTAAATCGCCGAAGCGAAGACCTCCGCTGCCACCATAGTATTATATTGATACAACATACGTATAAAATAAAATGGGCATCGCGGTGCTCTGGTCAGTTGCCATCTTAAGCTAGACACATCTGCGTTTGCGGAGCGGAGCGATTTTTCCGCCGACCTGCGTTATCTTACGGGCAAAGACACATCTAGCGGGCGTAGAGCGGAGCGGAGATCTCCGCTGCTTCCTGCGCGACCTTTTCGCCTGCTGAGGTCACGAGTGTTAAAAGACGGGTCTATTGCGAGAAGCGAGGTTGATTTCTTTCACGGTGCTTTCCTTTAATTTCATTTCCTTTAATTTCTACGGAATGATTATTAATATTATCAATGTTCATGTTAATTATTAAAACACTGAGATATAATATCACTGAGTACTATATTTGCTCTACTGCTTCTTCAGTTCTTTAAGAAAACTTTTCGCGTCGTTTTTAGTGGAGTTCGTATGTCAAGATTTTCCTCTTGGAGGGTTAATCCATATTTACATAAGATAATGATAAATGGTTTATTGAATATTGACTTTATCTACTGGTACAATTACATAATCAAAGTAATGAATTACTTTAATATACATATATTATTTTTTTCAAATAACATCATAAATAAATTTGAGCCACTCCGTCGTGTGTTGACTGTCTCTGTCCCATACAAAGAAACGAAGGTCATCCGCAATAACTTAATTATAGTGTAATTTCACTAAAATGATACATCCTTGACATCATCACTGATAAAATGTTATTACGAGTATTCAGCATTTTTGCGACACCAAATGCCAAATGAAAATGCTGGTGACAAGAATAAATTGTCCATTTCTTCTTAGAATTTTCTGCAGCTTTCTTATTTTCGTGTCCTTTTTTATTACTTCGGGTGTTCTTCTGTTTGTATTTTAGTCCTTTGAGATTTCTGTTATGTAATTGTCAAAATTTTTGGCGCGGTTTCAGTTAAGAAGAGAGAAATGCGCATTTTCACATCTATATTTTAAAGCTTTACGTTTCAATTATTTGGAATATTTGCTCCTCAATTTGAGTTCCATGTTGTACTATTTTTGTGAAGTCATGGTGTGTGTTATATTCAGAATTTGCATTATGTTGTTTTTTAATTATCAAAATTATATGATATTAACAATTTTTTAACATAGATGAAAGATTGTCCTACAGTTGGCCTTATTTAAAGCGAAAATTAAAAATTTATATTACTTCTTAATATTAACTGATTTTAAACAAAAAATATTGAGTCAATCAATTATGTATTTTGGAAGGTAGTTATCTATCAGTAGTTATTGATAAATTACATAAATGGTAAGAGTACATTTTAAAAGGGAATGATATTTGAATTGAATAATTATGTAAGTATTCTACTATTAACGTCCATTATATATATGATAAATAAATAAATTACAACTACGACCTTTTTACGGACGATTACGATATATATAGTTCTTATTAAAATACACAACGTAACGACTCGTGGTTTGATGATAAGAAATTGTAAGGAGATACATATTACGCACAACAAGCACAATATATATCTTAATCGTCCGTAAAAATTTCGTACGTTATTTATTTCTTATGTAAGTATATTTCACTATTACTGTTATATTGGTATCTGTGTATAGTAAGTCTATTTCTATTATTTAGTAAATACAAAAATAGTCACCGTTGTGTTCATTGTATAGAAAACAATAATTATTATTTTAAACATTTTCATAACATATAGCTATGTGTTTTACAATAAAAGCGTTGTGTAGTTAGCGGATGCTCTGTACAAGACCTGCGCGAAGCATGTCTGTTTTCGTCCTGAAGCGACCTTGTTCCTTCCACCCCTACTCCCGCTCCGTTGACGCTCCGCTAGGTGTGTCTTTGCACAAGCGGAGCGGAGAAAACGCAGATGTGTCTAGCCATTAGGGCTAAAATATTTTGAATGGCACAGCTGCGAAAGCGACATTGGGCGCGTCCGCAACAGCTGGTCACCAGATATTTGCATAATGATTTCTTTTAATACATAATTTTCAATATTTAAGACATTAAAACATCATGTATGTGTGATACGAAGAGGGAGCAGCCCATATTTTATAGGACTGCAAATTATATAGAAATGAGAGAAGTGATTATTTAAAGGAACTTAGAAAATGAGATGTTTTCAAGATAAACATCAAGATATTACTAATACCCACGAGAAATATGAACTTTTTGAGAGGCATGTACCTGAGTAATAGGTGACGCCTCGAAAATTACAAAATGAAAATGAAAGATGAATTCCTATAGATGTCAGAAGAAAATAAGTTAAATGTGAAGAGTTAAAATTGTGAAATATACAGGTTAAAATACGGGTATTATAGGCAAGAGGAATAGGGAAATATATAAAGAGAGAAGAAAAAAATTAAAGGAAGAATTATAGTAAAGAAACCCTGTAATATCTTTGTTGTACAAGAGGGGAGCTGATGAGCAATGACCAAATCAATTAAGAAGAACCTAAATGAAGAACTCTATATACAACAAGAAGGTTAAAGTAAGTGTCCCCAAAATAAACATTTCAAAATAAACTCGTTCAGAGACAAAATCCTCGCTCTACCTTACCGATAAATCGTCCACTCTGGCCTACCAGTGAAATTTTTTATGACAAAAATAAGGTTTCAGGTTCAACAGAGTCATATTTAAATTCGAAAACTGCCTTCAGCGCCTCCTGAGGTCTTTTTATACTTGTATACTTATATTAGCTAAAGTGTATCGCAACTTTTCAAGGGTTTGCGATTTGCATTAACTCAGACACTTCTTCCTGCTACGTGTTTACACTCCGCGAATTGTATAAGGGAAAATCCTTCATGTAACGCGAGGGAAGAGAACATAAACTGAAAGCTAATCCGAACTTAAAGAGTTAATATAATAAAAACTGTTCAACACTACTAAACTTCAGATTACAGGAATCTACAGACTGTGAGATAAAAACTATAGAATACACAGCTATATAGATTGAAAACAAACATGGCGGAGCGTGTCGTGTACTGGCCGCGGGAATTGCGCATGCCCATGACTCGGCGACATGTCACAGAGTAACTATATGGCTCATACAAAGTGACATGTATCTCATACAAGTCGCTCATACATGTATACAAGTGTAAACCCACCATTACTAAGAGTATTTTTTCATTGTAGTATTTGTAAATGGGAAATGTAACGTGCTATTGAAGCTTATCTACGTGGATGATAGGAGTTAGAAGGTGGGTTAGTAGGTGGACCGCTTAACTTAGTTTACCAACAACATGGCCCACGTGGAGGGGTTAATAGAAGTAGTTAGTAATAGCTGGGCTACAAATTGTTTGTGGCCCCACCGGCAATTGTACCCGGNAGCACGCTATCCCCTAACCACCAGAGGAGTAATAAGAGTTTGAAACATCATTGTATTACGTAGTTAAATATATCTCGCAAAATTATTCGGAGAATTCGCAATTTTAAATTTAATATTTTACCTTGAGAAACATTTTCACGCGTGATTGCAGTCTTCGTCAGCAGGTCGAATCTTGTTCTGTTTCCTACGTAGAGATCGACACCGTAGAGAAGTGATTCCTATTCTCCATCGTAGAGAACTGAGTAGAGAAGAAGACGACAGAGGAGTTTCCGGCACCTCTCGTGACGCAGGAAACGAGTTATCTACGTAGAAAAGGCGTATTTCTCAGAGGGCTATGGCGGTGTTTTCGATGTGTTGTAAGGTTATGTGTTTGTTCGTGTGTTAGTTCTTCTCTGTCAACTCATTCTTTCACCAAATCAGGCACCACATTTAAAATAACGTTAAACACCAGTTAGATAAATACAACAATTAAATAACTAGTTCTATGTTGTTTGTGCCGATTACACAACAACGAATTCCTCTGAAGAGTCTACAATACTGTCAAATACTTTAAGAACACAGCTACTAATGAAATCACACACCAACTACTCAACATCTTTATGAATAATTAAAATTTAATTTTTATTTATAAAAATAAGGTTTGAATTCCTAGTTTCCAATATATATTTCGAAGAATCTCGTACGGTAACTTAATATTTGATTAATTCATCCAGGTTCATATAGTTCAATTATCTTTCTGGGAAACATAATCCAAAGTGACCAATTGAGAAATATAGAAAGAAAAAAATTGTTCCCCAAAACAGTGTGATTAAACTATTACGATAAAAGTACAATTATTCATTTACCATTGTAGATTTGGTTTGTTAACATCTACATACACGATTATGTATCAATAATTGATTTTACCCATTGCAATAAACAGCAAAAACGGAATCTATTATTTTCAAAACGAGAATAATATGTGAAAGCTTTTATTGTAACGTAGTACGTCAATGGATGTAAATGTGTCTCCTCCTCAATTTGGTAAAGCAAATAAGATGCCCGCTCCCAATGCAGGAAGACAGCTGACTTCTTCTCTTACGATGCGGTGTTGCCACGCGTTGTACCACGTGTTCTCGTCTACTCCGTGGAAAAATGAACGAGAATCGCTTAGGAGAGTCGACGCGGCGGAGAAATCTCTACGCGAAACGAGAAGCAAACAGTAGCAACGAACGTAACTGAACATGATATAAACGTAAATTTTAACACAAAATCTGTTTACGAAAAAGCAGAAATCACACAAACATGTTATAAAACGGTAAATACTCCATTTTTTGTACGTCCGTAAAGTATAACTCCCAAAACTCATTTTTATAAATGTCATTAGTCATTTTTCATTATCATTTTTAAAATTATGCAACGCATGTAATAATGAGATTCTTTATCTAATATTCAAGTGTAATCCCAATCCATCAAATGATCATTTTATACTGAATGGAATGTTACCACTAGGCGTTGAACTGAATATTAATTTCGTTTCTAATTGAAGGATAAAAAAGGAAAAAGTATAAGAACAAAAAAAAAAATTTTTTTTTCGCGTCAAACGTTCTACTTGGCATCGCTAACGCCGTGGCAAACGATCGAAGTCCCTTCTGATGAAAGTTTGACTGCTACGACGGTCAAAGGATAGCTTTAGAGGATATCTTGTATTATGCACAAAAACGAAAGTCGGAAAAAATCGAGAATACAATATGTTTTTTACTACTTATTCATTAACTTGTGGAAACGCCAGGCAAAATGATGGTTATAAGGCATACGGCACACATTTACTCCTTCGGGTGTTTGGAGAGTATTTTGGAAAAATCACGTGTGGCATTTCCAACACTCTCCTTACTTTAATTATTTGGCGCAATGGTTTCAACAAAATGCCCTAGAAATAGATAATTTTTTTAAAAGCACCATTAGTTGCAACATCAAACAAGTAATCTATGCTGATTTTTCGGTAATTGTTCATAATTAATTATGGCTTTTAATAATTTATTATGGGCTCTAATGACCTCGATGTTGACGAGCCCTAAAGCCCTACAAAAAAAAAAATTTATTTTACCTCTCCCGACAAAATGTTTTTTGGCACATAGAACACATGCCTACTCCAGACAAATGTCGGTTCGGTATCAAAAGTGCCCCTGGAAACCTAATATATCTCCTTCCCAAGTCCAACTGTAAGGTGGAAGAGCACGCCTCATGGACTGAATCTCGCCAAAAGACAAGTAACAAGAAATAAATAGAACGTTTTCCATTTATATCTATTGTAAAGAGTACATACGCTTGGTCCCTTGCTACAGATATTACATAAACGAGTTCAATAACTCATACCTGGTTACATTATTTCGTCAACATAAATATAACTTATGATGTGCCTGGTATGCACTTGCATAAGCTCCAGACGAGGAAGAGTGATGTTTTTTGTTATATCTGTAGCAACTATTATTATGATGTTTTCTTTTGGTAGAACCTACGGACTGTTCATATATTTTTATCTTGTATTTTAGGGGATGGATAGAATATGTCCGAAACGTTGGCAAGTTACGCTTTTCTTCTTCTTTTGACCAATTCCACAAGATAATAATCTCGTAAATAAATAAATTTATTGGTAAAAAAGCAGTTACAAACTACGAATGACCACGTGGAAGACAATCAACTAATGTACTCTCCGGTAGCAAGCCAGGGACCATCTCATCAATTCCGATCAAGGGCTCTAAAGCAGAGGTGGGGATTCAACGTTTCAGCACACTCCTAACAATAAAAATTTAAATTAAAAAAAACCCTTCAAAAGTCTTTACCACCTCTATATTCCCTTTAATGTTAGTATTTGTATGAAATAAACACGCTTCGCGTGAAATCGGCCCCCACGCAACACAGCGATCGATGTGGAAGATTTGCACCACATGCAGTTGGGAGTGCGTGAGGTCTTTTAGGAAGGGAGTGGAGGGGATTCAATGCGCGGAGTAAGGAAGGGGAAGGGGCAAAGAAAGGAAGAGGGGGAGGAGAGAACGCAGACGCCAAACAGAATGATTCATCGGTCTGATTCAGTCTCTGAGAAAGAACTCCCCTTTGACCGTAGCGGACGCTCTGTCGCACTCAAGCTCAGTCCACGTCCACGGAGACAGTAAGTGTAGAACACATACTGAGATAGTAAGGATACAGTCCGAGCCAAAGGGCACGCCTTGCTAAAGGTAGTACATTTTAGAATGTCCTCGATTGAAAAATACAAAAAAAACAATAAATCTATTATGTATCAACTCGTCAAATAAAATTTGGACCTTACGGGGCTAATACTGAATAAAACCATCTTAAAGTTGTAAGGGTCTAATGGATGAAGCCTCTGGTGGAATAGTTTTTAAATAAATTTCCAAGTAATTTTTAATGAAAGAGATAAGAAACTGTCATACATGCCACAATTTTAATACATAAAGAACAGCACGAAATTTGCTTCGCCTTCACGGACAAATAAAGTTGTTTAACGAAAACAAGAGGCCATTATCGAAATACATTGATTCTATCTACACGGCATAAATAATTATTCGCAGTTCGTAATACGCCTAGTACGCTCAACACTACCTCAATAGGAGAAAAACACATTAGCGCATTAGAGTCGCTTACGCTACAAGCATGCGAAAATTCTTTCATTCGAAGAGCATTGGGAAGATACGCCATACAACTGACAAAATGTATAAAAAGAAATAAATAATTTTAATACAGAATAACCATACATGTTTCCGGTTCATTCCGTTGTTTACCCCTTGCGGGAACTTTAATTTGAAGCTGCCCTTATCTCCTACACTGGAAATCAGGAAACATTACCGAAAATAATGCAATATGTCTGCCTAACCCGAATCGCCATCTTGTACGAATTTAAGTTACATCGGAATAAGTAATAGTATCCTCAAAAGCGATTCACATGCTGTGAAAATATCAAAGTTGATATCACGACAAACCAAGACACAAGATAACATTCATTCCACATGCCCGATAAAAAAAACAGATGTTGAAGTTTAAAGAAATCCAAAAGTAGTGCCGACGTAAACCGAAGCAACAACTATCAACACCCACGTGGACGATAGCGAAGCAAAAGCGTTGGCTACGCTCTATACAAGGCAGCGGGACTGGCAATACATAAATTAATTAATAAATAATTTATTGTCAAGACAGCACTTTCAAACTGACCGCGTCGAGGACAATCAACTAATGTACTGCAACTACTTCACAATAAACTTATTAACACAGTGCTCAGTTCCCGTTCCTGCTTTTTTTCTTTCTTACATGACATTTCCTCTGAGTGTAGACACATGATTTGAACATAGCTTGGAGCGACGGTTGGGAGCGACGCACCAGGATGCATACGAGTGACCGACAGACAGACAGACAATCATCAGACGTAAAACGTCACAGAAAATTTGAACCGTGGGTGGGGGGGGGTGTCCGAAATGGAGCGATTCTGATTTCGGATTCAGCGCGTCAAAATACATAAGCGTACACTAGTTTAGTCATCGGAACATATATCTTTTTTGTGCGAGCCTGCGTAATAGATCGTGGGAAACTAACAAAGAATAAACAATAGGATATGTACATTTGTTGCGTTAAATTACAAACATACTGACATTCTATTAGTATTATAACTCGTAGCTAACTATTCATCTTATCTAGGAANAAATTAGTTTATTGTCCTCCACGTGGTCATACGCAGTTTGTACTGTTTTTTGACAATAAATTTATTATTATTATTAGTTTTAAAACCATAAAAACCGAAGGGGAGAGGAGAGGGAGAGAGTAACGTCAGAGTGAAACGTTAGTTTCAAAAACAAGTTTACTTCGAATATGCTGTTAGTAGAAACGTTTAGGAGCAGAAACGTTCCCCTAACGTGGACATATGTAGTCTTCAAATGCTTTTTTTTTTGCAATAAAGTATATTTATTTCTTCATTTCACGATTCTTGTTTTACTTTTTGTAAGGAACAATTTCGGTATACACTGAGAGGTAATTCTAATGGAAAATGTGATGCTAGTTCTACCAAGCAGGGTTTGAACCCTTACCCTACCGCTCAGCGGTATCGAGGTATCGAGGACGATCCCACTACACGTTAAATAGCAAACTCGTTTCTTCACCAGGTGAAAAATTGTGATCGTGAAATGAATAAGTAAAAAATTAAATAAAAAAACTTGATTTTTTAAAAAGCAGTTGAAAACTACTTATGACCATGTGAGGGACAATATACTAATATACTCTTGGAAACAATCAAGGGACCAGTCCATCAATTCCGATAACGGACCCAAGAGCAGCGGCATATTTAATACATATAAAAGAAATTATTTAATAAATACATACTGTTATCCATTTCATAAACTAAAATGAATTGTAGATATTATTGCAGTTGAAATTCGAGATTAATAATAGCCAATGCATTAAGGACATTCCCGTCTGTTTATCCAATCTGCCTCTACCCAAAGGAAAACCGGAGAAAATCCGGGCCGGGATGGGGTGATATAAAATGAAAACTATGATAGCTTGAATAATCATAAGGAAGAGGAGATTGAAGAAGACCTAAGGGTGTTCCGAGTAGTAATGAAGAGAGGCCGAGTAATGGAACGCTACCTCCAGACAGCAGACCTCGCTCCGGTGAAAGCGTGATTTAAATTCCAGTCGGCGACGCGAATGGTATATCGACATCTCTCCAGTCGGGGGGAAAACCCTTAAGGAACGTTTTGGGAAGTGAGAAACAGACAGCTCCCTTTCGCTTCTAAGTACAACTCCTAAACTTTCCTCTACTTCTCGGTCATGTACAAGGGTCGTCCAGAAATTATACAACGTTTTCGGAAAGAAATATTAAACATCTAAAGATGCATTTACAAAACTCCATGTACAATGTTACAGGATCTTGACCTATTTACAACGAAGTCATCGTAGTGGTCGAGCAACTATTTCACTTCAACCGCTGTTGTACTCTTCTGCCCGCAATGACTTGAGCCAGGACGTAACTGTTTCCCACACATACATTCGCTTAATTTTGATAACAAGCGGTAATCGCTGGGAGCCGGATGAGGGTTATAGGGATGATACCCAAAAACCACCCACTTCTGCCGGAGAAGTTCCTGCTGTGCTTTTGCAGATGTGCGGGACCAGGTGTTGTCCTCAATCAGGAACACTTCTGCAGACAAAATTCCTCGTCTCTGGTTTCGGATTGCACGTCTAATTCTTTGTAGAGTCTCACAATATGCAGTTGAGTTTATTGTTTCTCCGCTAGATATGAATTTCATATGAATTAAACATCGGCGGCAGAAGAGAAAGCCAGCATTATTGAAAAAAGGTTCTCGTTACAATAAGTGCCTCGCAAGCTATGGCGACTACAATGAAACATAGGTTCAGACCCCGTAACATCGAAAATAAAGTTTAGTTAAGACATCTTAAGTTGTTTATTACTTACACCCAATCATTTTCACTATTTCACTGCGGTTTACATATAATACGCTAGCCACAATCCGCTGTTTTGCTAGAGCGCAAGTATTTATTCTTTATAAATCGACAGTGATGTAAAAAATATCGAAACCGCACTTCGAAACAAACCACCACTCTTTAACCACCTTACGGAAACCATCTGAAAAAGTGTGTGCCAAATTTCGAAGATAACCGCTCCAAGGCTGACACCGAAAACTTAATTAATCTCGTGAGTGAAAATATCAGCCTGTTTTCTTAATATTCAATGTACACTATACTTTCAGTAATTATCACAGAAAATGTTCAAGAACTTACTTACGTAAATTTTAAGTTCAATTGTTAAAAATGAAAAAAAAAAAACAATCATTCAATTTGGACACGACAAATTCTCTGTAATAAATACGAATGGGATTCCCCCTGTCGTTCCACACGTGCACCCATCAGATCGCTGCAGCTCTTGGGATTCTCATTACGAATCCCTTACTCATTAGTCACTCAGATCATTAATGAGAATGACGGAATATGTATCAGAAGGGATTAGTTTTAGTTAGTGTGTTGCCAAGCGAAACGAGGCGTTTGCTCTCCACGACTCTGTTCTCAGGCGTCAGTCCTTAAATCATATACTTAATAATTAAATGTCGCTCTTTAGAGCATTAAAATATGTGTTGACGATTTCCAACTGTTTCATCTTCCACCTTTTCCTATTCAGATAACAGCATTTAAAAAAACATAAAAAGAAGCTATTTTGACTCATTATTTATTGTAAAGGATGTTGGTTGACAATAGTCCTAACAAGTGACAGATCAGACGCGTCTGACCATACGGATGGGGGAAACAAGTATCGACCATATTCTTCACGTCGTAGTTTCGCTAAATAAAAGGCTCAGGTGGTAGTCATCCCGGGTTCGATGGGGCCAGAAAATTTGAAGCTTTTCACATAAATATCCCAGTTTATATAGCTGTGAATACTGAAAAGCCAACCTTCCTTCCTCTACCCAGCTCCTCCTAGTGTCACCAACTCTATTACTAACTACTCCTATTACCCCATCCTTGCGAGCCAAGTTGTTTGTAAACGCAGCTACGGGGCCCATCTACTAACAATACTTCTACCACTCAACTCCTACCTCCTATTGCTGCAAGTAGATAAGCTTCAACAGCATGCTTTCTTTCCCATTTACAAATACTACAATAAAAAAATAAAAGTGAACGTTCATATTATCATACAAAATGTTAGTTACTTTCAATTTTCCGGGCAATTTAATCGTACGCGTTTAGCTAGTTTACATCGCTACTTAAGAGTCAGAAATTCGCGATAGCACTCACTCACTCACGAATATTACATCTGATTTATTTTGAAACTTTTTTTTTTTCGATTACTAACCGAGTTCCTACGACTTCACTCGTGACGTTTCGAATGTTGAGCGTAAATAATAGTCACTGACAACTATTCAAAATTTATCACCGAACTATAAACAACTTTTATGAATGAAACCTCACGTTACAAACTAAACAAAGAACGCGAACACAGGAAAATGTATTTTTCACTTTAAAAAGTTTCCTGTTTTTAAATAGTAAAGAATAAAAGACCTCAGCTTTTTACAGACGGTTCAATTTGGACTTATATTCATAAAATATATCTAAAAATCGATCATCTATAAACGTTATTGTTAAAATAATCACTTGCAAAGTGCGCCTGACCACGTGGAGGATAATAAACTGGAGGAAAACCCGGGCGAAGACGGGGCTACAGAGATAATGTATACAATCTTTGGAAATCATACAATATTTATTGGTAAATTGAATCTCTCATTAAATTTGTCACACGTGTCACAATTTTCAAAAAAAAATAAAAATACAATGGATAAGAAACACAACGTTTCGTCTGTAACGCGAGACATCGTATGGTGTCTCGTATAAACCTGACTCGCTCATCTGACGAAGTCTTGTACAAGAGACGAAACGTACTGTTCCTTTTATGTATTTCCTATCCAAAGCGTGTGGGTGGTGTTTTTTTGTTTTTTTTTAAGAAATATGCTAAAGAAATAACGGCATGAATATAATCATTGCATGAATAGACTCCACGGTTTTAATAAACATGCGTGTCACGTGTTAACGATTTACATTTGAATTTAGTCGGGTTGTCTTTGAAGTACAAGAGAGAAGGAGAATTTCACTACGTGTTACCTTGCAGAGTGTGCAAGGGACAAATCGTGAATAATATGAACGCGAACGAAACGTAGCGAATTTTTTTTTTAACTTAAAAAGTTCATCTAATGTATTATAATATTACTCAGTGGCGGATCCGGAAGGGGGCATGTGCACCTTTCAAAAATGAGATATAATATAAATGGAAGATTTTTTACGTCGAAAATATTCTGTACACATATTGAAAGTAACAACAGATAAAATCTCTGTAAAACGATGATTTAATAGGGCAAATATGACTTTGCTTTTATAAATTTCCATTCGAACATGNCAGGCCACTTATACAATAAAAAATTACCTGGATAAAGTTCACAATAGAAATATAATCCAAAATAAATAATTTGTTCTATATACTCCATATTGTTGACCCCAAATTATTTTATATAAATTGGTTATTGAGACGGTCGAGAGAAAAAAATAAAAAAATAACACTATTCCATAGTGCCGACGTTTCGAAAATTTATATTTTCTTCATCAGGGCTAGACACAACAAGGTCTACAATTAGTCAATATTCTTAGTTGCTAGCAATAAGTTAAATAATGAATGTACTCTAACAAATAATAAATACTTGAGACCTATGTATCAGAAAAAAACCCACCAGTATAAATCCACAATACATCACACTGATGAGTGAGTATGAATAAAATCGTGTGTTTTCTTCTTCTTCGTCCCAGTCTCAAGAACCATTTTATATTAAATAATTTGAAATTAATGACAAAAATGTTTCATAGGTGTCCTTATAAATGTTCTTAGAAAACAAAAGTAACTAAACCATGTTAGGTTAGGTCAGTAATCGGTTTCAGAAACGAGAAGACGCCTCTCCCACTAAGTTTTCCGCGGATTTTAAAGCACCCCTGTCATGATACCCCTGTTTTCCAAATGTCCTCACGACTCGACACTTAATATCTCTTACGTCTTCGACCACTTCTGGACGAGAGAGTATTTTTAGCCGCCTGGAGGCGTCCTTCATTCGCGCCATAGTCTCACCCCGTGACCTCCGCGTGCTCAGGATACGCAAAGAGCAGACGATGACTTCATTCAAGACGCTGCTGCAGGCCCCTCCCGTGGGTAAGGGGCTAGCGTCCATGCTCACCACCACGTCTCTAGGTTCAATTTCCGGCGGGGCCACCAAAAAATTGTGGGTTTTTTTTCACATTAACGTCCCAGTTCTTATAGCCGTGACTACTGAAATGCGAACCCTCCTTCCTCTATCCTCCTCCTACTACTCCTAGTATCACTAACTATTAATAGTAAATACTGCTACTAACACTTCCACGAGAGCCAAGTTGTTGGTGAACCCAACTAACCGTCCCACCCCTACCCCTTACCCCCCATCAACCACCTCCTACCCCTCCTTTCGCTCCATGTTGATAAGCTTCAATAGCACGCTACATTTGCCACATACGAATACTACAATGGTAAAAAATGCATCGATTCCACTAAGATACGCGACATCAAAGAAACGCACACGCTAGGAAGCTCTCTATTATCGATGCCAATCTGCAGATGTCTCTCGATAGAAATGCAAATACCGTAAGACTCCGACCGACGAGTGACCAATCAACGTGAGTTTCGGCTTTCGAAGAATTAGCTTCAGCCGTTCTCGTCTCCACAGTGGGTGGAATCCCTTGACGCAGCGATCGCCCGTCGAATGGCCGAGGGAAAACTCTGGGCACTCAAAGTTGGTCTAATCACTGACACGTATAACTGTTTTCTAATTGTCTTAAAACACAACAATATGAGTAATAACGAAGTAAAAACATGATTTATTTTGTATCAATCAGTTGATACTGTAGTACAAACATAAAGGATCTAGCTTGACTTCTTTGAAATACACAAGAGCTCGTACAAATATGGCGGTGGACCACAACGGTTTCTTGGTTTATGCATCTCTCTTCAGAGTAAGTCTTTCTCAAATCTCCGGTGATCTATAGATTTTTTTTTCGGGGAGGGGGGGAGCTTTAGGGCTCGTCAACATCGAGGTCATTAGAGCCCTTACAACTTGTACAGGAAGGGAAAATGCAGTTACGCACTAGGGAGAGCCAANCCTTTCGCTCCATGTTGATAAGCTTCAATAGCACGCTACATTTGCCACATACGAATACTACAATGGTAAAAAATGCATCGATTCCACTAAGATACGCGACATCAAAGAAACGCACACGCTAGGAAGCTCTCTATTATCGATGCCAATCTGCAGATGTCTCTCGATAGAAATGCAAATACCGTAAGACTCCGACCGACGAGTGACCAATCAACGTGAGTTTCGGCTTTCGAAGAATTAGCTTCAGCCGTTCTCGTCTCCACAGTGGGTGGAATCCCTTGACGCAGCGATCGCCCGTCGAATGGCCGAGGGAAAACTCTGGGCACTCAAAGTTGGTCTAATCACTGACACGTATAACTGTTTTCTAATTGTCTTAAAACACAACAATATGAGTAATAACGAAGTAAAAACATGATTTATTTTGTATCAATCAGTTGATACTGTAGTACAAACATAAAGGATCTAGCTTGACTTCTTTGAAATACACAAGAGCTCGTACAAATATGGCGGTGGACCACAACGGTTTCTTGGTTTATGCATCTCTCTTCAGAGTAAGTCTTTCTCAAATCTCCGGTGATCTATAGATTTTTTTTTCGGGGGGGGGGGGAGCTTTAGGGCTCGTCAACATCGAGGTCATTAGAGCCCTTAAAACTTGTACAGGAAGGGAAAATGCAGTTACGCACTAGGGAGAGCCAACATGACTCTCCCCGCGTGTGCGACTCGCCGAATGATTCAACCATACCCACTAAAGACCCTCCTGAATTACAACTCAAAACTCAAATATCAACATATCTCAAGATTTTACTACAAAAAATTTTTTAAAAAGAGGAAAGAGGAAAATGAAAGATACCCTAGCCCTAACAGCGTCGGGATCGAAAAGAAAATGTGACGTAACAACACGACGGAAATATTACTACAAATCAAAGAAAACTTCCATCACTTTCGTGATTTAAAAGTTGGTCATTTTTTAAAATAAGTGTTTATAAGACAACAATAAATACATGTTACTCTTTTTATTTATGCCGATTTCCGATATTTTAGTAATTTAATTCTATCTAGTGGTACCTATCTAGTGGTCCCGATGTATAAGACCAAGAAACCTGAAATTTCGAGCCCAGCATTTCAGGTTATTCTGCCATGGCGACGGCGGTATCCTCTATGTCACCTATTCCTTCTCTGAAAATGTTCTGAATGACGAACGGGTGGCATAGTGGATAGCACCCTTGCCGTGAGTGCCAGGAGCCCTGGTTCTATGACATGAAATAAGTAAATAAATAACTATCGAAAAACGAAACAAATAGGACAAAATAAAAACTTTTTATTTTGGATTGTACTATTAATAAATGTTGTATCAAAGTCATACATGGTTCCTTACAGTTCGAAGTAAAGGAAATTTAGAGTACGGAGGGGGATTCTGAAGCATGTCTTTCCATATTTCAAAGCAGTACTTTATAAAAATGTCTATCTTCAGGGGAGGGCATTTAAAAGAACCTCAAAGTTTCCGCTGTTTCGTATTACCTGTAATATACTATCATCCCTTTATATGTTGACCAATTTACAACTAATCTAACATTATTTCATTTATTTCTCTTCGAGATTTCTAGAGTGCCTTATTATAAAGATGTATATAAGCGTTGTCGGCACATTAGTTAAAATTAAAGTCTTAATTTTGACAATTATCATTGACAATCACGAGAAGAGTAACTTTTTTTCTGGTTGGAAATAAACATTAAATAGAAAGTGAGGGGAAAAGTCGGAAGAGAAAAATTTCTCGGCTTTCACCCATTAATTCGAACCCTGAATACGATGAATTAGTACATTTCAATGTAAGTCGGAAATAATCGTTAAAACCATTTTAATGTTAGGTTGGTACTAGGGCTCCAAGTTAGTTCGAATTGAGAAGTATAAATATTTTCTTTATTATTATTCTATTTATTTGTAAACCCAACAATATGAATTATAACACCGACATTAATTTGAATCTATCGGGTAACAGTGTAGTGCAAACAATATTCAAGAACTTACTCGACTCGTTGGTGACGTACTTGTAAGAATTCGGCGGTCGAGCGCAACGGTTTCCTCATTTATCCATCACACTTCAGAAAAAAATTAATTATCTTTTCGTATTGTCCGGTGACCCATACGTAAAAATATTACGGAACATTTACTAAAAAATCAAATTAAGCTTACATCACTTTCACGATTTAAGAGTGGATCTGTTTTTTGAAAATAAACGTTTCCTCCATAAGAAATTTTTGAATCCGCCTCTGCCTTAGGGCCCTTGATCGGAATTGATGGGATGGTCCCTTGCTTGCTTCCGGAGAGTAAATTAGTTTTTTCCCTCCACGTGGTCATACGCAGTTTGTACTGTTTTTTGACAATAAATTTATTATTATTATTATTAAGACGAAATGTATTACTCCACCAATTATAATTGCAATTATTTCATTTAAATGTCCGGTGAGGTACGTTTATCAAGTTGAATTCACAAATGTTACTTCGTTTATTTACGTCGCCTTCAAGTACTTCAGCGATTTAATAGCAAGTGCGTTAGTACTACCTTAAGGTCCTTCCTCGCGACGAAGCAGAGTCCTCGCTGAAAGGGTGAAAAGTCGTAACAACGGCCACAAGCTGCTCCTTCCTCGAGTACAAACAGCCCTCGCTTCAGAACGACGTAATCTGCGCCCCGCAACGAAACAACGGCGAGTAAACAAAAGAAGAGAGGCTCAAAGACGGAACAAAGGCTTCCGAAATGAAGAGAGAAAAGGGGCTCGAAAACACGCGGAGGATGCGGCAGGGGTGTCCAGCGTCCAGTCGCGTAGCACGCAGAGAAATATTGTTAACGAACAATTTGTTGACGAAGTGTCAGAAATATCCGGGGTCACCCGCGATTCGAAAACAGCAAAAAAAACCCAACAACTTACAACAATAATTGCTGGAGATCTAAATTTTGAAAATATTTTACAAAAACAAAAATATATCGACATTCCATGAAAAAATTGGTACTGAGAATTGATATATTTTACCCTACAGTGGGTATCAAAACACCTGTCAAAAGATCTAGACTTCTCTACGTAAAATATTTAAAATTCCTTAAATAATTTCCATATGAAACGGTCTTGTTTGTTCAGACCGAATTACTGAAGCACCACCCTTGCTTTACACGAAACAGTCACGTTCACGAACACAATACTCGCAATAGGAATAATATTCATCGCCCTAGAGTGTCAACCACTCTTTGCCAAAGAGGACCGTATCATTCGGGAATAGTTCTATATAATTCCCTGCCCAAGAATATAAAAGATATTATGAAATTGAATCTGTTCAAATCAGCGGTTAAAAACTACCTCCTGCACCAGAGCTTCTACAACGTAAAAGAATTTATTGATTTTAATAAAAGTTAAATCCGTCTGGTATTTTATCTCGCCATTGCTGTAGTACTTGTCAAATAACTTATAACAATTTCAAAAACTATTTTCCTGCATGATTGTGTTGCCGTATGGCTCATATTAATTTAGTTTTATGTGTACTCAACTTTGGCACGGTTGTGTACATTAATTCTGTAGCCCCATCCTGGCCCGGGTTTTTCTCCGTTTTTCCTTCTGGTAGAGGCGGATTTATCATACNTCGATAATAATTTGTACACGTAAAATAATTTTTTTGTGTTAAATTACAAACACATTGACATTCTATTAGTATTATAACTCGCAGCTAACTTTTGATCTTATCTAGGAACTTATGCAAAAAAAATTTGAATACGCAGTTTGTAAGTGGTTTTTTGACAATAAATGTATAATTATTAATATTTTTCAACTTCCGTGTCATTAAATAAAAAACCACGAAGAAAAATACACGACGTAGAGTCACATCTTCTGAATTCTTTTGCTTCTCTTTTCACTTCTCTGTTACGTACTTGAAAACAAAATTCTTTGCAACTTTTTTATGTAACTTTGTTTCTATGGTTGGGATCCGTAGATTAAACGTTCAGGGGATTTTGTAATAAATTCCGCCTCACGTAACGTAATCGAACTCTGTTGGACAGATTAATGAGCTGCATAGTCAACAGTCATGCGAGATGATTACCTGTCAATTTTAATTGTTTTTCTGCTCTTGTAATTCATTAATGTTAATTATTCTTTCCTTTTTATTTCAATAACCCTTAAGAAGAGTCCTTTGAAATTCCTCATGATTTCATCTATAACTGTCCATGCAACAGACTTTCCAAATTATTCACTTTTATTAGCACGGATTAACAGTAGTCAAACAATTAACATTATTTAAAATATTGTAAGGATAAATAACTGAAAAGTTAACATGAAAAATATTGAACGAGAGGTCTCCCACCACCAGCTTACTTAGGTGAAGTCCCAAACGGAGGTCTGAAGTAAATCCAGTTTGTTTGTTCCTTGACGATTTGTTTTTCAAACTGCAATAAACCTTTCTTATTTTTGAATTATGTTTAATTAAATTCGAAAAACAAACGTTGGTTGAAAGATAACGAGATTTAAAATAAGAAAACGTGAAGAGGTACAGAAATTGCACTCGAATACTGGAACGCGCTAGTTTACGTATACTCGTAGCAAAAGTTTTTGGTTTTGAGAAAATGTAACTTAAGAAAATGAAGAAACATGAAAGGAAACGCAGTGTTTATTAGTTTATTGTATATTAGTCCCAGTAAATTACTTTATTGTCTTCAACGTCGTCATAGGCAGTTTGTAACAGCTCTCTTGTCTAATTACGTTATGTTGAATGAAAATGGGAGACGGAACCGAGATTCGAACTCGGGACCTTGAGCGCGCTAAGCTCAAGGTCCCGAGTTCGAATCTCGGTTTCGTCTCCCATTTTCATTCAACATAACATAATTAAACCGTTACCTGGCGGTGAGGTTCACCGCAATCTAGGAGATTTCTATGAGCTCTGTTGACATTAAATTATTTATTTATTTCTTTAACTATTGTCAGTCTAATTGGCTTGATGCTGCGAATCGCTAATAGTCGCTTTTGTGACTATTATTAATATTCGTGATAGGCAGCCATATTGCATAATTTTCGGTAAAGTTACATGACTTGGAGTATACGAATGTATATATCAGTTACATTCCCATTCCGTTACTGACGAGTGTTTCAGTTTAACTATAATATATGTGAACTCACGTTCGTCGCAGCAAATGANTTTCTTTAACTATTGTCAGTCTAATTGGCTTGATGCTGCGAATCGCTAATAGTCGCTTTTGTGACCATTATTAATATTTATTTGGAACTTGAATCCGTAGAAGTTGACAATTCGTGATAGGCAGCCATATTGCATAATTTTCGGTAAAGTTACATGACTTGGAGTATACGAATGTATATATCAGTTACATTCCCATTCCGTTTCTGACAAATGTTTCAGTTTAGCTATAAATATGTGAAGTCACGTTCGTCGCAGCAAATGACAGCAAGCGAATCTCAGTGCAAGCGCTGAATTCCAATTGATCCAAATGAGTTCATTACTTTCATGAGTTTTTCTCTTATAGCATTGGCATTTAACTTTGATTTTCGCGAGATAGTAAGTAGATAGTAAGTCCTGACTACCGAGGCGGTCGCTAGCACGTATATGCTACGACAGGTAGCCTACACGCTTACATATGCGCATCTTCGTTGCTTGATTTCCCTTTTTTTCCCTTTTTCTCATTTGATTTGCGTTTCAGTTATCATCAGAAGAAACATTTAAATGAAATAGTGCTTCCCTTGTACAATTTTTCCCAATTTCTCTTATATAACTGACAATCATTGTTTTTATACCTCTTTTGAGGTTAGGAGCTTCAGATTTCTCTTCTTACTTACATAATTCATCACCTACCATACATTTTTTACAACTCCCATATCAATTTCATACTGGTGAATCGATTATTCATTACCGTAATGGAGTTTTTAGATTAAAATGAATCAAATATTCTTACAATAAATCGCATACCAATAAAATCTTCACAGATGTTCCTGTCACCTACACTTGCGACCTCTACAGTTCGGTCGCGAGGTTCAGATAGTTCGTAACGTAAACCTTATAATTGGAAAATGATAATTTTCACGTCTCTTGGAAGTGTGTGTGTGTGTATATATATAGGCTCGTCAACTTCAAGGTCATTAGGACCCTTGGAAGTATATAGTATTCTACAAATACCTTATATCATACATGAAAAGCGATTGTGAAAGAATTACACAGTTTGTTAAAAATCCACCCCCCCCAAAAAAAAATTAAAATATCGAATAAAACCGTTGTCCCAGAACTAGACACCAGAATAACGCGGAAAATATCGCGTCCCGTAGAGGGGAAGACTATTGATAGTTTGGATCATCGACCACCATCGATTGTTAATAGCCAACTATCGATAGTTTCAGATAGTCACATTTTAATCCTCAATCTACAGAACTACTACCCATAGTTTTCATACAACTTTGAACACCGTGCACGATCAATTCCATTAGAAACAGAAATATATTTAAAAACATATAATCACTGATAATTGTTAATCTGTTCAAAACTGAAAACTAAGAATAGCGATATGCCGGTTTTCCTTATCTAAAATGCATCGTTAAAAGAACGACAGGTACCTTCCAGACATTTTATTTATCTGACCGCTTAATATTTTGAGTTGAAGACTGGATTTATTTACTTATTTCATTGCATTGTTTACACTGTCTTTTGTGGTTTTAGCAAATTTACATACCTACGTATATCACTCGTACACTGACCAAAATCAGAATAAACAATCTTGAGATTTTCGAGCCTTGATAGTTTTTCAAAAGAGAAAGTAGGTAAACGATTGAGTGGAATCCAGAATCAACTAGTAAATATAAATGTCTATCGAGCAAACCATATTAAAAGAAGGTATAATATGCTATAAATAAATCTGGAATTGAACTTGATGGGACCTGATTTCTCTCTTTTATCTCGCTTTAATCTGCGTAATCAATATGATACGAAATTCGACAAGAATTTGAAACTATCGATAGTTTGTAGTCGAACTATAGACGAATTTTACGCAACGTCACGTTTGGGAATAGTGGTACTTTTTTTTTATTTTTTATTTTTTGACAGACACGCCAACGTGGTTACTTTATTCTCTTTGCAGTGATGAAGCAGCTACGCGGTCCGCGAACACGCGATTGATATCACTCCCAATCCCATTGGCCGATATCGTGTCCCTCCCTCCCTCACTCCGTCCGCACATCGCTTTACAATCCAATGCGGGAGAGGGCGCCGCGCATAGCACGCACCGCGTCTGTGAATTTACGAGCGCGCGTGTGGCAGGATGCACGTCGATCGCAAAAGGGCCAATTGCGACAACCCGCCGCCAGGGGAAACGGACGCGTCGGATGCGGACGAAATGATACAAGCGAGAGACCATGAGTAAAAGACGAATTAAAACCAAATGAATCACAGTGGAAGATGATGAAAGGGAATGTAAACTAACAAGAGACGATCGACGTCATATCCGAGGCTTTCAGCTACAATCAGGAAAGAGTACTATTCCGGATGCATGTTTCTTTACGAGATTATTTAAGTGCCGCACGAGATCGGAAGCGCAGAGAATGATACGTAATTTACTGAAATAGTACACCACCCTTGTCAGGAGATTTACCAGAAAATGGTAGTGTGTCACATAATCTAGGCTATAACTAACTATTTTGAAGAAGTATTGAATAGAGTGTTACACGACCGATTTAGGTAACATCCCCCCCCCCCATCACGCTACATCCCGTCCTTTCACTTGGCAAGAAACGTCGTTCCTCACTACTGGAAAGCATTCACTCCATTTTTCCATTTCGTTGCATTTGTAAATGGGAAATGTAGCTAAGTGCTATTGAAGCTTATCTACATGGAGCGATAGGAGTTAGGAGTAGGGTGGTAGGGGCTATTGTTAGTAGGTGGGTTTACCAACAACTTGGCCCCCACGTGGAGGGATTAGTAGAAGTAGTTAGTAATAGTTAGAGTTATTGCTACTAGCAGGAGCTGGATAGAGGAAGGAAGGTTCGCTTTTCAGTAGTCACTTCCAATAGTCTTTCTCTTACGATCGAAACATTGAAATCACAATTGGATTATCTGAACGAGTTGTCCAGCAACTTCACTTTTCAAGTATCAAATTTTGAAGATCAACATTAATTCTGTACCGCATCCTGGCCCGAGTATTTTTCCGGTTTTACTTCGGGTAGAGACGGATTTTTCATACAGACTCCCCCGGCTCTTCCCTTGGGGCGGCATCTATTGAAATAATAAACCCCTCATTAAGAATTATTTTAATAATTACGACTTATATACAATATTTTCCGAATAATGTATAGTTTGATAATAATACTAACTTCTGAAATAACTTTTTTGTGTTTAATTAAAATAGAAATTTGTCGGTAATCTGTTATTATTATTATAACACGTTCCGAGCTATTTTTCTTCTTTTCTTAGGAATAAAGTGCTGAAATGTTAAATCCACCTCTGATCCGAAATGATGGGATGGGACTCTTGCTTCCGCAGAGTAAATTAGTTAACTGTCCTCCAAGTGGTCATGAGCGGTTTGTAACTGCTTTCTCGGCAATAAATGTATTATTATAATTACAATATAAAACTGCATTGATATCCAGATCTCGAATTAAATAACACGTGTAAGGGATAATAATACGAAACGAAAACCAAAATTTACCTCGGAATATTTCTCTGAAGATCTCATTCCTTTATGACATGGAATTCTACCAACTCGTCACAATCTCGAAACTTCCTAATTTTACTTATGATTCCAACATTCCTTGTAGAAGCGTATCGGAAAACCGATGGTGGCGCATTCCAGATATGAAGAGTTCTCTCCGAACCCTCGCCGGAGGCTGAGAGGCAGGGATTCCCAAGAAGAGCACCCTCAAGGGATTCCCCTCGGGGACTTCGATGAATCGATGGCGAAATCTCGACTCCGCATCGAAGGGGAATCCCACAAAGAAGAGTACATGCCCTACTTCTTGGCATTTAGAACACGAAGCTTATAATACATATTCTCCAGTTTTACGTCTATGTTTTATGTTTATGGAACGAGAATATCGTTGACAAAAACAATTAGACATACCTTTTAGTGTACTTTTCTGCGGTTTCAATATGAAAACTTTGCCGATAATTATGCAATATGACTGCCTAGCAAGAACTGCCAACCCATCCGAATTCAAGTTATATCCAAATACATATTAACAGAAGTGAAAAAATTCCTTTTTGTTGTAAAGTTTTTGTTTGATACATGTTAATAACACAACAAACAAAAGGCACAAGATAATATTCGTTCCACACGTTTGACGCAGAAAAAACAGAATAACGCCACAAGAGAAAGTGAATTAAATTGGTGCCTGAGGTTTTCGATGGATTTAAGTTTTGAGAAATTCGAATGCCCTGCCAACATAACGCGAGGTAAATAAATAAAATAAATTTATTGTCAAAAAACAGTACAAACTCTCGTATGACCACGTGGAGGACAGTAAACTAATTTATTCTCCGGAAGCAAGCAAGGGACCATCCCATCAATTCCGATCAAGGGCCCTAAGGCAGAGGCGGATTCAAAAAATTTCAGCAAAAGTTCCTAGATAAGATAAAAAGTTAGCTGCGAGTTATAATACATATA
>NNCF01131993.1:180768-193843 GCA_002313205.1 Laupala kohalensis
AATTATATATATAGTAATAAGTAGAATAGTAGAATAAAGATAGAGATATTAAAAGATTAAGAAACGGATGGAATACGTAGTTTGAAGTAAAGTAACGATAGAGAAATTCAGGAACAGATATAAATTTCATGGTAGTTTTAAGCCTCCTGGAACTCAGATTACTCGCTCGTCACCTAGACTCACCGGGTTCAATTCCCCTTGGAGCCAGAAAAAAATTGTAGCTCTTCACTTGAATGTCCCAGTTAATGTAGCTGTGGCAACTGAAAAGAGAACCATCCTCCTTCTATCCACATCATACTACTCCCAGTATCAATAACTCTAATTATTATTAACTACTCCTACCAACATCTTCACATGGGTCAAGTCGTCGGTTAACCCAGCTAACCGGTCCACCTCCTAACATTAACCCTACCACCTATCGCTCCATATAGATAAGCTTCAATAGCACGCTACATTTTCCATTTACAACCAAAAATACTAGTTTTAATAATTTCTTTGCGCGTGTGTGCGTTGGCAGATAAATACAGCAATGGTTAAATTATGCAACCAATACATTTCATGATAAGTATCTGTAATGCGGGTTGCGTAGACAAACTCGTGCACGCAAAGTAGTTCACAAAGGACGTGCGTGGCAGCAGCATCGTACTGTATAACATACCCTGGAAGCGAACGTTCAACTCTAAACACGACGATCGAATAGCGTCCACTACGAGTAAAAACAAAGTTGGCGCTACGTCGCAATTGAATGGGAGCGTTTCCTTCGCGCGAAATCGCATTCCTTCGGACGTTCAGCCTGAGAAATATGAAGTGTTCGCGTATCGCATCTAAAAAAAACAAAAAAAAAAACGATCCCCCATCATAGATTCCGGTCTATTCTTAAGCAAATCGTACAAAATTGGTAAATAAAAAAATTCTCTTAAACAATAGATTTTTCTTCCATTTCGGTACGGTATTTAAAAATCATAAGAATTGAAATAACACTAAATTCACAATTTATTGTTACAATAAACTCGCCCCTAGACAAAGCCTAGAGAACCGGCATAAGAAATCCGCCTCTACCCGAAGGAAAACCAGAGCAAAACGCGGGTCAGGATGGGGCTACAGAATTAATGTACACAACCGTGCCAAAGTTGAGTACACATAAATCAATTCCGATCTAAGGTCTTATGACAGGCGGTACACTCCAAGATAAGAATACAAACAGTTCGCTACTCGTTAGATTATCAACAGAATACCAACAAATTTGTATTTAATACAACGCAAAAAAAAAGTTCATTAGTATTGTGAGATTTGAATAATTTAGTAATTAAAATAATAAAATCATCCTCGTTCGGGCGTATGAAATTCAAAAGAACGGACGAAGGAAGGAAGTCTTACGACTCTCTAGAAATTTAAAGACCTACCGTTGAGGTTTGACGAATGGAAAAATCCATCTGGCAGTGGCGCATTGACCTGCCAAGAGCCCTTTGTAGAAGACAAAATTTATAGCTATTTAGAAATGGCAAGTGTGAGGGGGCGGGGGAGACGACCCTTCTGGGCCGTATAACCAAGGAGGTAGGGGTAGAGAGGCAAGTACTGACTTGTCAGAAAAAAATCGTTGGAAAAAAAGAGCGTTGGAAATTATTCGAAATCATTCAAAATTCCCAATCAGAATTTAGGCTTAAGAAGGGGGAACCGTTTTGGCATTGGAAGTTTTCGGTCACGTGAAGTTCAAAATTTGGAAGACTTAGAAGTGGAAAGAGAGGTGTAGGAAGGGAGGAAGACCATTTAAGGAATGAAAAAAGAAAAAAATCAGGATCTTTTTAGCTTTTGCTTCAGCTCTCGTAGCTTCGCCTCGTTGCTTCTCGTTGTTGTAACTTGTTGGAGTTGTAGAACTTGTGATATCAGACCAGATCACAGGACACGAGATTTTTTTGCGCGAAGNCGAAGACATTATAAGAGATTTTCTTCACGGACATTTTTGCGTTACTACTCTGAGACCAGTATTTCGAGATTTCGCACTAAACACCAGAATTTCATTTTCTGAAAATGCTGAGCTCGTGCCAATTATTTGCCGATTTTCTTTTGAGCATCGGACAAATCTGGTAAATTGTTCCCGATCCGAGCCATGGGCGAACAATTTCCGGGTGGCTATTCGGAGTGAACGAAGTCAGGCCGATGCTGCTCTTAAAGGCCCCGAGCCAACATATGACGAAAGAAGCGACTTCCGGTAGCCGTCGTTGATGACACCGTCAACGATCGCCCGAGATCGGAGCCTGGCCGACCTTGCGAGGACATTACTCTCCACGGTCTGCCGTGGTTGGTCATCTAAAGAGGTATTTTTACGACGGTTGGTGATGTCTAACCGACGTCGTAATGCGCTTGCGCGTAAAGAATAGTGTGGGATACGTCATAAAGGAGGACTCGAACTGTGGACTTGATCAGTGCAAAGAGGGGCCAATTATCGCTAGAGATGCGCCTAATTATCTCTAGTAGTTATTAATAAATGTTGGTAGAATTATGTCATGCTAAATTCAGTGTATCTTTAATTTGTTGAGTTAGAGAGATTTTAAATATTGGTGGAATTATGTCATGTTAAATTCAGTGTATCTTTATTTTGTTGAGGGAGAGATTTTAAATGTGTTAGTGTTTATGTTATCATTGGCTACCATTTATGCGTGTTTCTTTTGAGGGGAATAGCATGAGGGGTTTTATTGTACTAGACTAATGGTGATTAAATTTAATGGATTTATTTGTCAATAGCGTTTTCCTGTAGTGGAACCATTGTATGGCCCTTCCCTTCACTAAAAAAAAATGCGAACCCCAGAAATATTGTGGAACCCTGAGATTAATTAGTCGAGGCGCTCAAAATAGATCAAAATTGTAAATTCCAGAACTTTAGTATATTTTTAACCCTAAAAGATTCGTTCTGCCACAGTACGTAATATTGTCGAACTCGGAATATATCGTTTGTAAATCGTAAATATTGAAATAATTCCAAATTCGAGATGAATTATTGTAAGTATAATAATCCTCTGCCCCTATGCTAGAGCCTAGACAGCTAGTAAGTGAAATCTCCCTCAATCGGAGGGAAATCCAGAGAAAAACCCGGGCCAGGATGCGCTCCACATATTTTTACAATATTTTTTCAACTCAAAACAAGGACTGAAACTTATCGTTTAAATTCGAAACTCTATAACGTGACTTGGAGGTCATGTTTAAAGCCCGGGGTATCGTTGGAGTGCTACCACTTCGCACTCGGCCTCTTCCTCGAGGCAGAGAACACGTCACACAATGCGACCAATTGGACTCCTCGTCGATCATCCTTTTACTCGCAAATCTGCTTCAATTGCGACACAAAAGAAGCGAAACACGGCGCAAACGAAAGGGCGTTTCACTCTGTGGGACTGTTGCGAGGTTAAAGACATCATAAATTTTCATTTCAACCTTAAAAATCATAAAAATTCATCGTGGAATATTGTGTATTTCACCTTGATCAGTGATATCGTTTCAAATTTTTGGTAGAGGGGGGCAAACACACATCCCAACAATATTATTCATATTATGTTACAGTTTGATAATGTGAGGAGAAAAACCTTAATCACACATCTATTTATCATTTTATGTTATTTGTGCATAATATTTATATCATTGGGTAATATAAATTCTTAGGAACCAACAATATAATTTACATACATCTCAGGCCGTCCTCGAGAGATGCTTCTTGTATTTCGGGGAAACCCAAAGATATTTAAAGCAATAATAAAAGGCTGGGCCTAAAAATTGTTTCAGGCCCTTCACCCGTGGGATATGAATGATACTGACTCACTCGATTCGTGGAACGGGCGGACAGGATTTTAAAACACGGTATCAGTGACCCCGAAACAGATATTTCCTTAAAACATCGCGCTCATAAATATTGACAATTACAAGAGTGTCTTAAGAGAAACAGAATAAAAATACATTTTGTATGAGGGTGTAAAAATGCTTCCGGTAATTTTAAACGACTACTCCATCATATTTTTCTACTAAAAATACATTTTTACTAAAACTTTAAATCGGGTTAAACACACAGGAAATAAAAGAGACATTTTACGATATTTATTCTCCTCCGACAGAAGAGTATCAACAAAAAATAGTAACATAACGAGGAGCACGGGGCGAAAGGCAACATTTGTGACAGAAGGGGAGACGGCTGAAAATACTTACGAAACAAAAAAAAAATGAGACGTCAAAGGAGAGAAAAGAGGAAAAAGAAGAGGACGATATGACAGAGACACGTTGACTAACAACTTCCTCGTGTCACGGCCAATCGGTCGCTTTCCTTTCGCGGGATATTTTTATATTGAGATTCGTAAAGAAAAAGGACGAACACAACGGGATTCATCTCTTTCGGGTGAAGGGATACCAACATTCACAGACTGAAGCTTCGCCGCTGTTTGCGATCTTCGCAAACAAGCAAATAAATAAATTCTATTGTCAAAAAAGCTGTTACAAACTGCATATGGCCGCATGCGGAATAATCAACTACGTTTATCTCCGGCAGCAAGCGAGGGATCATCCCATCAAGGGTCCAAGGGCATTGGCGGATTTAATATTTGTAAAATAAATTATTTAATAAATACGGACTGTTATGCATTTATTATTTCAAAATCAATGGTAGATATAATGTACAGGCAACATTCGAGATTAATAACAACAGAAGTATTAAATGACTTACCGCAAAGCAAATGACATTCAACATTTGAAGTGTAATATTTTACTGCTATTCTCGATAGAATTGGAAAGCCTCACGCGAACCAAACATAAGCGAACCTGGTGGACAAAGCATGCAGTATTTTATTATCACAGGCTGGATTTATAGGGGTATCCATGAAGTATTCAAGTGTTTAACGGCGTTGCCACCATCCCCAAGGGAAATTATTGCGATGCACACTTACGTTATTTTCTACGGAATTTGCATTATGCTTGCAGCTTTTTCAAAGACATTGTTATTTAAGTTTGTTGCCAACTTTCATTTGTGACTTGCTCCTCGCATCACTAGGTGACGTCTTAGCGCACATACGAGTGTATATCTTCCAATTCCGTGCATTGAGTTTAGACACGAAGAGTGCCCAACACTAACCCTCACGAAACATGAGCTGATCACAGAAACACAGAGCGATTTTCAAGATTGCAGTTTTCCTAGGAATTTCAGATTTGTTTCCTTCAAGTTGGAAAAACGTTTATCACTTCCACGGGTATTCATATTGAGTTTTCTCTACCCACTCAGCTTGAATCGATAATATTGATAATAAATTTATTGTCAAAAAAACAGTACAAACTGTATATGACCACGTGGAGGACAATAAACTAATTTACTCTCCGGAAGCAAGCAAGGGACGTATTCCATCAATTCCGATCAAGGGCCCTAAGGCAAAGGCGGATTCAAAAAATTTCAGCAAAAGTTCCTAGATAAGATAAAAGGTTAGCTGCGAGTTATAATACATATATAATGTCAATATGTTTGTAATTTTAAGCAAATATCGCACTATAGTACTATAGTATCATTAAATTTTATCATTAAATGCACTATAGTATCATTAAATTTTTATTCCCACCTTATTCACACTGTTACAATACATAATATGTAACTTTTTATGTAATTGCTCTTAAACACGAACCCCGTATCCCTCGACATTGTTATTAAGATTATTACTCTTGTTACTTTCGCTCTTTTATGTTAATGTTCGCACGTCACTCCTCCTCGCCAGCGAGTAGCGTCCGCCATCTTCTTCATCACCATCATGGAGTTTAGTTGAGGCACGTAAATAAATAAATAAATAAATAAATATAAATTTATTGCCGAAAAAGCAGTTACAAAAACTGCGAATGACCACGAGGACAATAAACTAATTTACTCTCCGGAAACAACCGAGGGACAATCCCATCAATTCCAATCCAGGGCCTTAACGCAGAGACGGATTTAACATTTCAACACACTCCTAAAGATAAGAATGAAAATAGTTCGATAGTGTTATAATATTAACATAATACCAACAAATTCGTATTTAATAAAACGTCACATATGTATGATCCTTTAGTAATGATGTCCTGTCCGTTATGATTATGTCCTTTCTCCCCATTATCATCATAAACTGCCCGTCTCAGTCCCACAGTACACGTCATNAGTTCCACGTGACAGTCTTACCTCTTATTCTCAAATACGTCTGACAGTTACCGCGTCATGTTATAAATTCAACCTATTTTTAAGACTCTTCTCACATTATATACTATTTACCTTATTTTTTTTTTGCCAATCATAACAGTAACTGCTTTCAGTGAATACGGTTATCACATGAATTTGAATACGAGACAATTGATGAAATATCAATTACGATGAATCAAAAAGTAGATAAACCCGACNGAATACGAGACAATTGATGAAATATCAATTACGATGAATCAAAAAGTAGATAAACCCGACCAATTATATCTCACGGAAAACTGAATCTAACAAATATTCTGTATAAAAATATGAATAGGGAGACTATTTTAGTTATCTGAATAATACGACAGACGCTACTTTCTCTCGTATCCTCTAGCTCTATGCAAATTCCACTCGTTTTATATTTAGCATTAACAATGTAAACAGCACAATGAATAGAACATGATAATGTACAATGGAGCATTACGTAACTAAAATGTACCAAGATATTCTCTACGAATACTGTGTAGTACTTACCAGCCATTTCCGTTTGTCAGGACTCAAGTAGTCAAGTGACACGTTTTTCAAATAAATGAATCAAATAGCGTCTTTCCTTCGGGTAATTTTTAAATGTTGTTATATCGGGAAGGAAAAGATGAGAGATGAAACAAGAGAAAATCGCCGACATATTTCAATACTCTAAAGTGTTATATTTCATTTGTGTCACACAAAATTTACCCTAAAACCGGTTTCGTACGAAAGTATCAATAATATTCTGGGACATTTGTGTATTAATATTTCTGTGTTGTGATACAGTCCACACCTGTCTGCGACACGCGTCTAGAGTAGAGCAGAGTTCGCTGTCATGAGGACATTCCACGCTGACGTAAGAGCGCTTAGGGGCCGCGCCCTTTGACCGCCAGTCAGTTAGTGATTCCACGGCACGCCGTAGCTCCTCATCTTCTTAGGAGGCGCAAGAAGAGCCAGACCTCTGATCCAGACAGACAGGAGTCTCTCTCTCGGCTGCTGGCACAGTGGACGGATTACGATAATACACGTGGACAAAAATACAAAGAGAGCTCCATTTTTTTTTCTTTCATTTTCTTGCTTACCCTCTTGGTCAGTACCAGAGTTATTCTTCTTAAGTTTCCTCGTGTTCCTCAGTTTCCCTTTTTTGCGTTTCAAGTAAGTGTATTTATTTCTACTATGTAACTTTGCATTCTTTCCGTATGAACATGATCTGCATGACGTATTCCTCAAACTGTATATAATCTTGTTCTGTTTCCATTCACTGCTCCCAGTCATGTAAATTAAAGTTTCCCTGACCATATTCCTACATTTCAACCATTCCTCTCTTTCACTCACCGTAACATTACAATCAAGCAGGATGTGCATAACATCTTCAACGTCCCGCCCTCAAAAGCACGTTTAATTTTCTTTTATTCTCCTCTTTATTAAGTAACTGTTGAAGTCTCCAGTAAGTAAGTATTCCGACTACCTGACCTACAGCTATTCGTCATTTGGCGAATCTTCAATAGCGTTCGCCACTACTCGCCTCCCTTTGATGCGTCTCAAAAGACCGACACGCAGCGGGTAGGAAGAGCGCCGGTATTCGCGACGCGACAAAGAGCACGCAAACCCATCCACCGTATTCGTTATTCGGCGAGCGGTCGCTCGCGATTCGCCGAATGACGAATGTACGAGCCGCCTTAAAACGAATCGATCCGTTCGATAGAGCTGCGTTTCTATAGAGACCTTAAAGAACCGTCAGACACAACTTTAGGGAACATAATTTATCATAGCAGTATTAATTATTACGCACAAATTCTCGTAGCACCTTTGGTGCCAGCTGTCATGCGGAAATTTAGGAGAATTGGTATATAAATCTGAAGGTCATCGGGGCCCGGGTTTTACTCCGTTTTTTTCGGGTAGTGGCGGACTTTCCTTGGGCGGGAATGTCATTAATAATTTCATTTAATTAATCTCGAATTTTACTGCACTAATATCTACTATTTATTTTGAATAATAAATAGATAACAGTCGGTATTTATTAAATAATTTATTTTGTGAATATCAAATCCGCCACTGGCCATGGGCCCTTGATCGGAATCGATGGCATGGCCCCCTGCTTGTCTCTGGAGAGTAACTAAGTTTATTGCCCCCCACGATGTCATAAGCAGTTTGTAACTGGTTTTTCGACAATAAAATTTATTTGACACTAATTTTATTTACATTTTATTTTCAACCTTCACCCGGTTTCTAATCACTNTTCTCACATTTGCTCTTAGTTTCTCTTCTTCATGATTTCCCTACTTTTGTTGTCATTATTAATTACATTGAAAACTGGGCACGGTGTACTTTCTAAGAATGTTTCATCACACGACGTAAAAGCATGATCTCTGTCATTTTGTCCTCAAAATTTTCATAAACATGTTCCGTTTTTAGTAAGTTTTTCTAGCTGTCATCACTGTAAATTCCCTCTCTTTTAAAAAGAGTCAACAACTTCACTCGTTCTTCATTATTTAATGCACAATCGTACATTATGTGCTACAGAACATTTCCCCCTCCGTCACAGGCACAAATCATCATCCGACAGACCACATTTGCCTTAAAATCGCCATGTCCGGTGAGTACCTCCGTCATAGCACGATTAGGTTTGAACCATCGTCTATTTCGGGTTACACAAGTCACGTCTTGTATAAATTTATGAAGTCCTCTTTCATCTTGTACTATTGTCCACCGTATATATTGCCAACACAGCAATAGTTTTGTAGTCAACATTTTCTTCCATCCCTTTCTTGTTGAGACAATGTCTTCTCCATCTAACTGAATTGTCTCTCCCAGTCGCATCCGAAACCGCAAAGCGTTTTAATACAACCAAGTCAACAGGTAGAAATCCTAATATCACGTCCAAGGTTTTTGTATGAAACAGTAGCACTTCAACAAAGCCAATCGCTGTAAACTACTTAGCCTGCGCTCTACATGTTCGGTTTGTGCTCTATCAACCCAGACACTCGAAGAGTATGTTATCATAGGTAGCATTGCCCCAACATACAGTTGTTGTAGCTCAAAGACAACACGAACAGAAAGAGAAGAACATGAGAGATAAGTGACGAGAAAGATGGGATAGTGTGATACATTCGCCGTGGCGGAGACGGGAACAGCAGCGGAAGTAGTTAGATGAAGTGGTGCTGGCAGGAAGGTGATGAAACAGAAGGAAAGTAAATTAAGAAAGTAACTACTTTGTATGCAAACTGAGCAGTCAAATAGGTTTCTAGCTGAAATAAAATGGAAAAAAAATATTGATACACGAGAGAAGTATGAAATCTTTGAAGAATGTGTCAATAAAATAAGTGAAATCAGAAAGTCACATAGATAGTAGATCATACGCCTGCCACAATGTAGGCGGGGACCGGTAAACTGAGTAGCGCAGCGTCAGAGATTTAACGCGAAGTAGAAAAGTATTGCTTAAGCAATAGATGAGGTGGCCATTACGTCAAATTAAATGGGAGCGTCACTCGATGCTCACCTCTCTTACTGGTGGAGAAAGGACAAAGTGCGGGAGTCACTACACAATCATGTGACCAACTCTAGCTGATTTAAACAACTATGGGAAAATTCGCGTAGTATTTTCGGGAAGTATGGGAAATTAATATTTATATTTCCTCCACTGTTGGTTCTCTCTTGAATTAAGAACTCTACTCTCACTCGGACGTATTCAAAGTATCACTGTCCCACAAAAGACTTTACGGTGTGCCCATGGGGTTCACAGAAGGGTAGAGCTGTCTAATTACTGGGTGTGGCCGCAGGGAGAAGATGTGGCTAGCATCTCCCTTCGGCCACTTTCAGCCCTGGATGGACACCACTACTCATTATTCCACAGCCTGGGTAGACCTGGGAAGTCAGTGCGAAGGTTAAAGCATTCCATGATCTCCATCATGTAATAAAAACACGCCGTTCTTTCTACGTATGCGCGTTCACTCCGACGAATCACTCAGAGGCCTCTCAGACAGCAGTCAACCAATCTAATGTCGATCGGAACACGACCGAGCCCGTAAATTTCCTCGTGGCAAGCGGAAGCCATGTGCTACCGAGGTGGTTAAATCTTATTTATTCCATATTTGATCTGCTGATCATTACAGATCTTCCCATGATGACCAGAGCTATGACAGGGCGCACATGCGAATTACCACGTTATACCTCTTATACGTCAAACCCCATCCTGGCCCAGGTTTTTCTCCGGTTTTCCTTCGGGTAGAGGCGGGTTTCTTATACAGGTTCTCTAGGCTTTGTCTAGGGGCGTGTTTATTGTAACAATAAATCCTGAATTTAGTGTTATTTCAACTCTTATGATTTTGAAACACTATACTCAGAATAATCTATAGTTCGATAATAACTTGTACATGTAAATTTACAAACATATTTGCGTTAAATTACAAACATATTGACATTATATATGTATTATAACTCGCAGCTAACTTTTTATCTTATCTAGGAACTTTTGCTGAAATTTTTGAATCCGCCTCTGCCTTAGGGCCCTTGATCGGAATTGATGGGATGGTCCCTTGCTTGCTTCCGGAGAGTAAATTAGTTTATTGTCCTCCACGTGGTCATACGCAGTTTGTACTGTTTTTTGACAATAAATGTATTATTATTACGTCGGTAAATAATTAGTTACGGAAGGCTGCACCACCCCGCAGTCTCTGATATGATGAAATGATGCGGCTGCTAACGTACTTTACATTTATCCTCGTATCATACCAATCTTTATTGAAACAACTCAAATAAATCAAATATCTTCTCTTTTTCCGCCACTTTTTCACTGGTTCTATTTCGCATTATGACTTCAACAAAACTATTCACATGATGTAACTATTAAGATATACAGTTTAAGAAGGTGTAACAATTCTCTCAAATACTTCCGCAGTTGGAAAAACAAAGAAAACTTCAAAGAAGTACGAAACCTTTTAATGGATGAACAGAATATATTTTGTGGTTCAAATCGCACGATAAAATACATATATTATTCGTCCATTAAAAGGTTTCGTACGTCTTTGATTATTTATTTAATTCGAATATACAGTGGACGTTCATAGCAGCATAAAAATTCGTTGTTGTTTCAACCGTGCTGGAAGACGCTCCTAATATCCGCGGTTCGTTTCAGAATGTGAGTCGTCGTAGCCGAATTGTCCTCGTAGCGGTCAAACGGAGTATCCAAGGAGAAGGAACAAAACGTAGGCGGTGGAGGCGGTCAATTAACGCTCTCTCTCTCTCTTCCACTTGTCGCAATTGCCGCCGTGCAGCGTCTGTTCTCCTCCTCTCCCTCTGCACGAGATGATGATGATGATGATGATGATGATGACCTCACGCTCTACACCTCCCTCTTCCTCTTCCTCTCCCCCTTCTCCGTCTCTTCCTAAAAGGAAATGTCCACCCCCCCCCCCCNACACGCGAGCCCCGGCTGCTATTGATACGCTCCCCGAGCTCACCTCCGGAAATAAGCTGACGTCCAATGTTATGCATTACACCAAAAGTAACACGCTTCGTAACATATTGCTGGCACTTCACTTCGCGTTGCGGTGTTTGTTCGGCGTATTCTCCGTGTTGGGCAAAATATTTGACGTACTCGCAAATATCACAAACATGCATCCCTCGCATGGACGAAACAACCAAATACGTTTGCTTATAGCAATGACGGACGGGATGTATTCGATACAATTCAAGAAATCTTTAAACTGTTTCGTTTTTCCAGTCCATAGAAATATCCCAGTTCAGATTAAAGAACTTAAAGAGTAATAAAATTAAAATGTAGGTTAAAGAACTAGAATATCGACAAATCTCGGTCACGCTCGCTCTACTGAGCGAAACACGGCAAAACAAGGGTGGACGAAGGTTCACGCAAGTATTTGCCTTATTTGAGTCCTTTGATGTGCGACTAATAATCGACAAGACGGCGGGAACAGGTGTTCGCGTATTTCCCACAATCGAGCAAATACAGACAAATAGCTCCACTACCCTTGACCGTGTTTGGGCAAATACGCAAATATGCAACGCCAAGTGAAATACTGGCATAAGAAAGTATTGAGTTGCGAAGATGTATTTACACACCGCGGACTCTTCGGTCAGTGGTATTTCTGCAGGAGGGGGGGGGGGCCACTTACAGGTCGTGACTCTACGGAACGTTTTACGCTGAAGCAATGCACCTGATGAATATAAATTAAAATTGACACATTTTCAAGTATTTCGCGACATCTGGGTACGGTCAGCTGAGGGAGTTTGTTGGCAGGTCAAGGATCAACAGAGGACAATGTTTGCAAGTTAGGATTATATGTACGGCGAATGCGCATTATAAGCGTTGACTGAAGTCATGAGTTCTACCAAACACGAAAGAAGTAGTATTTTAAATAAATTCCGAATACGTACTATTAACATTTACAGAGTATTCTAAGAGTACAATTGTTGTGCAAAAATAAAACACGATGATCAATTAAGATTTTCGTTTGTCTCTTCGTATGTATTGGAGTAAGTTCCGCTCTCTACGATTTAAACCAGTGGAGTCAAACTAATCTTCATCCGCGGGCCATTTTCTATTCACTTTTGATCGATTAATGTTGTCTGGCGAATAAAATTGATATATTATTATTTCTAACGCGATAGTTTAATTGTTATCAACAAATGTATATTATTTTAATCTTTAATCAAAAGAAATCATATATTCATTTATTTTTTTAAATAATTTTTAAAATAGGATTATAATAAAATGTTTTCGTATTGCAAAGTATGACGGGGTAATTTCTTTTCTGTCAGGGATACGTCTCGGCAAATATTAATTCTGTTAGCGTAGATTTATAACGCAAAGTTACGCCCCAAACGGAAGATAAAAATTTAATGTCAAATGTACTGGAAGTG
>NNCF01131996.1:7484-22621 GCA_002313205.1 Laupala kohalensis
CAGAACCTTGTGAAAATCATGATAAAAATAAATCATTGCTGCTCCTGGATTGGTGAGATTGGTCTCATGAATATGTGAAGTGATACATAATGTTGAAATGAAAAGAAATACATGTATGGTTTTAAAAATATGAGACTGAATTGACAAACCTTATTATTATTATTATTATTATTATTATTATTATTATTATTATTATTATTATTATTATTATTATCATCATCATCATCATCATTATCATCATTATCATCATTATTATTATTATTATTAATATTAGTTTTCTCTATTTAATGTTAAATAGTACATAGATTTGTGTGACTATATCTTGTTTAAATTATTTAATTTACCCATCAATGTAGCTAAATCATACTATGCACAATTATGTGAAAAAGATAATAAAACTATTAGCGGCATTGCATAAAACGGGAGGGGGCTATTTTAACGTGCAATGCAGCACAATTTGCTGTGGAGCATTTGTGCTATATAAATCCCTCTACTGTACTGTACCGTATGGTACTGTACTGTAAAGTATTTATTTACAGAAAAGTTAAATGAAAANCTACTGTACTGTACCGTATGGTACTGTACTGTAAAGTATTTATTTACAGAAAAGTTAAATGAAAATAGGTCTCATTTTATGAGCAAAAATGTAATACAGTTCAAGATCAAAACTCTAGGGTAACTTCATTCAATCTCAAAGTTATTTCCATTTATTTTAAAATACTGTGAAACTGTACTTGTACGTTTGATCAGTTTGTACGTTTTCTTGAGCCTCGAATCCATACNCTTTCTTTGGCCTCGAATCCATACCAAGAATTCACATCACTGGGAAAATCTCTTAACACAAGTAAACAAATGATATATCAATTTCTTAATTAATGGCGAATCAATTTCGATCTTCTATGGAGCTGCTATTGAAAACTGAGAGACAGCCCCCGATTACGAAAAATTGATAGCGGAAAAAAAATTATTTGAAACTTCCAATATACATCAAGTGTGTAGTGCGTGATACTTTAGTAAAGATATACTCATTTGTAAAACTAATATTATAAAAAACAAAAAGTTTATAGTATATATAGATTCAATTACTAAAAGTTCGCTGTTGATATTTGTCAATATTTCCTCCGCGTGTATGCGGACGTTTCAAGATAAATACTTGAAATGTTATCGACTGAATAATAATTACTGAAGATTAATTTTCTTGCATTGAGGTCATGCAAGAAAACTAATCCCCATTTGAGGCGATGTGCGATAAATGGTAATCGAAGCCGGGACTCCTGCTTTGATTGCAGGTCTGGGTGGTGGTGCATCAACAAAACTAGAAAAAGTTAAATAGTATAATTTTTTATTTTTAAAAAGTATTTTTAATATTTAGTATTTTAATATAAAGTTTTCATACTGTAATATATCACATGGTATTTCAGAACACAATTTTTTATTTTATCTCATCCCACATACCACGTCAAATATTGATTATGACGGTATAAATTCAAAACACAAAATTTGTGCCCTCCAACGTTTGATGAAAATTTTGATGTCAAAAGTACTTATAACTCGGGGGCCTTAAAAAGTTTGAGCTACCAGTTGGACAGCGATGATCTTGTGAAATATGTGAACGCTAGACTTAAAACTGTTTTCTTAAGATTTACTTTATTCTAAAAAAAGGAGTACTTTTAGGAGAACGTTCTTATTGTTCATTTTCATGAATTTCCAGAATTTGTATAATTTTGTATAGTTTGTTATATGAACTTAAGAAATGACAAGGGATTGATTGTTCAATTGTTTCAACTCAATAATTGTCTTTTCTTTTATTTCTCTCGTAAAATATTGTTTGACATTTTGAGCTCCAGTTCAATACTCCTGCATCCAATTATAGTGGACTATGACGACATTAAATCAAACTAAAAATAGAGTTGTTTTTGTTGTAGTATTTGTAGATGGGAAATGTAGCGTGATATTGAAGCTTATCTACATGGAGCGATAGGAGGTAGAAGTTGGGTGGTAGGGCTATTGTTAGTAGGTAAACCGCTTTGCTGGGTTTATCCACAACTTGGCCCATGTAGAGGTGTTATTAGGAGTAGTAATAGAAAGAGTTAGTGATACTGGTGGTAGTAGTAGTAGGAGGTGGAAGAAGGAGTGTTCGCGTTTCAATTGTCATAAATATTTGAAGTGAGAAGCTAACGAATTTTCTCTGGCCCCGCCGGGAATTGAACCCAAAATGACTCAGTGGCATGCAAGCATGCTAACCAAGAAATGGCGTTCTCAATTTGTGTTTTAATGGCCATCCGGAGATCCGCGGACCCCCATGGGTCACGAGAAATTTTTTTGGTTCACAGGAAAATCTAGGTATTGGTCTTATGTGTCATGGCAACATGTGAGCGCTTTTCAAGAACCATTAAAAGAGACAATGATCACATCTCGCTGCGAAATTTTAAGTCGCAGAAGAACTTAAAATCGTTTTACAAGCCTTTCACTCTTCCCTTCCAAGAAAGGGCAATGTACTCAGTTCCTCAAACGAACTCGTCATCTATGCCCCCTAGTGAACAACTGAGACCTTTTTAAATAAATTTTTACACGGACTATTCAACAATAATATGGTACAAAAATTGTTCTATAATTATTAATTAATATTATAATAGAGATGGTGTTTGTGACGTTTTGTTAGCGTAATTAAAAATGAAATTAATTTTATGACCAAAATAATTATTAAATATATGGTCGGCGAGACAACGAAAATTAGTTCCATGATATCGTATTGTTTGTTTTTATCGGGGTATTGTAAATGTTCAGAATTATTTGTAGCCGGACGATCTGTTAAACGTAGTGAAATGTATATCATTCATTTCATCCCAACTGTGGAAAATACATTTGTATTTCATTCTACTTTGTTATCGACGTGACTTCAGTACAGAGATGTATGTAACGTTCAAGATATTCGTCCTCCTCAATATAAAGAGACGTTGTCAGAATCCTATTCGTTAAATATAAACAGAAAAAAATATCTAGTAAAATATTGACATTTTACTGACAATTGTTTCGTTAAATATCGCAGTAATATTGTAGTTGTATTTACGACCTTTGATATTTAGTTTATAAGTTGCACATTTTATGCTGTCAAGGTAGTTAATAATTATATTTAATTTATGTTCATTCACCTGATAATGATCCAAATAGAGGTTGAAATGTTTTGAGTGACAATTAAAATTTTGTTGTAAAATGTTGGGTATATAATTATAATTCTGAATTTTACGGCGATAATAGAGAGTGATACAGATTTGTGATTGAGAGACGCATTCTTCAGTACGTCAATAAACATACTTCACAGCAATATACCAACAGTAAAAAACGTGAAGAATATTTAGAAATTGACGCATCATTGTATAATTTGTTAATAAAGTCGTACGTTTTAAATGAAAAATTAGAACAAAAAATACAAAACAAACACTTCATTTTGAAAAGTTAATTACTGTAGACATAATAGTTTTGTCGGTGGATTATTATCAATTACTCAATTGCTCTTAATTAACCTTGTTTTGATGTCGGGAATATATAAGCAGGCATTGCATTTTTTTAAAAAGAGATCAAATTTACACGTTACGAAATATTTTTTCCGGACATTTGTTCAATATTTTCTCGCCAAATAACTCAGTATGTAGATATAGTGCGTTGTTTCATAGAAGTTCGAAAGATGTACAATTTAACATATTCAAAATATTGTGCAATGTGTTGGGGCACCTTGTGATCCCACGAATACAAAATGGGTCATTTTGACTAATTTCCCTGAATGATGAAACTGCGTGTAAGTTTCGCCTATATTGAAGTAGCCATTACACAAAGGGGATGTACGTGTTTTAACAACGAGTTTAAACATTCCCAATGTCGATATGTTGCTTCAAGTAAATGAATCCTCTGCCACTATTATGGCTGATAATTTACGTCCAGAAATTTTTTCGGTCTCTTTCCGAGGTTACGCTTCTAAAATCATTTCACCGCGTGTCTTTTACAATCTGACGCTATCTTGATCTCTTTGTTTCATTCCATTTTGTATCGTATCACATGGTTTCAAAGGTGTTGTTAATTATACCACCAAGGCATTACAATATCTGTGCTTACTTTTCCAGTGACAATTTTCCTCAAATATTGCATATAATTTCCTTCGAAACTGTTAGCGAACCTTTCCTTGTTGTTACTCATACTTGCGAGGAATAGTAGACAAAAATTGAAGAGTTGTCGGTAGTAGAAAAGTAGTAATATCACTATCGAAAGAAATTAATGAAATTAATACTATCGAAGTAGATTATATAATTTTCTCAGAAAATTGGAAATGAGTGTTCAATATACTTGGTCACTTGACACAAATCCCTACTGATCAGTTCCTTTCATTCTGGTTAAATGCTACTGAATATTCAATCAGTTAAATCAACGCAGTCCACATAGCGGCCCGCGAAACGTTTTTTACGCTCTGCGAGTTACAGAACTTTTAAATCAAATTTTTCGTACTTCTTTGGGAGGCAGAACTTTGTGTTTTAAATATATTCTGCCAGAATAGAAATTTGGCTAGGCTTCTACGGCGGGAGAAAACAGAAAACTGGGTTCACAATTTCCTCGTTGTACATTACAATAAGAAAACAATGACTAGGGAAAAAGCGAAAAAGAAATTACTTGCCGAGTTATGCGCTTATCCTAATTTGTCTAATATATTATATTTCAAACTTTGTGGCAGCACTTTCAATGAGTTTCACTGATTTTCATTGACTTCACACCACTTCACTGTTTCTGTACATGGTAAAAACAATTTTTGTTACGGTTATGATCGTTGGTTCGGCTGAATTGTGAACAACATAAATCAAAATATTATTGCACTGTCAAATAATACTTCGCTAACAGTCAAATTGAAGTCTGGCTTCTCCGATCGTTTTGCATAATTGCCAAGTTTTACTTCTCACAGACGTAATGAATAAATATAAACACCTTAGTAAATTGTGACAGTCATATAAATAATATATAAAATAAATGTACTCCATCTTTCGAATTGTTTTGAAAAGTTCTTGTCAACTTGACATAATCACTAGTGAAATCTGTTATTTTACCTCTTATTGAAATTTTTTTGCATTATTGAGTTCTGTGGTACAGTGTAAAGTCATGTGAATCGCTACACTTCTTCACTTTACTCAAAACACATGAGTAAGATACATTTACAATCTGAGAAAATTCGATTATATCAGTGCACACATCAACGTGAGACCACAGGTGAACCACCGTTGCATCTCACTGGTCTTTCAAATCTTGTATCAAAACATCACTATTATTTATCTCACAACAGGCGATACGCAAGTTCACGATTTCGTTTATCCTAAGCAGACTCACACTATATGACAAATGTCTTACTGCAGATCTCATAAAAGAATGGAATAGTTTACCAGTTTAAATCGGAATTGATGAATGAAATCAGAAGTAGCTGGATACATTTAAATCAAGATTAAGATTTTTCTTCTCTCAATACAAACAAAATGGTAGATGTTTCCTCGAAAGAAGTTCTCGAATACTGTGTTCGTATAAAAGAGATATAATATTCATGTTGGTTCACATAATACATTGTGGTTCTTGGAAAAATGGGAGATGGTATTATTTTAGTTTAATTTGAAATAATATTTCAATTTGTATTTTAGGTGTACATTAAAAGTATTTTATTTCGCATATATTGTTGTCTTTTTCCATCATTGAATATTTGATATGGTGTGTTTTATATTGTATTATGCTTGAAAGTATTGTATGTATATTTTCGGTAATATTCTTGTTTGAGTAATATTTGTATGAGTTAGACTTGGTTGTAGTGATGCAAGAAGAGATTTTAAAGCCTGATTCATTTTTACATATAAAAAATTAAAAAAGTAAAAATAAAATTTTAAATCAAACGTATTTTGTTTCAGTTTTTGCGAGATAAATGGGATTGGAACATCTGTTTGAAAATAAGGTCGATCCTCTACACGAACCAGAATACTAATCTCGACCTTGTTCGAGAGGAAGGTGAAGAAATTTAAATTAAAAATAAAAATAGAAATTCCAGCAATTTTTGAGTTAAAGTGAAATATTCAACAACTTTATGTACATCTGACACTAACTCAAAAATTTCATGAAAATGATAATAATATTTCCTGTAAATTATGCATTATCATGGCTATAAAAAATTACATGCTCTGCTGTTAGCGACATACCCTGCAAATCAATTTCCAATCACTTCCTGTTATCACAATTTGCCAAAATATTACATCGTAAGCTGTAGTTCTGATAATATAATGGTCGAATGCCAGTGGGGTCATTTAAATCAAGATTAAGATTTTTCTTCTCTCATTACAAACAAAATGGTAGATGTTTCCTTGAAAGAAGTTCTCGAATACTGTGTTCGTATAAAATAGATATAATATTAAAGTTGGTTCACATATTACATTGTGGTTCTTATGAATACCAACTATTTTGCAAAGTAAGATGAAGAAAAATGAGATTCAAATCGGATGGATCTTGAACAACTGGAAAGTATTCCCTTGAAATTTATACTAGAAATAATTACGTTAATTTATATTATTTCACACCTTTGTAAATTGTTAATATCATTTAATTTTAATGCAAATGTTAATGGTTTGTGCTATACCTCACTTCTCAGCCCTCAGAATAGTGTTTGAAGTTCCTACGTACTAGCACTAGCCACACATCCTGAATTAGTGGCTTGTTATCTTCTCAACAGATATTACACCATCAGTGTAATCTTTATATTGAGTGCAAATTAAAATATTTAATTTAAAATACTAAAACACGTCAGCATTGACAGAGGGAGTGGCGAGGTATCGGTGGCTCTAAAGATGTTTTCTTCTTCTTTTATTTCATTTGTTTATCTTTTCGCGCTGTTCGGGAAGATTTCAGAGTTTTGTGAAATTAATCATGTGATACAAATGTCACTTTGAATTCCGTCAGAAAGAAAATTCTCGGCACTTCTGCGAAAACATGTTGTAGGATAATATCAGTGTCGGATTATCCAATAGGCACTAGCACCTGCCAGGGACACATGAAAATATGAAATGATGTATATAAAATAATACCATAGTTAGAGGCAGCACAGGAGGTGTTCAAAATCCAGCCCATCGGCATTCATGCCACGATTGACTCACACGCTGCATGGATTGACGAAAATTCCGAACGTTTCGCGGATCGTAGCGGCAGCGATGGTGATTCTTGCAACAAGGTCCATTTCAGAATCTACTGCCATTTTGTAGACAATACCCTTCATGGCACCTTACAAATAAAAACCAATTATTTTGTACAACTTTTAAAAATAATAAAGCGCTTATTACTACTTCCTTATGCTGTGATTCTATTGATGTTTTCTACCTTCCCTCCAAGTTTGAACGTGGAGCTCAGAAACATCATGTATTGAGTTAAATGTTAATTTAATATTCTCCATGGATTATTAAACATGGACGAGAAAATTGATGAGTTTATCAATCAAACAGTTTTGTATGCTCCATCGCCGTCCTCTTTACTAATCAGGGAAAATGAGTGAAGAGAGTAACGTAAAAACTCAATATGCATCGGGCTCCCTAAATAGTGCAATCGACTTCTGTTAAACACCCGAAACCTCAATGCCAGGTGTGCGTCTGACATGTGTTGTGACTGCTCTGTAGTGATCTTCGGAAGCTGAATTGAAAGTTATTCTTCTTCTGTAATTTCTCGGGTCAAGACATGTTTCAAAACTTATTCTATAGAGTCAAACTATCCCTGAACAGGCCAAGGAGGTGCCCAAGGGGTTCGCGGAGGGTAGAGCTCCGCAATTACTTCACCTCCGCACTAGACGGAGGAGATGTGGTCAGCATCTCGCTCCGACAGGTTTTACCCCAGGATAAACCCTGGTACTCATTCTACAGAAGGCTGAGTAGGCCTGGGAGTCAGTCTGGATGTTGAGGTGTGATGAAAAATCCCCACCTCACCGGGGATAGAACACCGGCCATCCAGCAACTCAGCGCTCTACCCCCTGAGCCATGCTGACTCCGTTGTAAAGAGTTATTGGGTATTAATAAATTATCACTGCCTTTTATATAACAAACATTTTCTGATTTCCAGTTTTCATTAAGCTATTTCATTGTATTCGTACATAGTGGCTTCGGACATAATTTTCCCACATTATTGGTAGGTTTCCAATTTTGGTGTGCGATAAATTTTTATTTCATTTTTGGAACAATTTATCCTCAAAGCCAAAATAACTTAACGTTTCGTTTTCTACACAACAATAAACTTTATCACCAATTTTCCCTCATGATACGGGGTTTTATTCCATTATTTTGTGAACGAATGCGTTCGTGACTAATTCGCTGCAAGTTGTATAAGTTTCTTGCATCCCTCGATGATACATAGCGTGAAAGAGGTCGCGTAATTTCATAAATTTAAAGTATTACATTTAACACAAAAGATAAGCGAACAAAATATCTCAGTTTGGTACATCAAGATTTGTAGTACAGCAAATTTTTCGTATATAGGGTTTAAAGAATAAAGGATATACTATAGTTATGTATTTGCTATGCAATTCACGCTCAATTTGGTTTGTCCTTTACGCACATTACAATAACTCATTTTTCTGTAAAATAAATATGACTCTTGTCCCAATCAATATAATTTTCAATATCTGGTAACACAAATAATTTTAACTTACTTAAAGGATGCATTCGGAAGATCTAGATACTTTCGATGCAAGTAACATGCTGCACTTATTTGATACAATGGCACTGTGGGAGCGTCTGCAGCAATTGGAACATTGTTTTCTTCAGCAAATTTAATAAATTGTCCTAATTGTGCAAGTCTAAGCGATTCTAACTTCAAAATATATTTTTAGGGAAACCAAAGCATTATAAAATAAGCTATTCATAGTAAAGATTATATAAAAACAATTAAATAAATAAATATTACACAAATGTATATCCATGTATAATTACACAAATGTCAATCAATTTCAGTTTTTTAATTAATAAATATTGCAATTTTTTCATTCTCAAAAATAAATACACCTAAATAAAATTTAGATAATATTCAGACAAAAGCCTCAACATATTATGGTTATTTCCCTGGCCATACTGAATAATGTTCTCTTTAAAATAACATTTGAGAATGAAGGAACAATGTGTCTTCCAAGTTTAAAATTATTTTCTTTAATTTAATAAGTGCGTACCCACAATTATGAACATATTTATTACTGTAGCGAGGATGACACAAAATAGGGTTAATTTTTCCAAAAATAATTGGAATAATGTTGATTCATAATTTAGTGAATATCAATCACTATGTTTAATTATTTATTTATTAAAACTAAGCGCCTAAAATCCCTAATTGGCAATTCACTGGAAATTTAACGAAAAGTCACCAATGCTAGCGCTCTCTGTGAGTGTGCCAACGCGCCACATGCAAGAACCCATATCATAATTCATTTTTACTCATCTTTTCTTATTGTCTTAAAAAAAGGACAATAGAGTGTGCTAGTGTGTTTTGTCTGATTAGGTCTCATGTTGGATTATCCAGGTAATAATTGCCGTTAGTTGCCATCAACCTATTACTTTGATGCAAGATAAATTTTTGATAGTTTTGTCAACAACATAATTTGAACCCTTTGTTCCACGGGGATCTTGCGTCAGCAAGGTCGTCTCCCCCTGTTGAATGACTGATTGATCAGTCGATGTTTCATTTTATCGACTGTGATGTGTAACCTAACCTAACGGTCTACGTTGCGGGTTTTTCGTCCGTTCCCTAAAAACGGATTGTAGTCATTCAGCGGATTTACGCACTTCGCCTTGAGATGGTGTACATTTTTGTATACTATGCTCAAGATCACTGTTCTAGTGAAACTTGCAGCGTTCGTGTAAATGTAAATATACAAATTTATTGTCAAAAAACAGTACAGACTGCGTATGACCACGTGGAGGACAATAAACTAATTTACTCTCCGGAAGCAAGCAAGCTACGAGTTATAATACATATATAATGTCAATATGTGTGTAATTTAACGCAAATATGTTTGTAAATTTACATGTACAAGTTATTATCGAACTATAGATTATTCTGAGTATAGTGTTTAAAAATCATAAGAGTTGAAAAAACACTAAATTCACGATTGTTTGTTACAATAAACACGCCCCTAGACAAAACCTAGAGAACCTGTATAAGAAATTCGCCTCTACCCGAAGGAAAAACATAGTAATTTTATGTTACAGTGCTTACTGAACGAGGCATACATTTATTATGGAAGGAAAACGAAGATTGCCGAATAGTATTCATGTTTCAAATTGCTAGACGTAGTAGTCTTCATACTCGTTATTATTACTCGAGACGATTATGACAACTCTATGCTTCGTCGTCTTGCAAAGGAAGATATAATATTTTCCATTTGTATTATAAAACATTGAACATGAATTTCCATTATTGTGTAGAATTCGAAAATACAAGTAATAGGAGATGTAACTTTATCCTGTCTTTTGCGTATTGGTGACAATGAGGAAATTATACTCCGGTAAAAACATCGGTGATTTTTGACAAACCTTTTCAACCAAAGATTTTTCACGCTTTATTATCTCAAAGACGAAAACACTTCTCTTGTAGACACTTTTCAGATAAGAATCCTTCAATAGCCAAATCACAATGGACTGATGTATGAAAATGTAGTCTCATCTCGACCTGTGCGCTCTCGGTGAGAAATTAAAACACGGTTGTGTCGTTTTACCCGCCGAGAGTATACGAGAGAATGGTTCTTCCTGTGCCCGTAACTCAAAGACCTCAATATTTCTCCGTGGTTGCTGCAGATGAGTCGTTTCAACTCTACTTGAAACATTTTGTAACGTTACGTGGACATTTTCGGAGAAAAATACCAAATCTGGAAGTACACCCTATGTGATTCTTGGCTGTCAATTGCAATTTATCCTACTTTTATTTGTCTGTTGTTTACCACTGATAACACATGCACACAAAAATAAAACATTGACCTGATCCAAAGTCTAAACATACCTTTGGATATAATTGAGATGAAGTATAACAAGCAAGCAATGAAGATTTCATAGCTTTACAATAGTTGTTCTAAAATTACATTTGTTATTATTATTTTTAGTTATTATTTTTTTTTGAATCCGCCTCTGCCTTAGGGCCCTTGATCGGAATTGATGGGATTGTCCCTTTCTTGCTTCCGGAGAGTAAATTAGTTTTTTTCCTCCACGTGGTCATACGCAGTTTGTACTGTTTTTTGACAATAAATTTATTATTATTATTATTATTATTATTATTAAGTCCGGAAAAACGTATTAATTTTCGTCCAAGGAAGGAAATTCAATGTCCAAGTGAAATTTCATTTAGATGCGTTGAGTGTCTGTGTCGAAGGACTCAATGAAAGAACTGTGCAGTAGTTGGGCAAACTAATAATATAAAATACTAAGGAGTATTCGTTTATCAAGAGATTCACTGGAAAAGACATGAAAATTAACTAAAGTTAATAATATTTTAGGATACTTTAATTTTTTGAGAAACATTTGCAATGAGCAGTTACTTAATAACAAATGTAATGCCATCTAATAATTATTTTTCCAAAATCTTTTTTTAAAGGGGTAAAACGCAGTAAAATATTATTATTCAGTCGCTGCCGAAATATCGGACGAAAATGTAAAGCGTATTCTGTCTCTCGTTAGAAGTTGCTAAGACTCTGTTAAGGGTCGGAGATAGGAACTACAAATACCTGTCTACTATCCAAAAGATACTGTACAAACATTTACGATTGTTATTTCTCAAAAATGGATTTTCGAAGATCCTGTGTGTATTCGTTTGGCATTTTGATGGGCAGAGTGAACCATCGCACGGTGGTTCAGAATGAATAAAAACCTCGTCAAAAATCAACCGTTCGATATGATTCAATGAAAATTCATATACATACGCTTTTTGAGTATCTGAATCCACACACGAAGTCGAAATGTGTAAATTCAAAATAGCTGATTAAAAATTGTTGACTATTTGTTGTAAAACAAACAAATTCCATCAAAATATACTGATAATGGTTAGTTTTGTTTACTAATTTATGAAATGCGGAAAAATTATGAAATTAAAAATGGCTGATCCACAAGGCGACTATTAACTCCAGTAATCAATTGACTGCAAAAAATTATTTATTGTATTAATATTATATAATAATATATCAATTATATTATTTATATATAAATTTAATCTTAACATATTGTATATTATATACTCGTTTTCTAATCTTTTCATTTCCTTCATTTTTCTAACACGACGCGTCGCAACGTGCACACCTGCTTTCTCTGTAGAATGTCAAGGACAGCTGCAAGTCCCCGCAAGATTTGTTCGTTCATGTCAACAAATGATGAATGAAAGAATGAATGAATGAATTATGTATTTTGAGAAATTGTTTATTCTTACAATGTAACTTTACATTATTTTTTGTTACATTGCAAAACTAATATTTACTAAAATTAACATATAGTAATATTTTACATACCTTTGTCAATCTTACCCATGACTAACTATTGTTAAATAGTTACGACAATTCAAAATATAGCCACTCGAAATACGCATAACCATCAGCGATTTAAAGCAAGCTCTGAGTTGTCGAACGACGCTCACGTTGTGCCGCGAGGTATTCGTTCGCTATGGGTATTGAGTACGTTTCAGGAAGAAAATAATATGCGCTGGTGCCCTCACTACAAGATTACGTGCTATTAAATTACGGTGACTTTCGTTTTTCGCTTTTTGACCAGGTTTTCATGCGTTCTGAACCACCCTGGGACTGAACCAGGCCGTGTTCAATCGCAGTTTTCGTCGCGCGTGGAAATCAGTGGCGTGGCTTTATGGAACCAAGGCGTGAACGCGGGCGAATGAGGAGATACGAATGTTGATGCTTGACATGAATGATGTGAGGTGATGATGATGGGTGAAAGTTGCGGTGGAATGAAACCTCCTTCCACCTGTTCTACTATGATTAAGTGAAACATAGGAACGATTATCATAATAAATTCACATTTAAAAAAAATTAATTCCATTCAGCAAGCTATTTGGATACATTGTTTAAAAATTTATAAATCATTACAAGGTTCATATTCTTTTATATGCTATATTGGTTTAAAATGGTTTTAGTTGTATTCGCAGTCTGCTGTCGCTACTATAGCGTTGCTAACTCATTTCTTCCGTCAATAATAATGTTGATCTCATTGTTCCTACTTCCGTACTATATAAGAATAGTTTTTATTACACTTGTAACAACATAATATTTAGTAAGAAATAATAGAATAATACCGACCCTCGGATCCAGTAAATGAAGGCCATCTCGGAGAACATGGTATTATATAAACAAAGTTAGTCAGTCGTCATCTCACAACTTTCCCTTGATTCGGGCAACTCACCGCAGCGTGTTACAAGCTTACATTCTAAACACTGTCGTATAAACAATTACATTGCTAACAATTACATATTACATTTTATCCATTGGGATAAAAGTAAAGTGAATCAAATCAAAAGAAACAAAAGGAAATCCTGAACTACTTTGAAAGGCATAAATATCCAAGTTACATGAAGTGTTTTTTTCTTTTTCTGAAATTAATACATTAAACCTATAATCTAATTTTTCATTTAAAACAAACCACCTTTTGATTTCATCTATAAGATGTATTGAAGAATTATTCTTACATTTTATAGTTCTCGGTAGTTACTTAAATATTTTTGTTCCTAGGAAAATAAAACTTATCCTAAAAAATTAATTTATTTACCTTAGGTCTGACGAACAATTCTAGAGTTGCACTTCTTGTCCTATTATATTGCTCGAAAGTGCCAAATTTCTCATTTGTTTTCAGTAGCATCGTCATATTTGCCATGTCTAGTGTATCTGTTGTCCGTAATACTTTCATAAACCTCCCCGCGATCCTGTCCATACAAAAGCTAGTCCCATATAATTTTATCGGGGGTTTCTTTGCCACACTGCCTTTTACACATTGTATCACTGTCGTATCCTATGCGTCGTGTATGTCTTGAAGTCTGCATGTCGCGTCAGAAATTCAGTTATTGTTGGTAGTTTTGGTAGAAACCATTTCCTGGTCTCTCGTCAGGTTTCGTTGAATAATTATGATAATAAAAAAATAATAACAATAATAAATTAAATAAATTTGTTGTACAAAGCAGATACAAACTGCATATGACCAAGTGGAGGACAATAAATTAATTTACTATTAGGAAGCAAGCAAGGGACCATCCCATGAATTGCGATCAAGGGACCTAATATACATGTCTTTCGTCCGTCATTGGAAGACATCCATCTGACTTGACATTCTTTTAGTTTATTTTTCCAGTTTTTATTCTCTTTTCTGAAGTTTCGTCCATTAATAACATTTTTCCTATGATTATCATCATTCTTTAAATTTAATTTTTCGAACGTACAGGTCGAGTGGCAAAATCCCCAAAATCACCTGTTGCGCTTCAATTGAAACCGTGCGGAAGTAACTACTCAGTCGTGTAAGACTTAATTTCTGTAAATCTTTAAACTTCTTGTCATAAAATATATTTAAAATTCGGTGTCCCCAAATAGTACAGCCATATGAAATAATTGGCCACAAACCTGCAATGTATATCTTCAATAGATTCTTGCATAATAAATTCACAGTGCGCAAAGTATGAATTATCACCATGCAGTTGTAGTCCCTGATAGTAGATAACTTTAAGAATTAAGAATGTTGAAAATAACTGCAGACAAATATTAAACCTTCAAAGTTGAATTCATTGCGAGGTAGTGTAAACAATGTAAATTAGATTTTTAATTTGTGGGCGTTTTTGACTTATGCATCTCTCTCAATTGAAATGAGTCTTCTGACCGCTCAATTTCTGGAACATTTAAAGATGTGATATCCAGAAGTGTAGCGTCAAAGCGATGGTAGTTCTCAAGTCGGAGCATTTACTTTAGGATAGCTCACCGTCCATATCAGGAGCATTTGCTATTCTGTTCTAACTGCTCCGACTTCGTTTTATATAATTTTCCTATGGCTGTAAAAGAAATTGTGAGTCAAAAGGCTGTATTAAATTTAGATAGAATGGCTCATTTCGATAAAAATATATACGTTTACTAGATT
>NNCF01132014.1:8499-19175 GCA_002313205.1 Laupala kohalensis
AACGCACATCGAAAACGAAGTATATTCCTTGTCCGTGAGCAATACTTGACACGAGGTAAAAGCCTTTTATAATACAACAGTTTTCAACGTGATAATGCTTCACAAATGATCTTCACAAGAAACATTTTCCAATGCAAAGTAGATTTTTTATTATCATTCGAACTATATATTTACCTAACTCCCCAAATTGACTGTAATTTTGTCCTTTCTATTCATATTTTTAAAGAAGGTTATAAGGTCGCTGTCATTCTCCTGCTTGAATCACTTTGTCCGATACGCACAGCACAAGACCGAATAACAACTTTTATGGACCGAACCTGCATACATTATTTTTAAGTGAGAAGGACTTGTCAATATTTGACGCATTTCCTTGCATGATACAACGTTTTTTAATATAAGGTTTCACAAATTGTCTTAAAACAAGATAAATTCTTCACAAGATAAGTTCTTGAGTTAGAAATATTTTCTAAAAACATTTCAATTTTTTCTGTAGTTGTTTTAAAATTGTATTTAACTATGACCTCAAAAGTCTTTAAAAATTATTTCGATTTCTTCCAAAAATTAGAAAACAATATATTTCTTGTCACACGCGAGTGCATAAGTGAATGAATTAACTTGTCCACTAGTTTTTGTTTAAAATAAATAATTTTTAATGTTCTCTAGGATATTGTGCTTTGCTTAAACACCATGTCCCATAGAGCAAGTTCAATCTACATCATCCTTAATATACCTGAAATTCTTCTCTAAGGTTATCTTTAAAAGGATAACTTAAAATATTTACCATTTACTTACGTTATATTTTTTTATTAATGAGTTATGTTTGTAGAGTAATATTCAGAAGTGCCCATCGTTGTCCGAGATTTCAAAGAAATGTTAAACAATCATTACTGGAAATTCTGGTATTAAAAAAAACACTTGCCAACAGGTCAGGGTATTTTTAGCTCACTTTGCCCGGGGTTCTTATATAATTCTATTTCATGTTCTAATTCATATGTTAGTTTCCATACTTCTCTACTTTAATGGTTCTAATTTTTTACCTCGGTTAATTACAAAAATTAAATTCTTCTAAAAAGACCTAGAAAAGTACACACAGTTTTCAGTATGCTAATATGTACGTAAATACGTATTATTTTAAATTTAGACAGAGGGAAAATATACTTTTCACAGAAATAAACAAAGCTTATAGTTAAAACCTCTGCATTCTTTGGCTTTCGTATCACTTTTAGATTATGTACTTGAAAACCATGTTCTTGAAAGCCTTCGTTTTTCTTATACGATTCGGTGACGTGAATTAAACGTTCAGTGCATTGTGCGCCTCACATAACCTCACAATTGAACTCTGGTTGACACATTAGTAATCTTCATAGCCAACAGTCATGCGAGTGAAAATTCAGATGTACCGATCAGCAGCTAATTTTAATTGTTTTTCTGTTCTTTTAATTCATCAATATAAACCATACTTTGCATTTTAGTTGCAATATTCCTAAGAACACTCCTTTGAAACTTCAAATAATTTCTTCCATTTCTTCGTCTGATTGCCATACATTCCAAATTATTCAGTTTTACTAAGATTACGTTATACGTTCGTAATATCAAGCAAGATATTTTTCAACGGAGCTTTACTGTAACCCCACTTTCTTTATCAAATATTGTGAGATCTGTTCTTCCACAGACGTTTGGTGCGGATTCTGCTGGATAAGTGGAGTCATATTTTCTGTGTGCATAAAAGCATTTGCCATGTAGACTTTGGAGCGGAAACGTTGGGTCTTCGATAATTCACGGGGCAAACACCCGGAAGCCACGATACCTGTGTACACGATAGTTCTATTAAAAAGTTTCCACCCGTCTCTTCCCCCCACCCCCCGGCAAAGCCACCTTAAGCGATCTCTCCACTTGCTATGACACTGGACAAACAAACAATCTACCGGTTTTTTTTCTTTAATTTTGTTCCCTGAATTATTAAAACATTGAAACGAAGAAGCTTTAGGCAATTAATTAGGACATTTTTTAAGAGTATCAACTTCATTTTGAGAAGAAAATCCACCTATTGGTGCATAAATAACGTATTTTGTGTTCAATTGTAACCTATCAATATTAATCCCTACGATTCGGTACGAGGAATATAGCATCATACTATATGTAGAACATGGCAAATATTGATAAGTTGAAAAAAAAGATTTTGAAAATGTAATTTGTGTGCAATTGGAACATACTATATACGCAACCATCAAAACAAAATATTTGTTTTTAATTTACCAAAAATTATAACATTTTATTAAATAGGAAGAATTTAACACCTCAGGTATGAGTCTTTCTGTGAGATACATATTTCTTCTCTCACACGCTATTTCAATGACCAATTTTTGATGATTTGAGTTCAGCTGCTTACAGACAATATAATATGTTCAAGACTCTCACAAGAACCCCTAAACACATATCATTATTTCTAATAAATAATTTCAATACAACCAAAAAACAAGTATAATTTTTAAGACAGAAGTATGATTATCATAAGGAAAAATTTAGCATTCATGCAATTAACAACAAATCATGTCTGAAGTAAAAGTATTTGATTTTAGAGAGAATTTCTATGAATTAAATAATATGGTGCTTAAATGATGTACTANATGAATTGAATAATATGGTGCTTAAATGATGTACTAAACATCACCTTCCGGCAATTATTTAATGTTAACCATGTACATTATCGTAGTACAAGTAATATAAACATTAATTCCATTTTTCTTGATGCAACTATTTTAAACACCAAAACAATATCTTAAATAATAAATAAAGTACTTTTTAATGTTCAGGTCATTGATAACCCATCAAATCACACATCCAGAGAATCAACTTATCCGTTCATCTTAAGATATTATGAACATCAAAAGAATTATAGTAAATGACGTAACTATCTGAGTCACTTTTTAAAAGTGTAACTTACGCAGTTCAAATTCGTTCATTCCAACATTAATTTTGTTGAAATAAAAAAAATGGTCTTCAGTATGACTGCCTTAGTCTCCAATTTAATGCTGACTATTGATTACCACGTATAACAATGGTAATTGAAATTTTTTATAACAGTGCAATCCAATTGCTGTCCCAAACATTTTCTTAAAGCATTCGAGTTAAAGTACATTTTGCATCAATTTTTTCATGAAATGTTTGGGGGCAAAGCTCTCTGTTAAAAATGCTGTCACAATAAATAGTTTACTTAACATTTTGAGTCAGAGAAAATAGATAATTGTCATCGGATTTACCCTACCGTGCATAAGAACATAAAAACATTTTATTATAATACTGAATATTAAAAATACTTTAAAAAAATAAAGAAATAGACTATTTCCTTTTTCCAGTTTGAAATAATATAAATTTGTAATTTGATTAAAATTTCGCGTTACCTATAAATTTAGTTTCATTAACAGGGCAACATTTTACCAAACACCTTATCATGCCGGCCCAATCTGTACAAGGTGTTCGAAAGTGTAGACCCGCATGATGTACAAGTAAATTGTAAAGCGCTGTTTTATATAGGAACCAGGTTTTTGATGAGAACACTGCGATATTCAATAGACTAACCAACTAGGATTCTCGGATAGCAAAAGATTCAGCATATGAAATACTCGGAGTAGTGACAGTCTAATCACGTGACGGAGCTTTCATTCGTCCGAATTTTAGGCACTTTCACCCTTCAAGGAAGAAATACAAATGCAAACAAGAAATTGCTGTTCCCCGCGCAATTGAGAAAAGAAAGAGCTGAAAACTAAATAATTTCAGCTAACACTGCTATTCATGTTCCAGTTCCCATTCTGAATGTTTGCAGAGTAATTCAAGTAAAATGTTATATCTAGACATTTATGTATAGTTTATTGTAATACAGACAATGAAAAGCCCTACATTATCAAAATGATAATAGTATCAGTGACGTATAGGAGTAAATTAAATGGTGTATTACAGTTCATTTAAACGATTTTGATTTTGGCAGATATAAGATAATACTAGTGAAACTTTTCTCGTTCTTTTCATTATTTTTGTGTGTTTCTGTATGGAACAATCAACAATATGTTTTTCGTTTCGGTTACCTCCCTTTTTTGTATTGCAGTAAAATTTCCCTGATACTTTAATGATATAATAAAAACAATATTTGTTTCGATATTTTAATACCAAAGATTAGGAAATACAGCTTTTTAATTCAAATCTCACAAATGTGTGAAAAAATCTTAATTATANTCTTTTTAATTCAAATCTCACAAATGAGTGAAAAAATCTTAATTATAAAGCGATAGATATTTGTATTTTGTTATATTCGTATCATAATCGGAGAAGGATAATCAGATGATATCACGGCATACAATGAGAAACTTATGGCAACAGTCCTTTTACGACAGCAACAGTTCCGGCCAGTAGCGGAAAGNACAGTCCTTTTACGACAGCAACATTTCCGGCCAGTAGCGGAAAGAATTCACGTTCATCTTTTGATTGTCCAAAGTGGCCGACCCTCGATATCTTCTCGCTCGTCTCAGCGCGTATTCCAAGAATTTTCATATGACTGTCAGGCGCAACGCACTTTTCGTACACTGATGAAACACCGTTTCATGAAACGCCATTTCTTGTAACATAATTGTCTATTTTGTTATTAAGAAAAGTTGAAATAAATGTCAAGATTTCTCTGCGAACTACAAAACTTTTGTAAACATAGATTTCTGCGGCCGGAGTCAATATAAATTTATTTGTCCGGGAAAAACCGCATCCCACCGAAGACTACGACATTGCCCTGAAGAAGGCCATAGCAAAATTGCCGAAACGTTGGTAGTCATGCGTACCAAGATGCAGATTTTCCCGAACAAACCAATTTATACAAAATGTTTCTCCTGGACCATAAGGGGTCCGTGGACGATCGATGATTTATTCCCACTTTTTCTCTATTCTTAAGTATTAACTTCACAGGTTCTTTTCCAACACTTCTTCTTGCGTTTATTTGAGCTTAGTTTTAGCTTCGAGACATAATTTCTAGCATTTCTTGATCTCCTCATTTCTCACACACATCCAGTAGAATCGTCGCGTTGCGTGGAACTGTTTTTGCGAATTTCTTGAAACCTGCGCTGCATGAGATTAGATGTGCAAATCCCAGTGCATATAAATCACAGAAACACGTTTTATCGGTGTGCATTGCTCCCCCAAAACTGAACGATTTAAAATATTTACGTATATTTCAGAATATTTTAAATCTGTTCTAAAAAGAAATGATAGCAGCCATGTCTATATTTCGTTTCACAATAAAAGTATAGTATATCGATGAAACCTTCTATAGATTGTCAACGTACTTTCAAATGTTGTCGTAAAATATATCAAAGTCAAATTAGGTATTAATTTTTATTATTTTTGAGAAAATTTAAATTCAAGTAAGTTGCTTAGAGTAGTCTATCTCCATTACGATTTTCTCTAATATGATAATCTCTCTATAACGCTGAAAAAAACGGGGTATGTTTGGTTTGCCAATATTACTATAATGTATTTTTTCTTTCTCTAATCCCATATTGTTCTCTCTGTATATTTATGGTATTTAATCTCTCAAGTCGTTTCAGTTCAAGCTTAAGGCACTTCAGTTCTTTGCAGTCTCAGAATAAAGTCAGGTCACTGCTTTGGCACAGACGAAGAAAGCAAGCTTGGATGTCGTTCTTCCATGTATGTAAATAGAGCTGAAAAATAGAAGGATGTAATAGAGAGAAAATATGAAGATGTAGCGGAGAATACCAAAAGTCTTATTATAAAATTACATGTAAGTTTATATGTGTGATATTGTTTGTAAAATATTTGCTGATTTTGTATGTAAACATATCAGGGGATGAATCACAACTAGAACGTTTTTCTCTTTTAAGTATGCGATTTTCACATACAGGTGTTTCATGAGAATTGTTGACGTAACACGCCCAATTACTAGAAGGTGTTTTCATCATTAATTGCACGCTGGGATCATGGGAGGTGAGGATGGTGTATAGTCTGAGAAAACACCCAACTGCCTCTTTGCAAAGGGTGTGCAATTAGCTGGCACACATGGTAACGGAAGTTTATCCTTGCACTCTAGATGAACGGTGGCTTTACAATCTCAACATTTGGCAGCAATCTTTCTAAATTTGACCCGCAAATCTGACCCGCAGAAGGACTAGGATAAAGAGAGATTCCTACCGAATCTCCACAGACTATACTATTATCAGAACCATTCCAAGTAAGTGAATTCGAAGAAATAGATGGTAATTTAGGTTGCATTGTTGTAACTGAATCAATCTGTGGAGATTCAATAATTGACAGGAGTGGTTTCTTGAGAAGGGAAAAGAGTTTCGTTAACCTTTTCCATAAGATCTTTAGTATTGAGAAGTGTAACACATTCTTTGGTTGTCAAATTTGTTAGATGCTTTGGCGGTCCAACCGGACAACTAACGATATTTGATCGCAGTTTTTTAAGTTCATCAGGAGCATCTGGACATAGCGAATTACGACGCTTGCGGTAACGCGGACTATGCATGCGAGAAATTTCCAGTTCCTCATCCGATCTTGTGTATCCAAGTTCAGACATGAGAGAACCCGTCGAATCTAAAGCTTCAGATATTGGACTAAGACCTCCATCCGACTCACGTAATACCTTACTAAAATAACCTCGAAGTCCACAGTTGTTTGCTGCACCACTGGAATCCTCTCTTACCTTCTCACGAACCAGGGTAGTTGATTCCTACAATCGTTCACTTTATTTTCCGCAATTAGCCGTTTCTTCTTTTCCATATCAAACATCTGTTTTGCCGAATCAAGTTTACGTTCAAGAACTGATCGTGTAGAATTAACTTCCTGAAACTGACGCATCAAACGCTCGCATTCTTCTTGCGCTTCAGACAATCTTCTTCTTATTTCATCTGCACTTAAGACGAATCGAAGGAATTCTGGTTCTGAGGCTCCATCGTGTAAAACACTCGATAAACGCAAAATTTCTTCGTATTGCGACACAATAGGAAGGGACATGTTCCTTGCAAAGCGATGGAGACCTGTTATTAAGGCGTAGAAGAGGTCTTTGATAGTTACTGTTCGTCAAACTTTACCAAAATTCAGTATAAATTTCGGTATTCGTATCACTGCGTCAATAAGGAGAAAGATAAAGTATCGCGCGCATACGATGCTGCGTTGTTTATATTGTAGGTGGCCAAGGAATATGTGGACATTATACATACACTAGCTACTTACCCGGCGTTTCCTAGTATTATTTAAACACTAGTCTTATTTTTCTCATGAAAAGAAATCTAACTATGCTGTAAAATCAATATACTTTAGCTTAATAGTTTTAAAAAACATGTAGAGCATCCTAATTTTTCAAATCCATTATAATGCAAATTTAAAACTAAACTTTACTGTAAACAAAACAATATTTTGTGGGAGCGGCGTCGGTCAAATATCGCTATCGAGGCATTTCGCGGCTGCACCAATTCATTAAAAAGCTTGTAATATCTAAACTATTCGTCGAAATTCGTATTTTAAAGATTTTTTTCTGTTATTTGTATAATGCATAAAACAAAATTTGCATTGATTTTAATGATGATATCTAAATTAACGTATTTTAATGACGTTTTATAAATAATTTTGGTTAATTTTTATTCACATATGGTGTCGCGGACGTTTTGTAGAACAACCATTTTGCCATTTATAGGTGTCACCTATCTCATAGCGTTTGGTTCACATTTATTTGTGGGGTTATTTTTTAAAGATAATTTTTGTTTAACAATAGTCATACTAATATACATGGATTGTTCGTAAATTAACAAGACTGGGTCTATTAAAAAGAATTAAGGAGCGTGTGTTTGCCTTCGCTTCCTGATAACAACTAAACCACTTAACCAATCATCATGAAATTATACAAGGAGATAGTTTGAATGTCCAGGATGAACATCGGCAAACTATTATTCTTAAAATGTCAGATAAAAAGTTAGAAATAATTTTTCTCATTAAAACTCGATGAAATAGGGAAACAAATTACATGTGTCTACATTACTTAAACGGTTAGAGATAGATGAAGTCTATGAAAGGAATTATTGTTTGCCTGAAACGGTTCTACAAGACTTCCGTTACAGCATATGTCTATCTACAAAGTAAACCACAAGCATTGATAAAATGTTGAATTATTGGCTTTGAGCCCGAGTAAAATGTTAGTTATAGTTCATTACACTATAATATACATTTTCTAAATAATGTGTTTATGGCCCGTAGTTTTAAGTTTGCCAATGGTGTAAATCCAATGAGTATATGTTTGTGTATGTTTAATTTTAATATGTTACTTTTAAAAAGAGAACAGGAATATCTGCGTCTAGTGTCTCTCTTGGTATCGTGAACCTTCCACCCACGCGACCCCTACGCACTACTCGTAACCTCTCATGCGGTGGCATTGCATCTTTTCGCTGCGTAAGCTTACGTATAAGGTGTATCCACTGCTTCTTTTGCCGGATGTTGTTGGTAACTAGTGCATGCTGTTTGTCATGTTTATATGTTCTTGCATATTATTTGATGCCTGAGGATGATATTTAATGTTATTACTTATCGTTTGCAGAATTAATTTGGTTGCGTGTTTTTATTGTCTTGCAAGTAACGTGTGATGAAAAATCTTTTTGTTTATCTTTCAAGATTTTTTAAAAATTCAATATTTTATAGCAGTTTCAATCGTTAAAAATAATATTATATTAAATAATATGTTTTAACACTTTTAGAATTCTTAGACGAAATAGATAAGGAGCGTTACGAAATAAGCAATAGTAAATTAAAAAACTGAATCACCTATTTCACCGAAATTAATCAAAGATACGATTAATATTTTTAATATAATTTTGCAATTTCAAATTACAAAGAAATTAACTTTGTAGTATTTAATTAAATTATATAAGAATATTGATGGGTCTAATAGATTTGTTGACGCGGTAATAATATACTAATTATCTTAATATTTATTTATTAATATATCTTGGAGATACATTGTAAATCTTACTGATCTTATCTCCCCCAAAAAGAAAAAAAACAGAATTTGTATATAAGAGATTCTTTTATATAAATTCTAGTAAAATTATTTCTTTTATAAACATTTTTAATAGGGTAAAATGGAGAGTAATTTAGAAATATAAAAAACAATTATAATTAAGTTAAGGGATTATTTACTTTTTGCGTTTAACGAAGTTAAAAAGTTAGTAAATCGTAATATTGATTTGAATAGTTTTCAAGTTTTTTTTATGAAATGTTGCATCTGCGTCGTGCATCGGAAGTGAAAATTCGACCAGCGCCGCTCTCGTGAGACAATGTGGAGTAGAGTTTTATTTTGAAATGATGAATTCTAACGATTTTGAAAAATTAGTATGCTGAACAACTTTTTAATAGGCAGTAAAATAAATTAATTTTAAATTAATATAACGATAGATTTAAGATATTACTCAGCAAAGAAGATTAGTCAAAGGAAAATACCGGTATAAATCTGGTAAACACTTTTTTTCAATATTAGTATTATTATATGTAACTTGTGTTTCTTTCAAAAATTTTTTTATACAAAATAAGTTATATGCATTTATTTTCGTGCGGGAAGCACTAATCATTATTTGGTTCGTTCCTCAGGACTTTAGTTTTTCGCGTTTGACCAGAAATTATTGGATTGTATTTACTTGAGAATATTTTATTTTATTGAATGACAACAACGTAACTGCATCGCAAATATTCAAACATTTCTGAATTTAAAAAAGGGTAAAGAATCACACGCTTATGAAAGATTCTAGCAAGGTAAAGGGCACAAAAACCGCGTTGTGAAAGTATCTGGCGTTGTAAGGCGGTTTTCTTCAGGGTGATTCTATTCTTTAATGACATTTACTGTAATATTAATGCTATACTATGTGAATTCATACATTCGAATGAGTAACTTGTGAGTCTTCATGATGAATGGTGTAAAAAGAATGAAACTAATAATGTGAGGCAATAGAAAATGGACTTTTTTCTTCTTAAAATGTAATTAATTAGTATCTGCAGATATGTTTATATACGTGGCTATGTCAAAAAAATGGATGGAGGCAAGAATAATAAAAGAACTTCTCAATGTTTTCCACTTTTCCACATACCAACTTGTACATTCAGACACATTTACCTTACTTTGAATGACGTAGACATTGTAGTATTTTGGTTACTGTCGAAGCCAGCGAGAAACCTCTTGGGTTACGACACCAATAGTTTCAAGATGACCGCCAACCAAAGGTTTTTTTTGAATGATTTGTTTACGCTGCATTACGTTTGCAGTTGATATCTTCCCAGGACAACCAGTACCCTCCCAATCACTGCTGATATGCCTTTGCTTGTTAAATTTTTGGACGCCTTTGAACATCGTTTCCGCAAGAAACTGTTGTCACCATAAACGGAATTCACTTTGTCAGTGGACAGTACTAACACCCTGCTTGCTTTTCTTCTCGTGTACACTAATGCAAAGCAACCGATATCGTGCACAGAATGCCTCTGACTGACTACGTGCCTAGTGACTTTACGCAGCCTATACGACCTGCATACACAAGCTGTCATCTGCTTGGAAACACACGTCCGCTGTATATATATATATATATATATATATATATATATATATATATATATATATATATATATATATATATATATATATATAT
>NNCF01132014.1:27402-40074 GCA_002313205.1 Laupala kohalensis
GAATAAGAGGGGGGGAATGAAGGGTAATACAAAAAATGAGAGGAATGAGGAAAATGAAAGATACCCTAGCCCTAATGGCGTCGGGATCAAAAAGAACAAGAGGTGACCAAGAGAAGTCAGGAAAGAGAAAGGAAGGAGGCTTGCACAAGTAAGTGGTAGCAATGCCTGACTCAGCTCGGGGCCTCGTGTTTGCCAAACACGTACTTACTACATGTAAGTCCCCTGGGGGGAAACATATGTATAGTTCATGGAAACAATACAGAGACTTATGATAACTTTCTGTTAGATGATAATGAAGACGAGACGAGAATGGTACCTGGGACTTCTGTTTTGATCGTATGACAGTAACCACTTTACCTCCCGTTCACTTTACCATTTTCACCCAGGTTTAACCGCGCAGAAACCTGAGATACTTAGAAATTATGAATTGGAAATTAGAGTTGTTAATTTTTTTATGAAATATGATTCAAAGGTAAAATTAGTTTTTGAGGAAAAGTGAATTGTTGTGTTGTGATACGATAAAATTGTTGAACTTAATTTACATTCATAATCCCGTATACGGGGATTGTCTAGGTACGTTTCCACTTGTATACGTGAATGAGAAACGTGTATGAGATACACGTCTATTTGTATGTGCCAGAGGTATAAAGTTACTCTTCGACTTGTAGCGTGACAGGTACTCAAACAAACCCCGCTACATTTTGTGTGAGCTTCATTGAGGATATACAGAACATGTCGCTCATACAGGTCGCAAACGCGTATGCGCATGCGCAGATTCCATGGCTAGTAAGCGCTGTGCCATGTTTACCTTTTAGCTGTGTTCTTTGTGGGTTAGGTCAATGTTGTCATACATTTTTCTCACATCGATAAATCGTAAGTGCTGAGTAGTACATGTTATATTAACTAGTTTATTTTAAATTAGTTTATTCCTTTAGTAGATTCGTATATCAGTTTGNAGAGTGTTCCGTGAAACAAATCGCGTAGAGTAATGCAGTGTAAACGGTGCCGTATACACGTCTGAGCTCGAACAAATCGCAAACCTTCCAAAAGTTGCGATACACGTATCTCATACACGTCGCTCATACATGAATACAAGTATAACCGTACATAATGATAATTGATAAATAAATAAATAATATTTGGATTGTACATTTTGGTTCTATGAAACCGAACGATGTTGTTTAAGCTTATAGTGACTTATTTGTTTCAAGAAATGGTCGGAGGATTGTGTATTAACCGNAATGAAACCGAACGATGTTGTTTAATCTTTTACTATTTTATTTGTTTCAAAAAATGGTCGGGGGATTGTGTATTAACCGAAGTATTAGGAACTTAGTATGCGAGGTTCCAAATCCCTGTGAAATCGTGTGACTCTTTTCGACGTCTTTTTTTGTTTGCAGACTCAAAAAGCCCACTCTGAAGTAGGTTCTAGGTCTATTCTTGACATCGAACATCACGTAGCATGAAGTTGATCTGAAGTGTGCTGAGATGAAGGTGTTGCAGTGTGTGCTGAGTTCTTCATAGCGCGAGAAGTACGGTAGAACAAGGGTGCCCTATGCTACACAAGCACATAACCATTTATGAAGCATTCAATAATGTTATAAATTATGTTTATTTTTAAATTAGTATTTTTAACAAATATTAGTGAAATGTAGAGAATTGAAAACTAAAACATTTATTGTGCCGTTTAAGGTGAAACAATATAATTGGGTCTCTAGTTGGACTAGAATTCTTCAGTGCTGGGATATGTTTTGACTTAACGTCATTGTCTAACTTAAAGACGGTGTTTTTCAAATATTTGCGCCACAAGGTTTAAATTTTATTAGAGAAGTTTATGGATAATTGTCAATTCTTTCATTAGAAAAGATCTGAACATTCAAAACTGTCACTGGGACGCTCACTCTACTTTAAGGAACCATTGTAGTCCACAGCGGGAACAGTGTGCTACTTTAATTATCACCAGACCCATGTGGATGTTGGAAAGATGCAAAAATTTATGATATAAAAAATTAAGTAAATATGCCTTTAAATCTATTTGACTATTTGGATTATTTTCGAAATCACCAAAATCATAACGCTGATCTGTTTTAATTTACATTTTATTGAACATCTATGTTAAAAATCTAGCGCATTCAATAATTATTAATAAATAATTAAATAATGAAACGATAATTTTAATAATTAAATTTTAATTTTATTTAATTACTCAATCCAGATGTAACTCTGCACCGAATGAAATAAATGACACAGTTTGATGGGCGACCAGAAAGATTGACAAAAGCAAATATCATACATTTAAAAATTTTCAAATAGGTACGATCTTCTCTTTTCACGCAACATTAACTTGTAACAGGAAGAATATCGCTAATCATCGCAGGATCTAATTGGGGAATATTTGACATAAGTCGAGTCATTACAGTTCGACTAAATACTGTATACTTTAGACGACTGCAAGCAGAATTACGAAAATGAAAGGAAAAAAAAAGATAAAAATATGATGATAATACGAAACTTCACTGAAAAATATGACAATACGAAAAATTACGACAAAATGACAAATGACATTAGAATAGCAAAAAATTTATATGGCCTGTGAAAACCGGATTATTCAATCACTGTACATGAAATCATACTTAACTTTTGGTTTTTTTCATTGTAACATTTGTAAATTGGAAATGTAGCGTGCTATTGAAGCTTATGTACATGGAGCGCTAGTAAGTAGGAATTAGATGGTAGGCTTTTGTCGGTTAGTTGAGTTTACCAACAACTTGGCCCACGTGGAGGGGTTAGTAGAAGTGGTTAGTAATAGTTGTTGATACTAACAGGAGGTGGACAGAGGAAGGAGGGTTCGCTTTTCAGTAGTCAGAGCTATATGAACTGGGACGTTAATGTGAAAAGCTACAAATATTTCTGACCACACCGGATGACTTGGTGAAGTACAAGATCGCTACCACTTGAGCCACCGGAGGGGTATAAATTATATTTGATTGATCTTAAAAATATGTCCTTCGTAAACATCCGGGATTATCACACAATCGTTAAAATGTTTTACCTGCGAGTTTCTTCGGAAGATGCCCTTGGTCCAAGTGATGCTNNNNACGCTCACCATCGCCACCAACAGCAGAAAACACACCTGGAATATAGTTTCAAAGTTATTTGAAAGCAGTGACGGATCTAGACCGTAATCGAAGGGTGGGTGGTTAACCGGTGATCATTTTTGTTCAAAAATTTTGGTTTCACAAGATTTTTATAAATATTATCCTAAGTGATATCATCTAATAATTAATTAGCTTTAAATAATCTGATATTATTAATTTCTAGGACGAATGTATCAAATGGAAACGAACGAACCCAAGATAGCAAAAAGCAAAGAGAGTGATTTGGGGAATCACAATTTCAAGACACGTGGCGAGGTAAGGGAGGAACAAAATGAAATTAGTAGTGATTTTTAGCTAACAAAGTGGTTTTCAGCTAGCTACACTCAATCAGATTCTGGAGATGAAGAAAAATGTTGTGAAATACGAGAATCTTGAAGTGGGTCAGATAGTCTTAGTACAAAATTTGACGCTTCAGATTCGACGGATTCTAGTATGTCTGAGAATGAATGCACGAGTTCGGAGGAGGAAACAGAATCACCGAAACATTGCCCGACGTTACGGAAATGACTACATCCTTTGTGCTCGNCACCGTGGCTTGTCCGTTCGGTCCTCCTAAGGATTCAAAGAGTTTCACTCCGAAAGAATATCTCATATTTATTGAGAAAAAAGAACACGATACTACCAAGAAGGATACTAAAATAATTTTCTCGTCCGAAGAAAAACCCACTGTCAATTTAAAATCACCACAGCTTGATTCAGTCACAACAATGCAACCTAAATCAACATTTATTTCTTCGAATTTTCTTACTTCGAATGGTTCTGATAACAGTATAATTTGTGAGGGTTCAGTAGTAAACACTCTTTATCCCAGTCCTTCTGCGGGTCATTCGACGATGAATTTAATGACTTATGGTCGATTTAACGAAAGAGTCCATTTTCTTTGTCAGAAAACAATGATAAAGACNAAGAAAACAATGATAAAGACTGAAATGTGTGAACCATGTGAAAAGAGATTGAAATTTGGAAAGATTGCTGCCAAATGTCGAGATTGTAAAGCCACCGTTCATCTAGAGTGCAAAGATAAACTTCCGTTATCATGTGTGCCTGCTAATTGCACACCCATTGCAAAGAGGCAGTTGGGTGTTATCTCAGACTATACTCCATCCTCACCTCCCATGATCCCAGCGTTGATTATTTATTGTGTTAATGAGATTGAAGCTCGCGGATTGAAGGAAGTTGGAATGTATAGATTCTCTGGATCGGGACGTGATAGTAAGATATTGAAAGAAAAGTTCCTACGTGGAAAAGGAGCACCAAATTTATCGAATATTGGCATTCATGTGTTATTTGGAACAGTCAAGGACTTCCTAAGATCTCTCCACGAACCGTTATTCACATCATCTTCACTTTCCGAATTCCTTCGATGTTTAGAAACTTCTGACGAAAAGGATCAACTAAGCCATTTGTATCAACTGGTGGCAGATTTGCCTCGACCAAACAGAGACACTATTGCTTTAATGTTATTGCATTTGCAGAGAGTATCTGACTGTCGTGATTGCAAAATACCCGCTGACAGTTTCGCAAAGGTATTTGGACCTATTATTGTTGAATATTCGTCTACCAATCAAGATCCTTGCGCGATATTACTGGCGACGGTAAAACAGGTTGCTGTATTGCAATTAATGTTGAGACTACGTAGATATTTGCCATGTCACGTAATCATTTCTCATGAAACATTTGTACGGAAAAATCTCACACTAGAAACAGGAAGACCTTCTAGCACTGTTTCATCACAAGCTATGTGTCAGAAAAGTGGACGTACATCGACTTCCACAAGAGTGTTTAATTGGAACAAATTAAGAATGTTTTTTAATCAATCGCGATATCCCGTGTATTTTTTTTCATTCAAACTTGATGCGTAACTAGATTGTTTATATAATGCATACTTTTATACATTTTTAGCAGACTTAGTTGGAGATGGGTTTTCGGGAACGTTGATCAAATATAGATTAAACGAAATGATGGTGTCAATTCCATCATAAAATGTTTTTTAGTGTTAACAAGTTTTTAATACAGTAAACGACTTTGTTACATAATTACTACTTTCGGCGTGTAAAGTGATATTTTAATAAATATTCAAAGTCTTTTTACGATTTTTTTATTTTTATCTTTAATTTCTCTAACATTACAATTTATGAAGTCAATAACGATTTCATGGATTCATTTTAAGTTTCTTTTTGTCTAACATAGAAAACTCTATAATTTAAAAAAGTCTATTTAGAATATTAATAAGTTCAATGCTTACAAAAATTCATTATTTTGTTTTATATTTTAGTCACGCATATAGCAAGGATTGGATGTCATTCATTTCTATTGTCTTATTAGCTTTCAAATGCGTAAAGAAGTAGCATAATTAGGAACAAGAAAAGAAAATGTATCACATGTATTAAAAAATAAACGCATGAAGTACCTCTGTGTTGTAATTTTTTTAAATCACGGGCTATATCTTACGTTAATAGATTCTAGTCTCTATCGGACCACCTCTGATGTCTGTGGGTCTCGTAAGTTGAATGCCAAAGGTAGACTGAGCGGAGGGGCAAAAAGGATGGCGCAGTTCGTAAGCGCATCAGTATTTTCCAAATAATTTAAAGATACGATGATAAAAATTAGTATTTGTTAAATAACTTTGTTTTTTATTAGAAACAAATTTGTTGTCATTATTTTAATGTTATAACACATAAATAACTTTGTTTATTCTTAACTTAAATGTGAGTTGAAATGGTCAATCCGTCTCTGCCTATGGACACTTGATCGGAATTGATGGGATTGTTCTTTGCTTGCTTTCGGAAAGTAAATTTGTTTATTATCCTCCACGTGATCAAGAGCAGTTCGTAATGATTTTTTGACTTTAAGTAAATAAATTTAGTTAACATTCTATAAGAGAAAATTAGAAATTTAATTGTTGCTGTAGATTATTGACAACACGTAACTACATGGTAAGTTTATTATTTCCGCATACATTTCCTGTGTTATGTTTTATAATCAGTTGTGAAACAATGTTCAGAAAACTGATTTATCACACATTTCATAACAAATTATGTATAGATATGTGTATAAATAACTAAATTCCCGAACTAATCGATTGCAGTATCGGTACTAAGTGTTCTATAATAAAGCGGGGAATACGCATAAAATATGGCTCATATTAAATTGATTACTTTTTGACTCAAAAAAAGAAATAAACGTATAAACGTCAGCATACAAATTCTAATAAATAACGTAGCGTATTGTACGAACTTATCTAAGTTTGAAACTTCCTTTTCTTGTACTAAATTTAATCAATTTTGGTCCAATAAATTAGAGAAACTCTCCTTAAACATCACATTTCATGTAATAGTAAGGGTTATTATCAGTTATAGGGAATCCTAAAACACTTTTTTTTTNAAAACATTTTTTTTTTGCAAAACCAAATTCCTAATCTTATGCAAAAGAAATCAAGAGGAATTATGGTTATCCAGCTGCCTAAAACAACCAGAAATTAAAGAAAACGTATTTTTTCCCATTTTGCGTTTATTTTGCAAAAGTAATCAGATAATATTTTATTCTTGTTTCAATACAAGATATGTGGTTGCAAAACTATATAGTAATTTCAGTTAACTTGTGCACATTAAGAACAAAACAGAAAAAAAAAATTGGTATCGTATTACACAGAAATATTATAATAATATGTTGATAATATATGCACGTATAATATATGACTGATAAAAAGATAAATAACGCTAGTATTGTGTATTGTAGAATATATAAAATAAATGTTTACGTATTATCGTTAATATTATTCTAGTATAAGAAAATGAAGGTGGACGTGTGCTTCAAGTTAGTCAAAACACTGGGAAGTATACTTGATTTCTTTGTATTTAGTGTAATTGTTTTATAACACGACAGTATGAATTATAATGATGAGAAAACGTGATTTGATTTGTGTCCATCGGTTGATAATATAGAGCAAACAATATTCAGAAACTTGCTTGACTCGTTTGAAGTGCACAAGACGTTGTACAAACAATGTAACCGAGGACACCGGTTTTTTCTGATTTATGCATCTCACCTTAGCAAAAGTGAAATATCTTTCTCAGATGTTTGGTGACCTATAGATAATAGTGATGTGAAAATACTACGGAAAATTTGCTACAAGCCAATGTAAACTTTTATCACTTTCGTGATCAAGAAATTGGTCCTTTTTTGACATGTATTTCCTCCATAAGACACGATGTATTACACCAATTACAATTGCAATTTGCTCATTTAAATGGCCGGTAACGTATGTTTTTTAAGTTGAAATGATAATAAGTACACGTCACTCTGTTTATTTATGCTGATTTGACGTATTTGAACGATTTGATTTTACGGGCGTTAGAACTACCTCATCTGCTCATGGTTTCTATTTGGTTTAGCGAACACTTACCAGAAGCTTCATGTTGACGTGGACTTCTGTGTCTGCCTCACACGAGTACAAAGCGAACGGTACAAGCAACTTATATACCTGGAATCTGAGGAACCTATAATATTCATGGTCGTTTCTAAAATAATAATGACATAATGAATATGCTTTTAAGGCGCTGCTTCAAGAGTAGTTCTTTTGTCTTCTACCTCTAAATTTTTATCAAAATCATATGAACTTTAGACCTTCTATTATCAGTACGTGCAAGGTTTCGAACTACTTTTCCCGGATTTTATAAGCAGAATGTCACAATAATTTATGTTATCATAATTTAAGATACATTGTGAGAGATAAAGTAGTACTTATCCTGTTCCTGAAAAATTTTATTTCAAATAAAACCACGAGGAAAAGTTAGTTAATACACTTTCTTGCTAACAGATCTCGTGAATTTGATAGTGCTAGGTTTTGAAGTTTTGTGTAAATAAACGTCTTGAATCCCTAATGATATCTGATGAATTGTTTTTTTATATTCGAGAGACGGATCGTAAGAAAGACGAATGGTATGTGTGTGNCCTAAACAAAGGATTTCTAATGGCGTAATGGACAGAAAGTACATTATTACACGAATGCACTTGACCTAAAAGAAGTCCAAAGCATTTAAATCGCAATTACCATTGTAGGCCAGTATAAGTAGATAAAAAAGATAATAGTTGATATAATAAATGTAAAACAAGCTTGATATCGTTTTAATACCTTAATTTTGTCCTTGGACTCTGAGTTTGCACCACCTCAGGAGATGTTCCTAACTTTTGGCAGCCACGAAATTTTTGGCCTTTTGGATGTCTTTTGCTTATATCTCGGAAACAAAGCATAGTGCAGAAACTTTTTCTGTCACTTAAATTAAAGATCATTACATTCTGCGCCAAATAGATATATCAAACATTAAATTTCGTTCAGTGGTTTGCCTGCAATGACCGATCAAAAAAAAATACCAATTTTAGCAACAAGGCGGAAAAAGACGTAATAGTCAAGGGATGTGTATGCTAATTTTCTGCCGTCGAATTACTGCCTTTCTTTAAAATTCGTTTAATGAAATTTAGAGACTTTGAAGCTTTCTGTGCAACAAAACTTATTGAAGACACCAAATAGCCTTTTCTTTAAGAAAATTCGATTTTTTCGAAAAATTTTAAATAGAAAATTTCGGGTTTGTTTTTGGAATGATGACAAATAGGTCGATCTCACTCATCCGCCGTCTGCACACTGATTGGGCCGGTCATAAGCAATAGCAAGGCAGTGAATGGCTACTACGTGTTGGACTCAAATGTGCAAGTATTTCGTCTTTAAGTGAGTAAGACTAATCGATATATAGTTCACATTAATTATCTTGCATGATANTGTGCAAGTATTTCGTGAGTAAGAATAATCGATATATAGCTCACATTAATTATCTTGCATGATATAACACTTTTTAGATTAACAATATAATTTTTGTTGTAGAAATGAATAGTAGTTGTCTGCCATTCACCCGTTTGCGTCACATAACTTGAAAAATTTGAACACCGCAGCACAAGAGCGAATGACCGCTTTGATGGACAAAATATGTGAACATACTTTGTTTTTAAATGAGTGAGATTTTTTAAATTATTTCTCAAGGTCTTTTATGATACAACAGTTTTTAGAATGGTAAATATTGCAAATAATCTTGAAGTAAGAAACTTTTTTCAAAAAAAATTCAAAATATTTTTTTGCGTTTATTGGAAAAATTATAAACTCCAACTTGATATTTTAAAACTTGAAATTAAAAACCCCAACTTGATATTTTTTCGAATTTTTCGAAATATTGGAAAGTTTTTTTTTCGTATGGAAGACTAGTAGTCCGCTGTCGTTCACCTGTGTGCATTACTGTGACTTGAAAAATTCATTCGCGGGTGCAAAATAGGGGATAACAATTTTATTCGACGAAAAATGAGTATATTCTTTATTTATGTATTTATCGTTTGGCTTACACTTGGACATATATTAAGCATAATATGTTATAATTAGAACAATGTAATCTAAGCACTTAACACAAATCTTAAATGTTAACATCTAGGCCTTCCATCCAGGGAAATGCAGGATGCATCGCTTCGTAAAAGTCCGATTTTGTTCCTGGGTATAATCTGGTTTCGTATTCACTGACGATTTGGTCAATTGTCTGTCTCCACAATCACACTGGGGGCATGAGATCTTACCCCATTTGTAGAGGAGGTCCTGGCAAACTCCACGTGAGGTACGGATCCTGTTCAGTACTTTCCACTGTAGACGAGGGAGCTCATACCAGGGAGGTTTCAGTGTAGGATCGATGAGGGACGTAGAGTTACCCTTCTTCCAAGTTCTTCGCCACTGTTCACTGATGTTAGACTCTCCATTTGCCACTAATTGCTCTGCTAGGGCTAGCGGGGGTTTTCTAGATCTTAGTCGCTTCAGTGATAAATGCGGTATGTCCGTGTGTACGGGCTATTCTGGGTTATTTTAAATTTTTTCTAGCTGACGGACGAGGAAAGCTTTTCTGCGGAGGTGGGGTGGGGCGATGTTGCTGAGCACAGTTGTTGCAAACCAATACTGGGGGGTACTCTTGATGCAGCCACTAATAAGGCGCATCGTGTCGTTTAGCTTAGCATCTAGTTTGTGTACGTGGCTGCTATTCAGCCATACTTACCAACAGTATTCTGCAGCTGAGTAAACTAGTCCTAGGGCAGATCCACGAAGTGTGGAGGCACATGCTCCCCACTTGCTGCCGCATAACTTGTTCAGGATGTTGTTGCGTGTGTTGACTTTGGCTGCTTTTGTTTTCAGGTGTTTATTGAATGATAGGGTACGGTCTAGTGTTATTCCGAGATACTTTGGGAATTGGTAGTGGCGAAGTATTTTATTATTGAAATTTACTTTTGGAGATGTTGTGGCTTCCCTGTTATTTAAATCAAAACACGTTGTTTCCGTTTTGCTTGTTCTGACAGTGAGGCGCTTGTCGGTGTAGAAATTTCCGATTGCTTTGAGTTCTTGGGAGAGGAGGCTGTCGGCGTCCTCATTCGTTTGTCTTGAACGGCTACGGCCAGATCATCAGCATAACCAAATTTCCGTCCTTTTATTTCCGGCATATCGGATATATACAGATTGAAAAAGGCTGGCGCCAGCACTGATCCTTGACGGAGACCATTGTTCAGTTTCTTCATTTTGCTTGTTTTGTTACCCATTATTACCTGGAAGGTTCTGTCACATAGCATGTTATTGACGAGGCACATCAATTTCTGGCACGGGAAAATGCGGTGCAGTTTGTACGGTAGGCCAATTTTCCATACTGTGTCGTATGCTGCTGTGAGGTCTATGAAGGCAACTGTTGTCTTCAGTCCTCGTTGGAAACCTGCTTCGATGTGGCTGGTTAGGCTGAGTACCTGATCCTCGCAACTTCTNACTGTGTCGTATGCTGCTGTGAGGTCTATGAAGGCAACTGTTGTCTTCAGTCCTCGTTGGAAACCTGCTTCGATGTGGCTGGTTAGGCTGAGTACCTAATCCTCGCTACTTCTATTGTGACGGAAGCCTTTACCTTCCTACGTATAGGGATGCGATGTGACAGGGAGTTCCTGGTGATAAAGCTCAAGTCAGGGTTTGGTCTTGAGTTAGAGGGGGACAACGACTGTTCGCCTCCGTAGCATTCCTTAAACTATACGTGTCCTCTGGGTGGTGCTAATGAACAGTCACTTCAAGATGTTTCACAGAGCCTGAAGCTACGGCAGCCAGACCAGCAAGCGAGAAATCGCGCGCGGATTTTCCTGGCTATCAGACAATTGGACTTAATTCGTAGATATGGACACACCGAATAGAGAGCTGGGTAGAATACCCCGGATCTGCCAACTGAACGTGGAGGGTTTTAGCAGGTCTAAGAGTGAGTACCTCTCTAAATTTCTCTTGGGAAACCAAGCCGACGTGGCTGTCCTCCAGGAAACGCACATCGAAAACGAAGTATATTCCTTGTCCGTGAGCAATACTTGACACGAGGTAAAAGCCTTTTATAATACAACAGTTTTCAACGTGATAATGCTTCACAAATGATCTTCACAAGAAACATTTTCCAATGCAAATTAGATTTTTTATTATCATTCGAATTATATATTTACCTAACTCCCCAAATTGACTGTAATTTTGTCCTTTCTATTCATATTTTTAGAGAAGGTTATAAGGTCGCTGTCATTCTCCTGCTTGAATCACTTTGTCCGATTCTCACAGCACAAGACCGAATAACAACTTTTATGGACCGAACCTGCATACATTATTTTTAAGTGAGAAAAACTTGTCAATATTTGACGCATTGCCTTGCATGATACAACGTTTTTTAATATAAGGTTTCACAAATTGTCTTGAAATAAGATAAATTCTTCACAAGATAAGTTCTTGAGTTAGAAATATTTTCTAAAAACATTTCAATTTTTTCTGTAGTTGTTTTAAAATTATATTTAACTAAGACCTCAAAAGTCTTTAAAAATTATTTCGAATTCTTCCAAAAATTAGAAAACAATATATTTCTTGTCATACGCGAGTGCATAAGTGAATGAATTAACTTGTCCACTAGTTTTTGTTTAAAATAAATAATTTTTAATCTTCTCTAGGGTATTGTGCTTTGCTTAAACACCATGTCAGCATAGAGCATGTTCAATCTACATCAATCTTAATATACCTGAAATTCTTCTTTAAGGTAATCTTTAAAAGGATAACTTAAAATATTTACCACTTACTTACGTTATATTGTGTTATTAATGCGTTATGTTTGTAGAGTAACTAGCAGAAGTGCCCATCGTTTGCCCGAGATTTCAAAAGAAAAATTAAACAATCATTACTGGAAATTCTGGTATTAAAAAAAACACTTGCCAACAGGTCAGGGTATTTTTAGCTCACTTTGCCCGGGGTTCTTATATAATTCGAATTCATGTTCTAATTCATATGTTAGTTTCCATAATTCTCTACTTTAATGGTTCTCATTTTTTACCTCGGTTAATTACAAAATTTAAATTTTTCTAAAAAGACCTAGAAAAGTACACACAGTTTTCAGTATGCTAATATGTACGTAAATACGTATTATATTGGCTAGCCTGCTCCTGG
>NNCF01132015.1:0-26600 GCA_002313205.1 Laupala kohalensis
ACATGGAAAATGTGTCTGACAATGTAATGGTAAGAAAATATTAAGCACCCTAGATAGAAATCAAATTCAAAGCACTTTATGAAGTACGAAAGGATAAAGAATAATAAGTGTGTAAATCTAATTATACAATAAATACTATATTTATTAAATTTATTTACTATAAATACATTGGAAAGAAGAAAAGAATGGGGAACCCATTTACATTTAATGCTAGGAAGCAAAACTAGGGACCATCCCGGTGTGACACCTTAAGCGATTGAATAAAACCTAGCAAAACCCCAATCAGGATGGCGGCTTATTGCCGAACAAGAATAAAATTTACAAAGTATAAAATAACATAACTCAAATTACTACAACAGAGACTTACTGAAATACCTAAACCTAAAAATACAAAAGAATAACAAGACTATTATAATACTTTTAAGAACTACAGTATATTAAATTTAAAAATTTCTTGATTTTCACTGCCAAGAGGGTCCTGGTTCAGCACCTGAAACACAAAAATCAGGAAGAGGTGTAGCCAATGTGTCATCATCATCATCATCGTCACTGCTACTCTCCTCATGAGTGATGATCATCTCTTCCACTTCAGGGATCCCTTCCACTTCAAGGTCGTAGCGCTCTAGAATCAGAGCCTCGGTGTGTTTCACACAATTCTTCCAAACACCGGGTGTAATCTAGAAGGAATCATTGTTAAGCTGAACAGTCTTATACATAATAAGAAAATAATGATATGAGACTTCAAAAGTAACATCTAACCCAGTAACTAACCCCTACTTGATTAAGTGCTTCAGCCCAAACTTGCTTGGTGCGATCCAATCCCTGGCCTGGCTGTGATGTTATGTGTTTGTCATAATACCTAAAATAAACATTATTATAAATTCAGTAACATACAATTCAAATTGTAATATTGTAACTATGCAAAAATTATATAAGAAATAAATAAACAAACAAATACATCTTGGTGAGACCGCAGACCAACTCGATAGGATTGAACTCGCAGTGATAAGGGGGTAAACGAAGCACTTGATGACCTTCTTTCACAAGAAGATCATCGACCACATACCTGCATACCAAAATTAATATTAACTCATGACATTAATATTACTTCCTTAATGTAAGATTATAAATAGTTAAAATTACAAATTATCTGTGTTATTATGAACTACTGGTCTAATATGTCATGAACTATGATTGAACAAACATTATTACATAATTAAACACAGCCTTATATAATTACATGCAGAATAAGAGTCAGGACTTTGAATATATTTTCATACTCAATAAATATTAACTGACCGTAATAAAAGATATTCATTGTCTATTAATCATACATTCCAAAATTACTAGTCAATTGTTTAATGATATGAATCATAAAGATAGCTTTAAATAAAATTACTTTAAACTAATTTTATTTCCAGTAATTTAAATAAAAGCTATAAATAAAATAAAAGAGAAATAGTTTTATATCCTCAAAATATGACACCAAACTGTAAATTGATAAACTTAAACTGATAAAACATAAATATTATTAAATGTATACAATATAAATAAAATTAAGTAGAATAATAAATATCTATCTGGAAGTAAAATAATAATGTCTATACTTCTGGTTTAAAATGGGTTCCACAGAGAGTGGAACTCATTATGTAATACTCACTACATAATGCCTTATCTCAGGGTTAAATGTAGTGAGTATGGGATGATGGCAGTCATACGTCGTGAAGACTGATGTACTAAAACAGCAAAAACCCACGTTAACATTCACATAAATAATAGATCATTCAATAATTTCTTAGTACTTAGCTAACCTTTTCAGATTGGTTTTAAACACCTTACACATCCCTTGCAAATAATCCTTTTTTGCATTGGCTGGAGGGCAAACACCATGTTGATTCAACCACATCTTAAAAAAATNCCAAAGCAAAATGTACATAAGTTGATCTTTCCTACACTTCGTGGTGGGTTGTTTCTCCAACAATCTCGAATGGTAGGAGGCATTATCGAGAACAACCATACAGCGCCCCATACTTTTTAGACCAGCAATTAGTTTCTCTCTGGTCCATTCCTCAAAATTTGTGCTATCCATAGCACCATGATAATCATCACCAGGTTTCAAATTGGTGACAAAAAGTAAATCTGCATCTAAAAAAAAGGAAAATTACTCCTAAGAATCATAAATATTCTTAAAATTTCTTATTCAGTTTTTGATACTTACTTGGCACAAATCCTTCCTTCCTGCATGTACAACAACCAACCTCCTACTTTCGCTTAAGCATTGCCTTGGGTTCACCTGGTTTACACCAAGACTTTGAGGGTGGCTTTCCTATTAATATCACACATTAATAATTCACTACTTAAATAAGGCAGTTACAAGTTGTTACATTGTTAATTTAGTACCTTAAATAATTGAGTGCTATTTATAATACTTTTAACTGTAGCCTTACCATTCATATAAATCCAGGTTTCATCTAAAACTACAACAGGCAAAGGGCATTCGCTTCTCATGTTCTTGACATACTCTGTCAAGAAGCATGACCTTCTATAAGTGATATCACTACTTTCTTTTAGGTGACAATACTTATCTCCTTTTTTCCACCTAAAGCCTAGATTTCTAATAACTTTTCTCATTGAAGAGAGAGAGCCTTTGAACAAGAAAACTTCAGGATTTTCCCTGACATGCTGCCACACTTCCTTCACAGTTACAAGGCACCCTAAATCAACACTGGATTACTTATTTTTGCAAGAGTTATTTCTGAGTCATCGTCGAAATCTCAACGAAATTGAAGTTATACCCAACTCAAATTAAAGTGGGATTCAAACATAGTTCTGTCGTAAATTCCATTGGAAGCCATATTCTCCAAATTACACAGAACACGATGCAGCTCATTGAAGGCCACATTGGCAGAACGCTTGGCATCACTAACTCCGCCCTCACCGACAGTACCAGAACTCCTCTCCAGAGCCCTGTCAGGCAAGTCTAAAGCCTGCAGGAGCTGGGTTAACCAGCAGTCTATTGCTGTGTTCTCCAGATGAACGAATGGAACGTCGTCAGGAAACCGAACAGTTTTTGCGAACGGTGCCGTCGTTCTCATGGCATTAAAAGCCGTTCGTATCCTATCTCTGTTGGCCTTGACATTAAACTGTATAAACCTATGACCAACGACAAATTCCAGTAATGAGTCAAACTCAACGAACCTCTGCCGGCACAGCATCCTCTGCGTCATTCCCCAAGGTTCATACTGCTGAACTGCCATCTCTTCACACACAACCTCCACTGGTGCTGCCTCGATGGCGGCGGACCGCGGAGGGGAATGAACGATAGTCGGAAAATGCGCCACGGGAATGGCAGTGGATCGTAAAGGCGACTCAGTGATGGTAGCAGACCGCAAGGGGACCACAAGCTCGTCTAAGAGTCGCGACTGCGAGCGAGCCCTCCTGGCCCTATCAGAAGGTCGAACAACACGCTTGATGCGGCGCGAAGTCCTTACGGACGTCGACGCGTCAGACGCGTCAGGTGAATCTGGTCGCTCCCGCCCGGTCTCTAAGGGCTGTAGGTCACCCGAATCCTCCAGCTCGGTCTAGGCAAGGGTAACGAGGACTCGAATTTCAGAGTCTGCACCTTAACAAACGTATATCCGTTGAGATGCAAAGCGCGAAATATCGAAAAAATCTCGACTATACCAAATACCTTGTACTCTGGGTCAGGGTGATCCAGCATAAAGGTGCGGTAAGTAATCGCAAACTATAATAGAGTCGTAATTAGAAATAGCCTATACCCTATCCTAACATTACATGTGCAGTTATTTCGACGAATTAGATGTCCGTGCGCTTGCACGCGCGTCCCTCTCGTTCCTGGCAGCATCATCTCGCTCGCGTTGCCGTTGGCTTTGAATCTGATCGCGTCGCTCCCACTCTTTGCGTAGACGATCTTCTCTTTCCTTCTCACGCTTTTCACGACGCTCTTCAGCTTCACGCAATTCCGCCGCGCGAGACTCGCGCTGTTCGCGAACAGCCGCCTGCTGTTTTTCGAACATCTGCAGTCTAAACAACCGGTCCTTCTCCTTTTCAGCCAAACGTCTGGTCTCCTCTTTCTCTCTTCTCCTCTCGGCATCACGCCGGTCTCGATCTTGCCTTTCACGATTTTCCCGGGCGAGTGCATCGGCACGTTGCCTGTCACGCGCGAACTGGTTCGATACGTGATGTCTTTCGCGTTGATGATAATCGCGCGAGCCAGACTGCATCTCATTGCCCATCGTGAGACCTAATTACAAGACGTTCATTACCTTAATCTAACGACGGTCGATCAGGACCAATCATCAGCTTGGATTCATCGTCTGCCGAAAAGAGCGTTTGGAAGAGCTCAACATCCTCCATGTAGGTAACAATAATCCTCGCCGTCTTCGTCGCGTCCAGGACACAGTGATAACGCTCACGCAGGGCAGCATCGATATCACTATGCAGTAAGACGTTCTTCAACGATTTCAAACTGTCACATAGCGACACCCGATACTCTTCAACATGATCACGGTTGACAAGATCACTTCTGCCCCACTTCGTGAGCGTCTTGAGCAGGTCAGGCACAATATACAACCTACCCTCATGACAAATCAGGAACTTAGAACAAAAATACGGATAATCATAATCGTCCAACAACTTACTCTCAAGATTGAACCAATCAGCGAGGGCGGCTGTGGCATCATGCGTCTCCACGTATTTCTCCACAAAGAGCAGACTATCGTCGCCTGCAAACAAACCTAACAGCACTGAGTCAAAGTTATAACATGCGGCTATTACCGCCAACATACAAACGGTGTTCCCGAAAAAAGTGAGCGCGTCTCCGGACTTCCTCTGAAATTCAGTCTTCATCGACACTCCATTACTCTTATCCTTCAGCGTCGACCTCCTATGCGATTCGTACCACAAGTCTAACAAATCACGTGGCACTCCTAGCTTTTCATACAACATAATTTCGAAACGCAGCAGGGTCTCATGCTGGGACTTATCATACTTCGCAAAATCATTCTCGATTTTGTTAGTCGTGTCCCACAGTTCCGAAATATTGTACATGTCATTGATCTTATCTTCAAACTCCTCACTAGACATGCCGGTCATGATCATGATACCGGGTTTCAAGGCCGATATCAATCTATCGCGGGCCACAGCAAAGATCGGACAGACGTACGCATTGACGTCCTTCGAATGATAAGCGATGGTTTGACCGCCAGGGATCTTAAAGGCTGCACTAGGTTCAAGCGGCGGTTTAAGTTTGTCTTTCACCATAAAGGTAAACTGATCGAAGACACGCTCCTCCACCGGTACATCACTTTGCATCGTCTTTCTCACTGCCGGGGGTTGCTTGTCCAACCACTGCTGCAGTAAAGCAGCACTAGGCTCGATAGTGTCAAAAGCGGTGTCTAAGTCAAAGTCATCTCGGAGACATGATTTTTCAAAATTCTTCATCAAATACGTCGCCGCGACCTGCGGATCCAGTTCTTCATTGCGCAACACCGGAGCGTTAGCGTTACGCTTAGAAAGACAAAGCAGAGTCTGAACCTGCGACTGCACAACGTTCGCGGGCATCAGCGTTCGCAATTTCGGAACCAATCTCGCGTACTTCTTGTCCCTATAACCAACGCGCAAAGGATCGATCACAAGACGGTCTGCGATCGCTATATTCAAATCACTCGACTCACATATGAGCTGGTCGTGGATTACACAATTATCCACAGCCGTCGGAATGACAGAGTCATACCACGCCTGCAAATAACCAACGTCAGTGTCGCGAGGGCAGCGCAAATCCACTGTAGGCAATGCATATGCCGTCACACTGGGCACCAGCACATGCGGCACGTTCGCACCGTGATGAACACCGTGTATCACCGCCATAGCTTTACTGACATCAGGGCCGACGAAATTATCCACACTCGGTTTAAACTCAATCACCTCAGGCGAGCACCACCCAGCGCGCAATTGTTCGCCGTTAGCCAAGCGTCTCTCATCATTCCAGCGCTTCAATTGAGCCTCAGAATGGTGTTCCACGCGTCTCATCCAAGTGACCATCATATCGTCAACATCAGAATAGTAAACGAACGTCCCTGTATGTCTACTAATCGCCACAATTGCGTGACCCTCCGACTCGTACAACTTCAATGGTTTGGGATTCAGGCGCACGTACCGAACATCCTTAAAGGTTTGCCCCTGGGCTTCATGTACAGTCAACACCTTTCCTCCAAGAGTGCCATAGCCCTGACGAATCAGTTCGTCCTTGTCAGATTGAAAAAGAACCAAATACACAACCCCGTCCTCCTTGAGCAACCCGCACCCAGACAAACGTCGTCTACACATAGATACGACGCGATCGCTAGCAGAATAGAATCCATCATACTTGTCACTAAGTAAAAATGTCACGTCCACTGGACATCTGTGTGTGCGATTTAAGGTCAACGACACAGAACAGAACTTATCGGGGCTAGAGTACAGTATCTGGGTGACGTGATCGCGATCTATAAATGGAATTTGATGCTTATCACCTATCAACACCAGTTCTCTGGCGCCCAGAATATGCGCAGCAAAGGCCACCGCTCCAGCGTGCACCATTAACGCCTCGTCCACGATGACCTTCTGGAAGTGCCGGCCCTTACAACCGTTAACCAGTACAGAAGCCACAGTACGATAATTGCGGGTCAAGTACCGCTCATCCACTGAACCACGCACCCGCTCTCGCAAGCTCATATTGCTCTCCTTCGTCACAGTTAAAATGACATCACCGAGCTCACTCGGGTGATTTCCCGGTCGTGCATGATTCTGCAGAGCATACTCGGTCTTGCCACAACCGGGTGGACCGTTGACCCACACTATCCTCGGCACAGTCACGGTATTGATGTCGATTTTTCTGAGATTATCGGCTATGTCCTCCGACAGCAAGGTCTTTGTCTCTCGGGTGAACATGAAATATCTTCCCCCACCGGCATAAGTACTGGTCTTTGGTTCATACTTGGCGAAACGACCACCACCATTCTCGACCACAAATGCCCAACCGTAAGGTGGACTATCACCGGACATCAAAGTTTTCGCTTCATTATCATAAAAATACATTCCTTTCTTTGCCAGACGGGCCACGGCCTCCAGATTGCACCCGCCACCAAACGCGGCGTCATAATCATGTCTGAGCCTCACAGCCAAAACATTCTGGGCGAAAGTCGACGTATGTAGAAATTCTATCATCGAGTTCTTGTAACGATTTTCCAAGATACTATCATCAAGCAAAGTCGGGCGTCTGACTAAACCCAGGTCATCAACAGTCAACTTCGGAAACAACTCCGGCCTGACTTTCCCCGAGTAAAGATAGGGGGAACCAAAGGCTCGCCCTTTCGGATATCGGTTATGTAAGTACAGAATTAGTCTCAAATCAGGATGCGCATTGCTAAACTGCATAATCCTCAGACAATCCACGTCGTAGTCTTTGCACACCAAGACATCCAAAGACAATCGCAGCCCACCGCGGCAACATTCCGACACCTTAGCCAACAGGGTCAATACACGGTCTTCCAAATCTCTGATGTCCTCCAACAAAATCACAAAAGCGCGGATCGTCACCCTGTCCATATCCACGGACATTTCCACTACTCTATCCGCCGCATCAAGAGTGCACACGCTAGGAAGGGACTGCAGATCAAGCACGCCAAGTGTGGACTTGCCCAGCGATTCCTTCAGGCACTTAGACAACTTGTAACATTTACTGCTGAGCCTCCAAGCATAGGAAATAAGTACATCCTGCTTTATACCATCAACAGCAAAATAATAGGCAGTAGCCCGAACGGGTTCATTCTCTGGCACATTGACCGGAACAATAGAACGAACAACAGAAACTAATCTATCCTCACACTCAGGCACGGTAAAAACCGGCGGACATTCAACGATCAGCTCAGATGACTCACTCGTCACACCAAAGGTCAACTGCTCCGTACAAAAACCCGAATCCGAGGGTGCCACCACACTCTCTTTATCGAGAGAATTCTCAATCTCGGCTGAACCCTCAACAACATCGATAGACATCGGTCGGTCATCGAAAGTCACACAAGTGCCTCTAGTCGCAGTTTTAATCTTTATTCTTCTGTCAGCTATTCTCCTGCGCCCAAACGAACACTCACCCATCCCGGTAGCCGCATCGCGACAGATGAAAGAAGTAGTAGCCATATGAGAAACTTCAGTCTTGTAACTCATCACCGATTTCTCCTCCCTCAAGAGTTTCTTTCCAGAAACCAGTCGCCCGTCTGCCTTGAGGGTCTTCTTGGATCGACATAAAAAGTCGGTGGAGGTTGTAACAGCAGCGACTTTACACAGTTTCGGCTGTTTCTTCTTAAACACCCTTCTAACCCTATCACGCCAGCTCAAGTCACCTTCACTGGAATCCACCGCACACAAAACAACGTCATTCAGATAGGATTCAATCCTCACATCAGCATCCCCACCACACGCACCGCGTAACGGACATGCTTCGTCCAACTTCTCCACCGCAACGCTGTCAGTCACTTTGGAAATCTGATCAGCGGCCTCCGTGGATTCGTCACTAGTCGATATCAAAGGGGTCGTTCCCGAATCCTCAATTAGAGAGAATGTGGTCTTGCCCGAAATCGCTGAACCATCGAGAGTGATTAAATCGATTTGCTCCACAGCAGAATCTGACTGAATGTCATTCAACAGCATCGCAGCATTTGCGCATTCCGCGGGAGGGAGAGTACTCACACTCTTCACAGAACAGGCACCACCGGTCAGGACTTCAGGTCTCCACAGCTTCTCACCAGCGGCACCAAAAACGTTCGCTTCCAACACCTGAATCAACATTTGAGTCCTATTATGGTCACTAGCGTCCGTACCACTCACCGCGCAAGTGAGGTGCTGCATCAGACCGCGCACCAATCGCGGCTGCACCAACCGCTCGCCTACAACTTCAACGTGAGTAAGCCCGTAACCAAGACAAACCGCGTACACTTCAGCATTACCACAAGCAGAGAAGTCAGGCTTCTCTATCACCACTCGACCGAAAAGACGCAAGAAGTCAGTAATATCTATCATTTGCTCAAAATAATTACAGATCCTAAGTACACAATTGCCTCCTCTCTTGAGAGCTCGCTGTATCACCACTTGCTGAGCACGCAGCAATGCAGAATCCTCGCAACCGTCCAGACAACCTCCGTCAGCGACGACTAAATCGCAACTGTCCGGAGCGAAAGCATTACAAACCTCACGATCGAGCATGTCCAGGTGAACAACTTCTGCGCCGCTCACCGTGTCAGAATAATCAATATCCGGACCAGAGACCGAATACACATCAGCATTTAACTTCCTCAGGACACTCAGGAAACCTCCGGGAGCTCCGCCCAAATCCAATACTCTACCTGCAGTTCGCAGACCGGGATACGAGGCCAGTAAACTCAAGAGTTTAAGGCCCGAACGGTCCACATAGTCATGTTGGGGCAACCTTGATGTCTCCTCATACAACACTGCGCGATCTCCCTTAACAGTGAACAACAGGTGTCGAACGCTGCGCACAAAATTCATCGCGCGATCGCGCACATCTTCACTAAACGTGGAACACTCATACATATCCACGTGGCCGGCACCACCAACATTCCAGCGCACGTGCATCGTGTGTTTAGCGCCCTCAACCTGGGAATAAGCGCGAGTTGTTATCTCGGGATCCTCGCTGTTGACAGCATGAACGCACAAATCACTAGCGACGAGCGCAGAGAACAAACCGAAATTATCGGTCGTACCCCAAGCACCGACATCAGCGAAATCAGTCAAGGTCAAGTTGCGGTTATGATCGCGTTTCTCCTCCGGGCAAGACAACCGCAGTATCTCCTTCAGCCTCTCAACATCATCAACGGAAGGTGGTAACCCGATACAATGTAACATCGCATAAAACGCACATCGCCCGTCCCCAACCATAGGCACAACGTGCAGCGGCCCACAAACCGGGTTAGATTCACCGCGCAAATCGCGCAGCTCTGCCATCCCAGTCTCCGTCAAGGGCTCGGTCGCGGATAAACGCGACAATGCTCGCACAACGCGATTCGTTTTCCTCTTCAAGGCTTTGCGACTCCCAACCTGTGATCTGGTCAAGGTCGTAGAAGAGACGGAACTAGCCGACACGATAGACGGCGTTACTGATGCTCTTCTCTCACCACTATCCAAACGCTTAACACTCCCCTTGGGTATGCCAGTCAATTTACCCTTCTCGTATTTCAGCTCCAAAACGTCTCGCACGTCCAATAAATCAACGGGACCATCATCCGTTTCCAGGACGGCCTCGCCCAAATGGTTCTGGTAACGCGCCAGTATCATTATATGCTCCTCCATGGTTACGACTCTCACGCTCTGTGACACGTCGAAAGTCTTATCACCACTTCCTTTCTTGTCACTCAGGTACTCAATGAAACTGTTCCATTTTTTTATACAAGCAGTGGGCATCAACTGCTGCGCAACAAACCCCACCAAACCGAGAAACCCAAGCTTACTACCAGCACGCTTGTTCCTCTCCTGAGTGGTAAAATGTTCCACAGTCTTCCCGGCTCCATAACGCAGGACGTAAGCCATACAATAGCAGGCAACAACTAAATCAATCAGCACATCAACATCCAACCTGTCCTGATTGTTGCGCACATCCTGCCCGTTGATAGTCAGTCTGGCATTATACGAAATCGCGGCCGATAACATCTCACTCAGGTTAAAACCCTTGTCAGAAGCTCGCAGACAATTGGCCAGCACCATCTCGTACAATTTCTTACTCACCTCCACGTATTTTCGCAGAAACCTACCGGATGTATCATCCTCCGCGGTACTGACAAATTTCGAATCTCTATAATACCCATTCTGGAAACGCCACGTAGCGACGACCAAAATATCATCAGCATTTCCTAACCAGAAACAGCATCGCAGATTCTCACGTGGACTTTCGGGTTCAGCGTCACACAACGTATATTTTAGCAACAACGTAGCCCCGCGCAGGCCAACCTTCTCCACCAAGTAACACCGCCCACCCGGGGTGATCAAGACGTTGCTAGTGACCATTTCCAGATAATTGGTCTTGTCGTGACTATAACTCAACGATGTGTCTCCAATGAGATCAAAGTGAATTCTATCATTTTCGATCACCACCCTGGCTTTCATGGATTCAATAACGAATGAGTCTTGCGTGAACACGCGCGGATCGAAATGGACCGCAGAGACAGCGACCTTTATCTGATGATTATCAAAAGCTCTACCGAGCTCCTGACGACTAATGTCATACTCGGAATGGAGCATTACCGCATAAGTCGCGGTTACAAGGCAGTCCTGGGCCTTATCAGTACATCGCTGCTTACAATGTGAAGTTGCCCCTGTGAGACTGTTAAAGGTTCTATTTGTCATCTTCCCTTTTCTGACCAAGGCAGCCAACGCCAAGCGGCGAGTGGTTTCTCGCGCAGAATCCCTGGCGGTAAGCACAGGGGTATCGCAATGAACATTTAACCTGTTCATACGGAAATGATTCAGATAATCACCACCTATATCCACCACATACACGTCTTCACCAAAAAGCGGCGCTGCGTTCTTCGTATAACTGATCATATCTAATAACACTTCCATGACCAACACCCTCAAATCGCCCGCCACGGCATGCGGATGTGACTTATTATTGGTGTTCAACAACGTGAACTCCGGAAAATCAGCCTGCATCAACGTCAATTCCAATGGTTGCAGTCTATACGGCAGTAAAATTTTTCTCCCTCTGGTGGACTCGCTAGCCATATCTTGCACGAACTGCACCAACTGCGAGTCGGGTTTAGCCAACTCTCGCTTAAAGACGACGGACGCAGCCGTTTCCAAAACGTCTCGCGCACTCTTATGGCCGACAGAGGCGAGGGAAGCAACCCTCCGAGCAAAGTCGCTCTGCTGCATGGCGATGTCGTCGGCCACATCATATCCCCCGATCAGGGCGTCAGAGAACATGTGTCGTGCCACCAGCGTGCTAAGCAGCTCGACCTCACGCTTGTCAACGTGGAACAAACTCAATCCGGTTGAATAGATTGCGTGCACATAAACATCTCCGGAACTCAAACGTACCAATTGCAATAACACGTCTCTTAGTCTCGGAAACCTACCAAAGATCCTCTTTGTTTCCGCCACATTCACTCTATTACCTAAGACGTCGCGGAACAACTGCACATAACAGTATCCACTCCCGCTACGTCTGTGCGAAACGGCACGTTCTACGATCGCCATTCTCGCCCTGGGTAAGGACCCACAAAATCCTTATCTCTAAGGAGCAAACACCGGGACTTTCTCAAGCCGGAAAAATCGATGGAATTCGATATTCACCGAAAATCACATCGTCCAGATAGTGGATTGCTCCACGGATAGTGACACTAATGACTTCGCACGATTACTCACATGTAAGTTATTACGGTGAGGTCGGTCGAAACATGATCTGCCACTGATCTGAATTGACGTAATTACAACTAGTCATGAATGACAATACAACTAGTCATGAATGATTACTAACTTATTGTTAGATACAATTTACATTATTAGCATACAAATAACAGGATATCATACCTTTGCGAAGATTATCATAAATATAACGCGATATGGCTTCCTGAGAAAAATTGTCTATGCCCGTAACAGGATAGCCTCGCTTCCTTTTCTTAGCAGGAGTGACAAATTTTTCTCCTTCTTTCCCTCTCTTCTGAACTATATTGAAGCCTAGCTGGAAGTTGAAACATAGCTCTCTTATTAAACTGAACTAAAAGTGTTGATTGTTGGTTAACCTAAATGCACATATTTGTATTACATAGTATTTTAATTGATAACTTACGATTATCATGAAATCATAGTTAATGCAGATAAATACTTACACCTAGTAATTGGGCAATTCTCACCAAAACTTCCGTTTCACTACCAGTATCAAATATACTCTTTTCACGAGGGTCATTCTTAATGAACGAGTACATGTGGAAAATACACTTCTGCAGTGAACTCTCAACTGCAGGAATCCTTTTCAGTTTCTCGGCCATGGTTGACAAAATTAACACACGCTCAAGAAATTATTCAACGAGAACGACACCTTGTGAAACCATACACGAAGCACGCACGTTAATATCTTCGTGTGGCACTATTGCAATATTCGTAACGGGCATACCAACGCTATGGAAACAACAAAGAAACTGCCGTAAAATGAATTTCGTTGAAAGTAGATTAAAAAATAAAGATTTCTTGCATAAATTCCACATGTATTTTGTAAATGGGAATTGTGATTTTGTGTTACTCTACAAAGCATAAAAAAGAAAATTTCACGATTTCATCCGCGGTGATGGGGCCGTCCTGGTCTGTCGGCCTGTCCGTCACCGAAGTGTCGAGATCGAGGTTGGATGGGGGCGGTGCCTCGCAGGTGGCCCGGAAGTGGGCCTCTACTTGTTCCCGCGGCACCGGGCAGCGCGCGCCGTCATCCCCCATTATGACGCGCATGGCCCGGCGCGGGTTCCGCTTGTAGAGGCGCCTGATGTATTCCGGGTNACGCCGTCAGCCTGCGTTTCCACGTCTGTGTTCGCCCACGTCACCGTTTCCATCTTTTTCCCGCAACTCTTAAAATTCCTTTGTCATCGTTGACGGAGACATGAATCTATCACGCGGTCATGAATAGATCCTAGTCTCCATCCACCTCTAGGGTTTAAGTGCGTTCCGTCGTTTGCCAGATCTCTCGGTGATATCCAGTAATTTGGGTCAAAATACGCATCTATTTTTTCACAGACCTAGAAAATACCCCTGTTAAGGTCCCACGTTCTTCTAGGTGACGTTCCTCTGCGACACAACTTTACACTAAGTACTACTTTCGCATTCCGAAATTTTCTCCGCACTTCTCTTCCGAGATCTATAATTTGACTTAGTCACTGATGGGTTCATTCTTTTGGTCGTTGGTACCCACATGAAGTAACACCACCTTTACATCGTCATCGGCGTGCATTTTCTCCACCGCGGACTTCAAATGTTCCGTTTTTGCCCTTGGAATGAATTTTACCTCTGCTCCTTTCTTACGGTTTACTAATTCACTGTGCTTTATCATGGAGTCACCGAGTACCATTTGAATTGTAGGATACTTTCTCACGTCGTCCGTCATGTTTGTTTTCCGTATTTTTTTTTTTTCCTTCTTCCTTTTTTTTCTGTAATTGCAGTTGTAAGTCATTTATTTCTCTTCTACACTGTTGCAATTTCTCCTCCAAATCCTTAATCCTTGCCTGATCCATTTCACGACGCACTTCGTTACACTTCATACAAATATTGTTCACCGTCGGCATTTACGAGTTTTAACTTTCCACAATTAAAATGGTACCAAATGTCGCACTGTTCGTATTCGTACCCGATTTCATATTTCGCTTACATCCACCACATTTCACTACCAGATCTGAAACAGCCCAACTTTCCACGGGACCAGGATTTCTTTCAATGCCTCCCACAACAAGTAACATCGCTAGCGTTGATGCAGATAGTAACATAGTTAGAAACCCGAACACCGTCGTATGTCCGTACGTCTTCAGTACGGCAGCCACGCAGGTAGGCGACCCGCGACGGAGCGTCCAGCGACCGATCCTCGCGCGATAAGCCCCCAATTCGCAACCCATTTTACCTGAGCTCTCGGACACAACCCTTCACCACGACTGACTATTGTACCAGAGTTTACACAAGAGAAGTCGAAAAGATCAGTATGTTGTTTTTCAGGAACTTTTATTGATTCGAGAGTATTAAATTTTACTATATCACTAAGATCCGGAACATAATTCATAAAGTATTGGTTAAGATCGTTTAGTGGAATATTAACATGTGATGTGGATTGACATTTCCCGACAACAAGACTTCGGATAGTTTTCCACTGAGATTTGATTTGACTATTGTGATTTGCTCCGAGAAAATGGTGAAAATAACTAGTTTTAGCAGTTTTAATTTTGCTAGTGACTAAATTTCTTAACTTTTTATAAATATTTCTATCACTGTTACACTTTGTGCGTCGAAAAATGTTCTGAGCTACATTCCTTTCCTTCATTAAATTTCGTATTTCGTTAGTTATCCACGGAGCCGGGGGACGAGTTACGCGAGCCGTTTTCAATGGCAGATTCTTGTTTATGTGCTGAGTAAGTAAATCCGAAAATATTTTGAATTTCGGTCCAAAGAATTTTCATTATACACGAGTTCCCACGGAAGCATCATTGGTATGCACAGGTTTCGCCTCATGCCTCACCAAGCTGGATGAATTTACTTTGGTTGAATTGGTTGGAATAGCCAGATTAGTCATTTGAATAATTTTGACTCTAGCTTCAAGAAAGGTGAAGAGCTCCTTTAGAGCCGGGATTTTATTAGAAGAGATGGAAAACTCCCAATCCTTGATGTGATTAGATGGAAACCTATCGATAATTAACTTGGAAATTAATAAATCTGAAAGGTCAACAGGCAACTCCAAAGCATTTAAGGCATTATAGTTGCTGATGAAGTGATCAAGAAAATTTTGTAAAGAGACTGCATGTTTCTTTCTAAAGAAGGAGGGTTAAAAATTTTATCAATGTGATTGTTTGCAATCAGCCTGTGATTGTCAAGTCTATCACATGTTTTCCAAGCAACTGAAAAGTTATCGTTGGAAACTGGGAAGTTTTTAATGATTACTGCAGCGTCCGTATTGAGGCACGATTTCAGACAGTGAAATTTGTCAATATCAACTAGCTGATCAGAGTTGATAATCAACGACGTGAAGGTATCACGGAATTTAATCCAGTTAGTAGCCTGTTCATCAAAATGAGGTAACTTTAAATCCGGTGGCGTAATGGAGGGTTGTCTAGGCGCATGAGAATCAAGTGAAGCGGAGCAAGATAATGGATGAGAGGACGGCTGGGGTTCAAATTTTCGATTTCCTTCTTGGATGAGTGTTTTGACTGAGACCAATGTGTTGAAGTAAGAACATTCAACTGACTCCCGATAATCTAATTGCTGCTCTATCTCACTATCCTGCTCTTCAATTTCATCCTGAAGGGATTCAAATTTGGTATATGCATCCGAAAGTTGAGTCTCCCGGAGGACTATTTCGTTTAGGAATCTTTCTTCTGTTACCTGAAATCTGTTTAAAATATTAATTAGCCTGGTGATCCGCACCTTTATGGGAGCTCGGTTCGCGATCAGTTCAGCGACCTGAGACATTGAAAGATTTAATTTTGCCCGCGTGAGGTATTAAAGTTAAGGAGAATTGAGTTACCCGCCTATGGTCTCAAGACGATGTGGAATTAAAATAAATTTAAGAAGGGGAAAAAAACATTAAATAAATGCTGGCTTAAAGTAAATTTCTGAAAAGCGGAATACAATGGTACTTAAAAATACCTAACTGACAAAAATTAGAGATGGAGAACGCAGTCACAATTGCCACACGCGTTACAAAAAATTGTACAAGTTAAATAAAGATAAACATAAGCTGAAAAAAATACATACACATAAAAATACTGAAATACCATGCTGCGACGAGTGACTATTAACTGTGGTTTCGATTAACTGTTGTTTTCATGTATCCATGGGACCCCTCTCCTCCTGCAGATAATCGAGGTTCTACTGTATATGAAGACGTGTAGGGAGACACTACGAAGCAAAGTATCATTAATTACCCATTGAAAGGAACGGCCATTCACTTCAGTTAGCACAACACAAAGGGAGAAAAATATATATACAAATACAAAATATACTAAATACACATAAAAAGCATATCCGGTCTGCTGTGCGACGTTCTTGGAAGACGTGATTTCTTGGAGCCTCTTGTTCGAAACTCGGTCTTGTAATGAGGTGCCAAGGATTTTCCTCTCCATTTTTCTTTGACAGATCTCTAGTGAATTTCTTTGTTTGTCCGTTAGAGACCAGGTCTGGCATGCGTAGAGTAGTACAGGAATAATACAAGTATGTAGGATGTAACTTCTAAGATTTCTATTTAATGATTTGTCTAGAAATATGAATTTCAGTGCCCAGAAGGCCTTCCATGTTTAGGCTATCCGTCTATTTATTTCTTTATCCATTTTATTGGATAGTGTGATGAGTTGACCTAGGTACACATATTCATCTACTTGTTCAAGCTTATTTCCATCAATGTAGATTGGGTCTGCTTGTCTGTTTGATAATATTTTTGTTTTGGTAAAGTTCATCGAAAGACCCGCCGTTTTACTGGTTTTGTTTATCTCGAGAAGCATCTGTTGTAGTTCACTGTGGGAATTAGTAGTTAATACAATGTCATCAGCGAATCTTAGATGAGACAGTTTCTTTCCATTTATTTTCATGCCGTATTTGTTGTTCCAGTTTAGCTTCCCGAAAATGTCCTCCAATACACACGTGAAAAGTTTACGTGAGATGGGATCACCTTGTCTGACTCCTCGTTTTAGCTGAAAATCGCGACCCACTTTTTCTGTTTTTACTTTGGCAACATTTTGTTTGTTTTTAGTTGCAGGATATCGATATATTTTGGTTCTATTCCTTGTTTTTGCAGTGCCTGTAGAACGCTCGAAGGTTCGACAGAATAGAATGCCTTACTGTAGTCCACGAAAGCCATATACAGAGTGCGGCAGCGAATCGGGCGATTTTGAAATAAGTGTCAAAAATTGATGAAGTTGTTTACAAAAAATTTATTAATACCATAATAATCTACATAGAAAAGCATTTATATTTCACTAAACTAATTCAATTTTTGAAAATTACGTCGGCAAGGTGCGTAACATTTCTGAATACCTCTCAGCATTAACAGTCACAGTTTCTCCATGTTCATTTTCGGAAAAAAATGGTCCGATAATGCCTGACGAAGACATGGCACACCAAACAGTAACCTTAGATGAATGAAGAGGTTGCTGATGGAGTTGACGAGGGTTGGTGTCGCTCCAGTAACGGAAATTTTGTTTGTTAACATATCCAGACAGGTGAAAGTGTGCCTCGTCACTCATCCAAAAATTATACACGATGTCTTCATTTTCTTGAATCATAACCAAAAAACGTCCAACCGTCCATTGTTACTGAAATGCTTTGAACCGAGGAACGTGTCCGTGACCTCGGTTACCCCCACCTTTCCATTACCAGCCCACACTACCCCCTCCATAATCGCCCGATTCGCTGCCGCATCCTGTATAATGATAAATTGAATTCGTCGGTCTTTTCAATGATTTGGTTGATCGTTTGTATGTGATCTACAGTACTGAATCCTGATCGGAAGCCTGCTTGTTCACATGGCTGTTTCTCATCTAATTTCTTCGTCAATATCTTTTTGTTAATATCTTAGATACGTTTGTAGAGGTTTGACATTAGGCTTATTGGTCTGCAATAATTTAGGTCAGACATTGGTCCCTTCTTGTGCAGTAGAATAATGGTACTAGATCTCTATTATTCTGGAATAATTCCTGTCTAAGATTTTGTTGAATATTGCATATATATTGTGACTTTATTATTATTATTATAATTAACTATAAAAAAATTTAATTGTTGTTAAAAAAATTTTTTTCAAAAATTAAAAATAATTCTATTTAATTGCTAAGGGGAGGGAACTGAATACTCATTTCTCTGGGAGCCACTCACAAGGACAACACAACAATCTGGTGTTCGAGCAATGAACAAAACATTTATTAATACTGTGAAACACAATTTACACTATCCCACACGACACAACTAAACATTATTACTCTTAACACAAACAGGAATTCCCCCAAAAGACACAACACAAATTGAAACCATTCACTTTAACGTCTAAGTGACGTCATCCCCCAAAAGACACAAATACAACTTCTGGTCATTTAACCATTCACTTTAACACCTAAGTGACGTCATCCCCCAAAAGACACAAACATGAATATACACTGAATTTAGAATATTATCTTATTTAGTTAACAATCAACATCTTTCGTTATCTACAGCGATATCGACGCACTGAATTTAAATACTATCTTAAATTAATTAACAACAAACATTTCCCTTTATCTAATACAATCTCAACACACTGAATTTAACTATAATCTTAATTTAATTAACAGGAACTCTCTTTATCTCTTTACAATCACAAAGCACTGAATTTATTTATGGCTTGAATCAATTTAAGCCAAAGTCTGCCTGGGCACTCAGGTAGTCTAGAGTTCGTGCCTTTTTGTCTGAATTCATGCCATTTCCTCTAGGACGCTTAAGCGCATAAGACGGTGATGGTCGAAACTATGACCAACAGACGTACTATACCTCAACAAGATGACCACGCTCGCGTGGGCCGCTCGTGCGCTGGACCGGTGCGACGCCAGCAAAAGGAGTGACCTCTGCAGTCTGTGAGACGTCAGTTTCTCCCCCAGAGACTCCGCTGAGCAATGTTAACAGCGTCAACATCTGTGCGAAACTCTTCTAGCTCGAAGCTTCGCGAACGAGAAATCTTTATGAGCGATCTACCACATGAGCTCCTTCCGAAAACTTAGCGGTGAAATACGTCTCAGCGGCTGCACGAATCTTTGAAGTGAAATGTGAGCTAACACATCTAGTCACTACCAACAATCGGTATGAGCTTGAGTTGTGAGCTCATCTAAGCGCGCCACATTACTCGGTGTGAGCTAACACATCTAGCGCTGCCGAAAAATAGCAAGTGAGACTGAACTCGCTGCCGAAAAGTCAGTATGAGATGTGAGTTGTGAACTAACACATCTAGTGCTACTGAAAATTATCTGTCTGAGCTAACACATCTAAGAACGACGAAAAATCTCTACATCTGAGAAAAAAATATCTGTGCGCGATCTGAGAAGCATCTCAGAAAAAATATCTGTGCGTCTCCCTTAAATTGGCTTCCTCCCTTCTCTTTCCCCAAAATTTCCAAAATTTTGAATGTCATGTGACCTAAAGTTCCCAATACCGAAATGGTTTCCCCCTCTCTCTCCCTGATTCTCATTGGAACTTTTTTTTAAAAATCTTCAACGAATTTCTGGAACGTTCTCGACGACGCTGTGGCTTTTAACGATTTTCGAGCAAGTTGGGACATGTTTCTAGTTTCCGCACATCTGGGGTTTGTTATGGAGGGTATTTCTTTTCCCTCATCCCCTCGCCAGCCTTCTATTCCTACACCCTCATAAATTTTTATTTGACTTGAAAGAGAATACCGCCGCATGGGTCACTAGTCTCGTACCGAGCTCACGGTCCTTCGCCGATCTCCAACGAACGTTTTCCTTTTAAACTTAAATGCTCTTTCATTTACATTTCACAATTAATCCCTAAATTATTCAAAACTCACAATATATATTTTGTTGAATATTGAATATATTCTAGTGATAGGTTGCGCTAGAAGTTAGTGTGCAACCTAACAATATTAACTAACTATTATCATCGCTATTATCTTGCTTTTAACACAGCGAGTAAATATAAAGAATTTGGAATTTTTAGCAACGATAAAATTACAAAACTAACACAGTTTATAAATAACTGTCCCATCGACACTAAATATTTCAGTGTTCTGCGCACAGTTTTTGGTAATATACATTTTCAATGTTGACACTTCCCTTGAAAACTAGAAATACGTTAGGGTTTTTTTACCTTCCAAACAAAAAATTCTCAGAGGCAAGTAAAAATTTTGAACTCGTACCTTGTGGCAAAATTTGGTGTATTCGTTGTATTTCGGTTGATAGGAAAATATAACTAAGGGTTCGAACTAGAGTATATTGCTTTTTGAATCAGACAGTAGATACCGACCGATACTAGAGAACGTTTCTCTATACACATTAAATCTTATGGTGAGAGCTTGAGGCGGCACCGGTGCTTACGAATTATGCACTCACGTAAAAAATGGATGAAGAGAATTTTGATCGATACATAGACCAAACCCTCACCAAGTAACTAGTACATCGCACATTTGTTAAACATTCAATATCCCCCATGTTGCTTCTAAATCTACTTGTGTGTGTGCCAATTAATGTTAATACTCCTGCATTGATAGTTTTTCTTCACGTGCGTTGGTTTTTCCAAAAATTACCATTACCATTATTCGGAAAAATTAAGAATTCGGCTTCTTGATCAATGACTCGTCACAATTTTAATACACCCTCTATTTCGTTCACCATCTTTTGTTAGCCATAAATGCTTGGGGCTATCAAATAAGAATTGACATCATTTCATTCTAATTTCATTTCAATGCTAAAGTTACGAAGTCTCCATCAATATTGTTTGTAAATGATGGTTTCATATTTGCAAACATGATCAGCCATCAGATATTGAAAGATAACACAGCAAATGTTTGTGATCAATTCCGTGAATATTAACCTCAGTTCTGAGTAAATATATTAAATGTTTCTAGTAAATACCAATTACAAAAACTTCTATCTTCGAAGAGAGAGTTAAACATTTCCAATATTGTAGCATCATTTTATGTAAATACTCCAATTATTAGGTTGTAAACTGTCTTGTAAAGAGTATATTTCGTCCTTATTGATATGAAAGTGAAAAAAAATGTATTTGGTTTGAAGATTTATGGAGGAGAAACCATAACCAATTTTTTAATGTTATTTTGAAGTTACGGTTTATTCGTTTGGACGTAATGCTCGATTATTCTACTTGAATTTTTATTTTAAATATTATTAATTTTCACGTTGTTTCGTATTCCCTAATGTGATACTCTTATGTTAGTAGAAATTGTAAGTTGTATTTTCTGTCTTTGCCATAATCAATTTAATAAATATTTTGATTGAATTGAAATTATTTGTGTGATTATTTCTTATCCCTTATCCATACAAGACGACTTAGATCAGGTCTCGCCATTAATGGTAAGTTAATCTCTTGGTTTCTGATTTTTAAATTTCTTCATGGAGAAGGAAATTTTATAATTACAGTGGTTCATTTGGGCGGTACATATGAGTATACTGCACCGTAGAATGTTGACAACGAACCGTATTCTTAAATAACGTACCGTGAATTAGTTTTCAAACTTTTGAGGAAACAAAGATCAAGAATCAAAATATCACTTAATAATTTTAATGCCGCTTCAATAGAATACGTCCCTCCCTCCTAATTTTTGCAAATACAATGTGCTTCTCAGAATTTCATAAAAAGAAAATACTCGCTGGATGTTCATTTTTCTGCACAATCAGGATCTGTTTTGCATATTACTGTTAGTTAAATTTTTATTGTAAATTAAAGATATTGGTAATCGAGAATTTTATATGAAAAATTATCTTCCACAAACAAAACCATTCTGTGTGTAGTGTTACTATTTTTCCACCGAAGACATATTTACATCATGAGGGCTTTTCTAATGTGAACCATACTCAGGGATAGGAATTATCAGCCTAGAGCACGGATTTTCAAAATACGTTTGCAAGTAAAATCAGTGTTCCGTTATACAGGGCTACATATTCAAGAACAGGCGAATAAGCTAAATGCTGAAAATTTAATCAAATTCACGTCAGCGATGCCGCGAGTACTCAGCTAATTAATATTTTAAATCTGCCATCATTCGTGGAAGACGGATCAGCTATCCTGTCTCAAAGCTTCAGAATAAAATAATTTTTTTTTCTTGAAATGATCAGATAATGGCAAAAACCGGAGCATATTTTTGCAAAGACACAAAAATTAGAACATTTTAGAACGTAATACATTTTTGGAGCATAATTGGGGCCTTAAAACAGTTTGATTACTACCTATACTATTGAAGATTAAAACAAAGAAACCGACTCCCTATGTCCCATTAATCTCACCTTCCTTCGGACAAAGTTAAAAAACTAAATCCTTAGTATCTCGTCTGAAACTTCGTTAAATCCAATGTTTATAATACCATGTGTTACATCTTCGTTATTCGGATTGCAATATTCGGGGTAGAAAGACATTTTTTTGTGGAGCTTTAGGGCTCGTCAACGGCAAGGTCATTAGAACCCTGGTAGAAAGACATTCCAGCACCATTAACAGAATTTTCCATACAGACAATGCTGACCTGCAACTTACAAGGGGTGACAACACGTATTGTTACAAAATTTTAAGCATATGCGCATTTTGGCTTTTTTACAACAAACCATTTTGAAAGAAAGCAACTATGCACATTAGCACAGCGGGACGAATACTTGGGACGATAGTATTAGTAACTTGAAAATCATCTTGTAAACAGCAAGTTTAGCCATTCTTCCTTAATGGAATAATACGTTCGAGCTATATCCGTTCGATTTAATTCAATGAAACTAAGTACTGTAAGGTAATGTGAACTTTTAGTTTCATTTACCTGGATTATTTACCATACTACGTTGCCTCATCTACTTGAATGCGAGTTGCGCTCATTAGCATTAAACAATGTAAATAGGACATCAGGACAGATAAAAAGTAAATGATACACAATGGAGTATCACGTATCTATCGTACATTTTGCTACGAATAATGCTCTTGTTGAAATGACTTAGTTTGGAATGCGCCTAAATCCAGGGTGTGAGATATATTGTTTAAGCACGAAGAATATTGATTCAGAGACATGATGAATGATCTTATATAGTTATAATTGTTTTAATGGCTACATTGAAGGGTATAATTTAAAAAATCACTAGTTCAGACATATCTCAACATTCGGAACTGAAATTTTCTTAAAATAACATGCCACGATTCTGCTTGTATAGTTTTTGTTACATTTGAGATTTGAACGTTCTTTTTTCTCTTGTATACGTCCTGCATGATAGAACACTTCATCATATACTTTTCCCTTAACCGACTGGGTTTCTACCTTCACTTTCATATTTCGGAAATCTTGGGGTTGGGTAGTGTTAAATCCGTTGATCAAGGATTGAGCTGCTTTATCAGCCTCAAGTTCATTCAATCATGATTTCAAATATTTTGAACTTGACTATTTTATAAAATCCTAGCAGAACTACTGCGCGTTACCAGCGATTTGAATAGAAACTTAAAACAATTTAAATTTTAAAATAATTCACAAATATTACAAATTCCTTTTCTAAAAAACCAAACATACAAAAATTACGTTAACATTTTTAAATTGGCTGTGTGATTTTATATATTTAACTCTACAGATGGAATTGAAACACGTCATTTTGTCGGGATTTTTTTAGCTCCTTTACCCGGGGTTCTTATAAAATATTCTTAATTCATGTTTGTTTCCACATTTCTCTCCTTTCGTGATATTAAATTTTCACCTTTGTTAATTTCAAAAATTAAATACAAAAATACAGTTTTCAGTATTTTGTAAGATAAAGTGTACGCAATTACGAAATTTTTAAAATTCTGGCAGAAGGTAATTACACTTTACACAGAAAGCTTAATAAATAAAACGCATAGTTCAGACCTATGAATTTTATGGTTTTCATTTCACTTTTAGGTTATGTTTTTGTAAACAATGTTCTTCAAAGCATTTATATAATTTTACGTCTACAATTCGGTCACGTTGATTATACGTTCAGTGGATTCTCCGCCTCACGTAACGCAATTGAACTCTGGCGGACACATTAGTAAGCTTCGTAATCAAGTCATACGAGTGAAAATTCAAATCTACTGTTAAGCAGCCAATTTTAATTGTTTTCTGCTCATATAACTCATCAATATTAACGATACTTTGCATTTTAATTGAAATATCCCTTAAAAAGTTATCTGAGAAATTTCAAATAATTTTATCGGTTACTTTTTCCGATTCCCATGCCACAGGCATTCCAAATAATTCACGTTTATTAGTACAGATTTCTTCGTAACTGAAACCACACACATGACTTAATCGGGGTATACCATTTCAAATGTAGTGAAGAAATTTTGCGACGCACCCGTTGTAAAATGTAATTTTCATTGCCAACAAGAAAGAGAGAATTGAGAATGTTTCGTTTGGAGTCAGTGTACGATTGGATTTGAGCGTAGGAGGGCAGCGTTAACAAAAGGTCGAGATGAATCTAACCAAGCCACGTTTCAAAAATTTTTTAACGAAAACTCGCATACATTACAGTACGTCGATATTAAATTCATACTGGAAAAAAGTATTTCGTTCTAAAAATTGTAACTAAATAATATCCGATGTATCAATCCTAATGCGGTATATTGTGACTGATTTATATAAGGTTCAACCCGACGATATCTAAGAATCCTTGAGAAATATATGTTTAAATTTTGGTCGCTTTATTTCATTTCTAATTGATTACCCGGCGTTGCCCGGGATTATTCTTAACTACTTTTACCGAGGAAATATATATACACTTACTTTTACTCACTGATTATTGAAACCATATGAACATTCTGATTTTTCAGATTCATAGTAATACGAATTTAATACTAAACTTGATTGTTGACCATCTCGTGGGAGTCCTGCCGGTCGAATTTTCGCTTTCCAGGTATGACGCGGCTGTGCCATTTCATTAAATTTCTCGTAAAATCTAAACTATTCGTCGAATTTTTCGATTTAAAGGCGCTTTTACCTTTGTTAAATGCGAAAAACAAATAATTCATTAAATTTGACGATTGATTTTTTCCTTCTTAAATTGAAGTATTTTAACACATCTATTTCTAATTACGTTTTATCGATAGTTTAGATTATGCAGTCGCTAACGTTTTTTTGAGAACTCTGAGGCAAACATTATTGTCCTTCATAATTATCACCTATTTCTAATCGTTTAGGCAGCGTAGGCGAGTATAGCCCTCTTTTTTTCTCCAATTTTATCGACATTTGTTGTCAAAAACCATTTATACCTTTGTTTTGCATATTTTAAAATAAAAGTTACCCTATGTTCATCCTGGACATCTAGACTGTCTCCCTGTCAAATTTCATCACGATTGGTCCATTGGTTTAGTCGTGATCAGGTAGCAAACACACACATTCGCGTTACATATTTATATATTAGTGTGGATTGGATTCGTATTAACGTCCATTATATAATCTAAATAAATAATTAATACTTACGACCTTTTGTGCACGAATGATATTCATATTTTCTGTGAAGAGTTCACAACGTTTCGACTTTGATTAAAGTGTCATCAGATGATCAAAGTTGTAAGGTATTAATTGTTTATTTAATTAGTACGGATTATTGTTGATACTTATATCCCGTATAAGGGGAGTACAACGCCTCGTGAAGCGTCCTGTAAAGGAAGCGTGCGTCATTCACTCTAGTCAACGTTTGTATTTGACTTCCCCTGTGAGATGCAACCCAACGTATTCCTCAAAGGGACATGTAGCATCACTGATCAAATACGAAGGTGACCCCCCTTGTGTGTTTCGGTGTTGCAAGAGGCAATTCAAGAATAAAAGAATGACATTCATTGTCAAACCGACAAAAACACGTAAACTTGAGTGGCTATTTATTTGTTCCAATTTTTCAACACCTTTTACCTCCTCCAGCAAAAGTGTAATTGGCTGAGAACACTAAAGCACTGCTATTATTGTTCTGTCACAAGATGGGTTCGAATCCTAGTGTGAACTGATTTTTGAAAATGGTTTATACTACAATTCAGCTCGTAATATCTGTTTGGGAGCTGTAAAGAACGAAACCTTAATTCATGCTCTCACATTGCTTAGGAAAATCTTAAAACATACGCTGAGCAATTGTCAATTCGGCAACGTAGCATTACAACATACATGGCAA
>NNCF01132015.1:27916-70365 GCA_002313205.1 Laupala kohalensis
TCGACAATACACATCATTTGTAGGCAATGAGATTTGATTTCTTTACTTCACTGTATAAATATAAGAAATTATAGGAATATTTATAAGTAATTTGTGATTCGAATTATACCAATTCCATACTATATCTTGCAATTATATTCAAATTCTGTTAAAAACTATATTTTATCACAGTATTACGCAAACGTTTTTTACAGAAATTCTAATATCGTTTACATTGCCTATGAAGACCTTGCGAGACAACGAATCTCGAGATGTTTAAATATAGAGAATGGTAAAGTTTATTGAAGTCAAGAAAAATAATAAATATTTGTAAGTATTTTTTGAAAATTATTGAAAATTTAAGGAAAAGTAATTCGTAAATGACATAGTCATTTAAATATAAGTTTAAATATCAATTAAATTTAATAATTTTTATAATCAGTTTCTTAAAAAAACTTTATATTTATTCTTCAATATTTTTTATCTTTTTGTAATGGTTATTAAATAAAATGGTAAGTAGAAACATAATAAGTTATTAAATATTAGCAGAACTTCCCAGCGTTGCCTAGGAACCTTTTGGGATTTGGAAATGCTAGTGTTTTTTTAAAAAGAAACTTATCGCCAGAGGTTAAAGAAAATGCGTCTTTGGTGAAACGTGATAATACAAGGGTGACCATTCTACTAAAAAATGCCACCAGGGTACTTACATCTAGTAAGTACGTGCTTAGCGAACACGGGGCCCCGAGCGGAGTCTGTCATTAATTCCACTTGTGATAGGCTCGTTCCTTTCTCTTTCCTGACCTTCCTTGGTTACCTCTTGTTCTTTTCGATCCCGACGCTATTAGGGCGACGGTATCTTTCATTTTCCTCATTTTTGTCCCACCCCCTCATTTTTTGTCCTACCCTTCATTTTTTGTTCTTCCCTCTCATTTTTGTCCTCAATGTTTTGAGATATGTTTTGGTATGTTGTAATTCAGGAAGGTTTTTAGTGGGTATGGTTGAGTCATTCGGCGAGTCCGACACGCGGAGTCATGTTGGACTAGTGCATAATTGCATTTTCCCTACCTGTACAAGGTTTTAGGGCTCCAATGACCTCGATGTTGACGAGCCGTAAAGCCCCACAAAAAAACAACAACTAAATAATGCGTTTGTGTTGATTACGAATTTCTTTACCTAGTGGTCCCATGCGAACTGGAAACTTCAGGAACTTATCTCGCTGTTTTTCAGTCGAGGGTTTTAGTAGTATGAAGATTTGATCCACACTACCCATTTAGAACTTTATAATCTCGAAAGAAAAAACAATCTTGCTATTATTCCTTCCGCTATCGCCCAGCGATGAGTAACCTTATGAAAGTAAATGAGGATGGGGGTATACAATTTTTTTTGAATGGAACCCTTTTTATTTAACATAATGTTTTGACTCAGAATTAAATAGATATAACTTTTGTATAGAAATGTTTTCGTTTTGTTGTAAATGGATTGAAGAATATAAATAATTTTCTTTTACGATTACACCTCCTTTAATGAATTCATTTGCAGCGCCCTTTGCAGTGTAAAAATAATCACATCTCTTTAGATCCTCTAGAGCTTGGTCTATCACCGATACCCATTTTGAAATAGGTAATATATTCATAGATTTTTTTCTGCTTTTACCTCCACCGCAAATCTCCAAAACTTATGTTCCCTATTATCTAACCATTCTGATGACATTTCCCTTATTTGACACATTTTAAACAACTTATGTATTTTACTATAATACATAAAGATATGTATTATAGTAAAATAATATTAGAGATTAAGAAGAGGTTGGAAAACTAATGAGACGTATTTTTGAGGAAACCCTTTGATATTTTTTAAACGATAAACTATGTATCCGAAATTATTAGTCATTCAAAGCACCTTTTTATACTAAATATTTTTTTAAAAAACCCTGACAAATAATGAGAAAATTGTATTAAGAGCCCGTATAATTTATTTTGTATACCTTACTTGTGGAGTGATACTTTCTTACGGGCTTCCTCTTTACTGAGTTATGGCTCATTTAAGGTGGCACTATTTTCGACTAAATTCCAAGTGCTTGCACTACGAAATTGCTTGCGTGGTGTCGGGAAAATGTGTTCAGTTTCTCAGATAAAAGTGCATGTGGGGAGGGAGGAATATTCCTAAGAATCTCCGTAAGGATACCTTTGAAAGTGGCTTTGTAATTATTTCTATTGGCTCAGTGTTTTGGGAATAACGTTATCAGTCAAAGATAACTGATTTTCTTGAAGATGGTTGGAGTTGTTTTTTTATTTCCGAATTATTTTAATAATGACATTAAGATAAGTATGTAATTTCAGTTGCGTGATTGCTTGTATGGTACGATGTGTTCTTCATATGTTCGTTATATTATTAACGTACACTCGTAGTTCCAGCAAATAAATCTGATTCACATGAAAAAGATTTCGGTTTTATTTATTACTTCGTGCAACAATTACTGAAAGTATACAACAAACCCAATAATCTTAGCGTGTAGAACGAACCGACGGAATTAATTGAGCCTGTATTCTTAATCACTTCCTTCGAAAAAAATGTACACGTGTTGCATTCGCAAATGTACTGAAACAATATGTCTCATTAAGTCATTCAATGTGGCTCATTTAAGGTGGCACTTTTTTCGCCGAAATTCCAAATTGCTTGATTGCTCCAATTCGTTAATAAGCGTTTGGAGGACCTTTCTTTTATTGCCAAAAATACGATGGAATGTCTCTCTCCTTTTAGTCCCATTTCAGGAACCGTTTTAACGCCCTATAGCAATTATGCTGGACGAAGAAGTTGTGATGTCATAGTCATACTTCATTTTAAGACGTAGTGTGCCTGTTAAATGGAATGCCAAGTAACCTATTTTTCCGTTAGCCATTCAAGGTGCAAGGAGGAAAAGTGTTCAGTAATGTAATTGCCTTTTTTAGAATGACTAGAGAGCATTAAATGCTCAAAAATTTTTTTTAGCCTTAATTGCTTATTGCTTTATATAGGATGTAAGCTCATGCGATATAATTGCTAAGTCCTTGTATGTTTTACGTACAAGAGGAAAGTATATAATTTAAATGACTGTTTGAGATTGTGGTTAAATTCTGTAATTTCTCTTGTAAATTTGTTTACCGTTAACATACTTGATAAATGCCGTTAACACATTGACGTTAAAATAATGTACTATAGAGTACATTTTTTTATTGACAAGGAATTGATTATGAAGGTAATCTGGCTCATGTTCCTTGTTCATTTTTCTGACTTAGCATCTATTTGCAAGGAAATATTGCTAAACAAACTAAATTTTAGCGACAAATTGAAGGTAATAAATTTCTTTTCCGGTACCCGACATGTTTTTATTCTTATAGCAAAATACAACTCAGAATTGTCTATTTTTAAATCGTTGCACGGAGAAGCAAATAATGTTTTTGTGACAATGATAGTTCCAGAAAGTCCTGAACGAACTTAACCAAATTTTGACAGCAATGTGCTACACAAAATGTTGGAATTTCCCACTTCTCTATATTTGATACCAGATGCAGATGTTAAGAACTGTAATCATTCTACATTAGCTTGGAGGATGTGTAATGAAGATATTCTTGAGTCAGCTATAATTCTTCGTGATGGGACAACGTATATTTATAATCTTTTGAAAAAAGTTGCACGAGTATATTCTCAGAATATTTCCCATTTGAAAAAATGTTTATGGTTATGGCAAATAAAGTGAAAGGGCAAAAATCAAGGTATCGCACTACAACTTCGAGCCAACCAACATCTGCGAAGGAACATGGTTTCAGAATTTGTGCTATTGAGGTCGAGATATGTGTTTGCTGGATGCAATAATCACTTTTCTGAACGCAACACCGATAGTCCAAGAGGATGGATTAGGAATGAGTTCTATATTTCCAAACTGTTCTGCCTCAGGAGCAACAATGGAACTTATATCTGGTCGAGCTGATGTTAATTTCGTATATCGAATAACCTTAACTGAATTCATGGAATATTTGTCTTACAGTCGATATATTGACGTTGGTACCATGTTCATCTAGAGCCATATATTCCTCCGATCGAGAAACTAATTTGCGCATTCAGGAAAGAAGTTTGGCTAGCAATGGGATTGGTATGATGGCAAATATAGTGGCATGGAATGTTTATCGGGGGAATTTGGAGGTCAGTTTTCAGAACCTGGGGATCTCTTCTCCAACAGGGAATTAAACTTCCTAAGAGAGGTTCGACACATTGGTTTGTGTTCATTTTGTGGTTTCTATTTTCACTGGTGGTCACTTACCTTTTCGTGGCAGAATTCTCGAGCAGTTTGATTGCTCCAATTCGTTTGCCAGATATCAATACTGTTGAAGATTTCTTAGATGCTAGACTTGTTATCCTTATGGACAAAGTATTTAATGAACAAAGTATGTTTACTCCCATTTACGTTACGGCATTACCTTCTGGGGTAATTCCGGTCAGAGTATTCAAACTTTCAGAATTCAGAAGAGGATAGTTCGGATAATTTGTAAATCTCACCCCCGAAACTCTTGTAAACCTTTATTCAAGGAATTAAATATCTTAACACTTCCCTGCATTTATATTTATGAAACGGTCGTGTTTGTTAAGACCGAATTACTGAAGCACCACCCTTGCTTTATACGAAACAGTCTCGTTCACGAACACTATACACGCAATAGTAGTAATATTCATCGCCCTAGAGTGTCAACCACTCTTTGCCAAAAGGGACCATACCATTCGGGAATCGTTCTATATAATTCCCTGCCCAAGAATATAAAAGATATTATGAAATTGAATATCTTCAAATCCGCGGTTAAAAACTACCTCCTGCACCAGTGCTTCTACACTGTAAAAGAATTTATTGATTTTAACAAAAGTTAAATTCGTCTTGTGCTTTATCACGCCATTGCTGGAGTACTTTTTAAACAACTTATAACAATGTGTTCAGCGTCGAAATGCGGAGTAGATTCTGGAGAGTCAAGTACCTAAGTGAATTCATAAGCAGGTATGGTTTCGTAATTAGTAGATATTATAACAAAATTAAATGATCTAGTGATTTTTTACAATTCCCGGCCTTACTTAGTAGTGCAAATTTCAATTTAAGAAAACATAACCTTACATAGAGTACCAACTGTACTGATATACACATTAAAATAAAGATAAAATAAATTTGACATTTAATTAATTAATTGACTGATAAGGATTTGATTGAATTTTAATTTAATAAAACATGACGCTAATAAACAAAAAAGAATTTTCTAACAAGGTCATGGGTTCGACTGTTACTTTGTCGTGAACCATACATTAATTCTTAGAAGAGAAAACACATTTTTCCAAGATAATTGGTATAATTTATCCTTTGTTACAAGTAATACATAATATATTTCTTCTGACGTCCACACAAATTAACAGATGAATTCCCATATAACATTCCAAAACACACACTATGCAATTTTATAAATACTAAGCTAACGATTATTTCAACAAATTAATTACATGATTATAATTCCTTAAAATTTAATTTCTGCAAGCGAAATGATACTAAACGATACTTTCAGTTTAGTTTTTCTATTAGTCCATACGGATTTCTTTCTCAAGTTTTGTGGCGTAAGTTAATCGCAATAACCATGAAATTAGTTACATGTTTAAATCCTGTACAGGGAGAAAATCTAATTTCACATGATTTAAGACTGAATCACATAGTTCATCATGAGGTATAATTCTGTATTATACTTAAGCATCGTTATGTAAATTATACCTTGGCTAAACTTAAGTATTATTGAGTGGATATCCCACTAATTGCAAGACCTTTGGATCGTTCTTCCTACAGTACACTTAATTCATTTTTGTCAACATAGCCGTAGTAATTTTTTTCACCGGCGAGTTGGTTCATTCTGAGATACTGAGATGTATAGAGACACTTCTGATGTTATGCCACAGTTGGGCCACCATTCGAGTGTGTGTGTGTGTGTGGGGGGAGGGGGGTAACCAACCCTTCGATTGGAGAGGAATGGGAGGATAATGTAAAATGTTAATCGAAACAGACGTGTTTAATCCATAGATACCTTTCAAATAAACTGCGACATGATGCCGTACAAAAAAAAGTTCAGCACAAACGGGGGTTAAATACCCTTCCTAAGGGTGAAGTGGTGTGCTAGACTAATGGTGACGTTTCGACAGATTTTTTCCTCTCACTGACAACTTTTCGATACTTTCTCAAGGGCGTTGGAAAAAAAGAATAAGGAAAGAACAGACAGGCTTTGGACATAATCGTAGCTGTATAGACCAAATTAACACTTCGGCTTATTATAGAACAGACTGTAGAGTGGAGTAGTTCTCTATATTTAACCTTCATATACTTTGAACAAGCATTTGATTCCATGCGACATAAATCTATTTGGCAAGGGCATTTTGAAAGTATGATGTACCTCGAAAGATAATAAATATCATCAAAGATATGTATAAGGATTAGAGTTGCCAAATAATACACAATGGGAAATTATCTAACCCAATACCAGTAACAAATGGCGTGAGACAGAGTTGTTATTCTTGCTGGTAGTGGATGGCATTATGAGAAGAGTTACTGGTGGGAAGAAACGTGGCCTTCGCTGGAACCTCTGTGAAGTATTGGAAGATTTGGATTATGCAGACGACATCTGCTAATTGGCCATGAGGTACATCGATGATCAACAAAAGGTATGGCACATGCAATGCGAAGCTGCAATCGCTGGTTTAAAAATAAATTCCGCGAAAACAAAAGTTTTTTGTATTAAGCCTAAAACTCAAAAGTCATTAAAGATTGAGGATCAAGAGCTTGCACGAGTGAACACCTTTGTTAATCTTGGAAGCATTGTTACGGAAACAGGTGGAACCCTGGAAGATGTTAAAAATAGAATCTCTAAAGCAAATGCCGCTTTTATTCTGCTCAATCCTATGTTGAGAACTAAGTTCATATTAACAACTACCAAATTAAACATCTTCAAGACAAACGTTAAAGCAGTGCTCCTATATGGCCCTGAGACATGGCTGGCCGATGTCTATAAGGCTTAAACTTCAAACATTTGTCAATAGATGGCTCAGGAAAATTTTCAGGATATTTTGGGCGATAAAAATACGAAATGATGCATTGTTGGAACTCGTGGACGAAGAGCCGATAGAGAAACAAATCCAAAAACGTAAATAGAGGTGGATTGGCCATACTCTTCGAAGACCAGCGGTCAACAACGAGAGATAGACACTGGAATGGAATTCTCAAGGTCAGCGAAGAGTGGGACGTCCAAGAGGATCATGGCGAGAACTGTACAAAAGGAGGTGGAAAACTACGGGAAGTCTTGGAACGAAATTAAACCTATAGCGGCGAATCGTGTCAGATGGAAGAAATTTACTGAAGTCCTATGCTCCATACAGGAGCGAGAGGATTGAAGAAGAATGAAAGTACTTTACTACGTCTTTTAATAATTGCAAGCTCCTGAAAACTTTTCTCATTCACATTTCAATATCGAAATACTCAGAAATGTCTGTAGATTTTTGAATTAGAACGACGTATTTATACGAACGTGGGTATGTTATCTCTTTTTTGAATAGATTCTTTGGAAATGGAGATGATGGTGGGATATATTTCATATTGTAAATATTTCAAAAATTATATTTCACCGAGATTTACACCTTTAGTATAGCAATTTCGAAAAATTCTTTACAATATAAAAGTAACATCCTGTAGAATTTAAGTTTCTACTTCTAAAAGTTTTTCCTCTGCTTCGATCATTGAGTGATTGTGTGAGACAGTCACTCGGAACAATACATTTATATTGAGATTGAAGGATTACTGAGTGTTAACTAATAACTTTTCTGTGGAGAAAGATTCTGTTTATTTCATGTAAGAAACAATGTATTTGCTGTTTCTTTTCTCGACAAAGACAGAGAGTATTAACCATTTATTTCTCGACAAATCCTTGAGTAGTTAGCAGTAGAGACGGATGAATAATTTAAATCCTAATTAAATTTATTAAAAAAGAATTCATTGGAAAAATCCAAATATATTTTAGACGATGCAATGAAACCTGACATTTTAGAAAAAAAAAGAAGCCTCGCTTGATCTTTTTAAATTGAGTTTCACAAAGCTTTGGGTATTGAGATCTTTTTTTCGACTCCGTATCTAAAGAGTGTGGGTAACAATTAGTCTCAATTATCGTCTGGTGGTCTTACGTCAATAATTTCATGCAGTGTAACTGTCTAAAATAAGAGAATTTCTCAATTTCTTGCGATAAATTGTTTGAAGTATTAGAGTCCTTGGCATACGACCTTATTTAGATATACTTTTGACCTGAATATACTTCGTTTAATTTTTGTTCTTCGTGTCAGGGTTGTTTATTTAGCTTACTGATACAGGCAATTTGAACATAACTAAACGTCTCATTCTTCAAGACAATCAGCGTGAAAAATTGAGTTAATTTTAGTGGAATACGAAATTATTGTTGCGGTTTATAATGAGATTACAGAAATTTGAAATACTGAGAGTGGTTAAAAAAAGTTAATTACGACGGATACTAGTTTATATCATTTTCATTTTTTTGCTTGTTTTTGTAGGTTTTAGTTTTTTAAAGTTCCATTTGCTGCTGAGGTATGTGACTTCTTTATATCTCCATCTTCTTTGATTGTATCATCATCAGATGATTCGTTTTCATAAAGTAAGCTACTTCAAAGCTTTTGAAGGTCTTCCTCGTTAATGTCATTAGATATCTCGAAAGGAAATTATTAAGTGGCCAGCTGTATTCAAAGTTAACGTAGCATTAGAATGTGATAGTTAAGTGTGTTATTGAAAAGCTCTTTATACACTAAAGTATCTTAATCTCTATTACGACTTTATCTTATCGCACATCCAAGATCCGATTATATTCTCAATATCTTGATAGGTTCTCTCAACAGATCCTTGACTTTGGTAGAGGCTTACCATGCACAATCTTCACTAGTATGTTACTTCTGAAATCTCTGGATTAACGAATTCGCTTGTGTTGTCTGGTTATAGAACACATGGAAGTCTTATTGATAAAATGTATTCATTAGTACTTCGCAAATGACTCAGAAAATTTTAGTTCTTTTTTCGCGTAACCGGACGAAGAAAATCACATAAATGAAGTATTGTACTTTAGAACATGAAAATACGTGTTGATTATTTCCCATTATTTCACCCTTTCCTTTTCGAAATAACAGCATCTAAAAATACATTATGAAAAGAAGCTACCTAACTCATTTATTTGAAAGGGATGTTATTGACTTCTTGGATCCTAACCAATGATTACCCTGACGCGTCTGGCACATGCAATATTCGTAGAGAATTGTAAGTGACGTGATGTTCCATTGTGTATTATCATATAGTATTCATAATTTTGCTGATGTCCCGTTTAATTATCAAATAATGAAACCATTTTCTACTCGTACAACAGAAGTTTACTTTTGGTGTGTAAGCATGTCTTTCTTCCATTTTTACTCCTTTTCCACCACGTCTGCCATTCAGGTTTGTCCATTTCGTTTTTGATACTTTTTCTTCCTTAGAGAGTTCTTCTTTGTTCACTACTACATGTCCTTCTTTTGCCAATGAAATCTTTTGATGTATAAATTTGTTGGTAGCACTCCACACAATACTTCTAAGGCATCAGTAGAAACGGTTCTGTAGGAGCCTCCTTATAGACGCAACCTTTTGAACTCTTCGTAGTTGTTGCTCGATATATCGATAGACTATTAGATGTCCCCAAGTCACACATCCATAGACCAAAATAGATCGAATCGCTCCTTTGCTGAGTTTTATCACATTTTTATTTTTGATGTTAAATTTCTTCAACCCCATTCTTAATTTTCCATAATTCACTTTTTTGGCATTTTCCGCACTGTACTGAATGTGTTCGGGGAATTAAAGTCTGTCATCTATTATAACGCCCAGGTAGCGATAGTTGTGAAACACCAGTATCTTTTCTCCATGTAGTCTGTATCTCGTCTGTTCTTAGACGTCAAACCTATTCATAAATCTTTTATTTTTACACTGGATTTTTTTATTTTCTGTTTTTGCTATAATTTCCAGTTTCCCTATTATTTTGTGACATTCTTCTTCTAGTTGTCTCCTACTGCCTCCTTCTCATTTACTGCTATATCATCAGCGTAAGCTACACATTTGATTCCTTCTTACCTCATATAATCCAAAACGTTCATAACAATATTCCAATACATTAGTCCTTTCGAGAATATTTGTGGACATCAAAATTATCTTGATTTAATAATTTGTTCAGTTCCTATCCGAAACGACATGGATCTATCCTTAAAATATGAGCATATCATTTTATACAAGTATTTCGCCTTCCGAGTCACCGTGAATAAAACTTCCCAATTAGCATGATCGAGCACTCCTTCTATATCCAGGAAACACCAATTTTATTTTAGTGATTGATAAAAACTTTAACAAAATAGATGTGTCTTATACAAGCAGTTTCATTGAAACATGTTATAGTATCCTACTCTCTGACAAACGATTACATATTTCACTTGTCACTTTCAAAGTGGGTCAAAGGAATTAAAATGTTTGGTAAATGCACATAGATTGTCTTGTATGATTATGTATACCACATAATTCACAAACACAAATATCCATACAGAATCACAACCAAGCATTCGTCTTTATGAATTAGGTTTAATAACAAATATTATGGCGTAATTATTTGATAATTTCTATCTCACAAGGTAAGATTACACTTAAAATGTCAAATAAAGTCATATTGTTACAATATTATATTTACCACAAAAAATATATTTAATGTTCAAATTATATTATAAGCAAGTAGATGTGCGACTTAGTCAACTTCGTTGAGCATCCAAAACTGTGTACGGGGAGACTCCCTCCCCATCACCCACATTTTCGAAGGACCTAGCTACACATATTGAGCCCAGCTATTATTTTATTCTTAAGTCTCTTGAATGTTTACATCTCTTCACAAGCACCCTTCACAAAGGGTTAACAATGGGTCGTGTTTGTGAATTTGCCCACATCTCACGCCATAACTCTGTCTTTCCTAAACTACCTTCAGTCCCTCTTGTGGCTAAGGTGTTAACGTGCTTGTTCATCACCAACACACCCCGGGTTCAGTTCTCGGCCGAACCAGATATGAATTTGTAGCTTTTCACTTCAATATCACAGTTATCATCGTATAGCTGTGACTACTAAAAAGCGTACCCTCCTCCTCCTCCTCCTACTGTACCTAGTATCAATAACTGTTACTATTACTATCTGCTCCTACTAACCTCTCGACGTGGACCAAGATGTTGGTAAACCCAGCTAATCGGCCCACCTACTAACAAAAGCCCTACCCACCTCCTACCTCCTATCACCCCATGTAGATAAATTTCAATGACACGCAAATACTACAATAATATAAAAAAAACTATCTTCATGCTGACTCATGTAAGTAAGTCTTATACAGCCAGATCTGTCCCAGCGATGAAATTACAAGATGGGTGACTGAGAGGTAGTGGATGATTCTGTTGGTAGTAAACCGAAAAGATAGTGAAGTGTCAGTACCATGAAAGTCTCTCTTATGGAAGCCTGGCGTAGGGGCAGCAAGCTTGAGACATAATTAAGAAGGCCAATGCCCTACTAGAAATAACAATTTCAATAAACTACTCATTTTCATGAGGAGTAGTCTTCATGACTTGCTTAAACGGTTCCACTTAGTAACGGCGTAGATAATGAAAACACTCGAGTGTGAAAAACAACAAGGAAAGAACTTTCGCATCTTAAATGACACAAATATGTTGGTCATATGTCATACGATGCTTTCAAAAAGACACCTCGAGAAAGAAATTTATTTGGAATAAATATGATTAATGACTAGATAAAACACATTGCCTCATGTATTCATTCTCTGCTCTTAGTTTGTTTTAGATTAACACATGGTGGTGTGCTAGGACGTACATTTAAAATAAAGAAACTTCTAATGTTGACAAAATCAATGTGTCTTTTTTTAGTAATAATTTATTATATATTTGATAAAACAACTTTCAAAAATACAGAAGAAAAAAAAAGATACAGTGATATAAACTATTATTTAAAATAACTTCCTTTGTAGAAATATATCAGAGGAATGTCATAATAAATTATATAAAGCAAAAGCTAAGAGCCTTTCGATAACTGCTAGCTCGTTAATTGAAGGCTTATGATCAGAATTCAATTAATAGAAGTAAAGAAAAATGCCACATGCAAACACCCAAACATATAAACATCAAAATATTCATCATTATAAATTAGATTTAATGAGAAATATTTTGTCTTAATTATATAATAATTTTTAACTCATAATGTTTGAGCTTCAGTCATATGACAATGTTAACTCGTTACCGATACGTAGATTTAGACAGTCCTATTTATTATTGTATCGTAAATGTTGACTTTTGGTTTCAAATCTGGTTAACCAGCACATTTCCCACACCATAATTTTATTTCTATCCCAACTCATCATCATTTTAACTTGTATACATGAGCATTTGTATTGCAGTTACTATAATTTTTGTTCCAGCAATGAGTTAACAAGTAATTGAGAGGTACTGGATGATTCTGTGGCTAATGAATCACCGAAATTGGTTATGAAGGGTTGGTTCTGACGCCACTCGCTCGTGGAACTTTCTGTATCTGGCTCCCATTATTTCGGTCCGGAGACGGCCCCCTCATGGAAGCTTGGTGTAGAGCAGGGATATCAAAGTGAGCACGAATCGGTAATAGAGCCCGGCGCGCATGGTCAGGTAGACCACGCTTTGCTCGCCGCCTGGGGAGGTGGGCTCCAGTCAGGGTTGGCCAGTAGGCTATCATTGCTGGACTAAAATCGTGCGGGAAATTTCAGAGCGAACGAAACTATAACTTTCTATGTGAAGAACAGTATTTACGAGTGTGAAACATTTGGTGTCTGAGAAGAGGAGTCTTAAACGGTATTCCACGAAAAATCGTTAAAATTACCAAAACCTACGTTTTATTCATATTTTTCTGTGGTATGATTTTTGTAACCTAATATGATTTAGTATTTCTGTACTCTGATTTTGAATATAATCAAATCTGAAATATAGTGCTATCTTTGGCTGCCATTTGCTCGCTAGATTTACTGCGCAGAAGCCGGAGGAACGCGTGGTCGCAGAGACCAGGAAAGGGATTTGTGAACGCCTTGCTACTTTGTGAATCCTATTACAGAAGTCATTATAGTGATTTAGATCTCTGGACACGTGAAGGAATGCAACTACGTCTTCGCATCTCTCTTTTGATTGACACTACTGGTGTAGGGTCAACAATCTTGAATCATTATTTGGAACGCCAAAGCGCTAATAGACAAGTTCTAAGAACCACCCATTTTCATGAAGGCCAGTCATCTTGACTTCCTTATAGTTTCCCCTTTGTAACGGCATTGATAGTAGAAGTATTCGAGATTGAAAAATAATAATGAAAATGATTTCTTACCTGAAGTAACACCAATATTAAATTACTTTAGGTTTGATATTCACGAAGTCAAGTTGCTAACTATTCACGAAACTTGCAACTTGGAAATAGAGGTTCTTATTAATTAATAATTCATTCTACTGATTTTTTCTCATAGGACGAGGACCATTATTTTGCGATTTTAAAACTTGATAATTAATTTAGATTATCGTTTGACACTTTCTTTGACACGGGTTGTATTGTCTTCAGTCAAGTGATGCGGGTGCCATTTCCGTTAGAACAGTATTTTTCACAGTTTTTAGTGAATTATATTTGTAAATGCCCCGTAAGGTATGAACATTTTACAGTCATTACGTCCTTATTCCCTTTTCCTATGTTTTAATAGGTTTTCTTCGCTATGTTAAGCAGGTACTTTTGCCAGAACACACGCACACAAAACAGAAGCCCGCGAAAGTTTCTCCATATAAGCCCATTGTAATTTAAGGTGAAATAATTCAAAATTTTGCGCCGTAAGGGTAAGAAAATTCATCACCACTGGATAGAGAATGGATCAAACCATAATTTAAAACATGTTTGGGGAGTACTTAATACTAGTCGTTCTGTTGCACATAATACCTTAAAAAAATTTTTTTACAATATGCTTCATAGCTAGTAGAAATGTAGGATACACACACATACACACACANTATATATATATATATATATATATATATATATATATATATATATATATATATAAAATAAACTCGTGATAGTAAATTTCAGATTGATCAAGATTCATAATATGAGCACAGGCTTGTTGGGGGATAGCTAATGTGTATTGTAATATGCGTAAGAATTGCATCACTTGTGGAATTTCCTCACTTAGAGGGTGGGTAAGGAATCACACCGCGCCCTTCCGATAAAGGATAAACACCATTATTACAAAAATAGAGCATGTCTTAAAAGATGATAATGACACGTTGGGAATAAAGGTCTCACTCTACAACCGCTAGGTTGGGCGGAAAGTTGATGGCATTTCCCACGGATGAAAATTTACTCGTACCATCAGAATTGACTGAATCTAGTTGTGTATTGTCAACAGAACGTTGTATCTGTGCACACAAAATTTCAACCTGTACTGATAACAAGATCTGATTTTAAGTAGGTGTGCAAGATTAGTAGCAACCCAAAAAAGTATTTGCTGGATAAGACATAACAATAGTGGCGTATCGATATCTTGTGTCCTAACGTAGGTAGCCTTTGTGCTACTCCGTCTTCTCTCCCCCCCCACACACACACCGTATATGTAACCTTGGCGTTTTTGCATGGTTAAAAGTATATATTCATACTTCAGTGTATGTAAAACAAATAAAATTTCAGTAGTATTCAATAATCTGAAACATTTTTTATTTGTTTTTTTATTTTATAAAATATTATTCTACTAAAAAGCTCAGTTATTACTTATTTTGCTTCTACAAAAAGTTTTTGAGTATACTTCAATTAAAATTTACGTGTTTATTTTATTGTCTCTTACAGCCTGTGGCGCGGTGGACGCCCCACTCCCCAGGTACGCCAGTGCACAAATGCAATAACGCACTACGCAAATAAAGTCAAATACAAGCTTTTAAAGGTGATAATTTAAATGTTATGCATAGCTTTAAAATAGGATAAACTGTGATTGGCTTTCGCTTATCTTTATATGAATATCGTGACCTGCATATTAGTATGAGTAAATATGGGATAATTCGAGTTTCAATAATATCATTATCCATTACTGAAGAAACATTTGAAACGAAGGGGATGTGGGATTAATCTTCATACAAACGAGTGAATATTGAAACATTCGTAGCTTTACTCTTCCGGGGGCAAATTCCAACCTCTCGACCGATAACTCTCCTGATTAGGGTGACACGCTCCAAATTCACGCCATCCCCTTCCTTGTTCAGTCTCAGTATCGCTAACAACCTGCACAGTTCTGGCGCTGCCACTCAGAGACCGTCACGTGAAGAGTAACAACAGTGTTATACTCAGAACTACGACTGCAAGGAAAGTAGAAGTTTAATTTAATGAGTTAGTTCTTTAGTATTGTATCCGTTATTCTGAGAGTACAACACAAGTTTTCGAGAAAAGTTTTCACGAACGAATTTGAACCTTCTCTGAGGAATATTCTTAAAAGCATTGAAGTCTTGTGCGAAAAATAAATCAACGAACTGAGAAGCAGAGTTAATAGTTACCATGGTGTTGTTAGAAGCACTTTATACTGTATTATCTGAGGGCCCTCATCGGTTGGAAAAACTAATAGTTTCGTCTTCAGTCACCCCAATGCTGTTGGGGATAGCAGTGCTTGCCATCCTTATAGCCCTGATTGTGCGGATGTACCAACAGGCCTTTGAACGTCCGGATGGATTTCCACCAGGTTGGTATATTTAATATATACTTGTGTTAACTCGAAATAAAAAATATATAAGGAGCGTTAGATCGCATTTTTATCAATAAACTAATAATTTCTCTTGGATGCAAGTTTGTTGAGGGATACCTTTCCGGTGGATTTGAGAAATTTCGCCTTTCCTTGAACGATGATTCTGATTATAATTTTTCAACAAATGTCCAATGTTTATTTGATAAAATTATTGTAATAGCATTCGTTTAATCAACTGTGCTGGTCGGGTAAATTCAAAAGAATCTCCCCGTTTATCGGTAGTTAACGTTGATGAGAAGAAAATATTAAAAAGCTTGTGAAAAAATTATGGAATGTTTTTAATTTAAAATACCATTGAGATAAAAACTTTAAACAATATGTAAGTCGTTTAAAAATTGCTTTTTTTGTTTCCCTACAACATAATTATAACCTAATGCACATGTTTTTATGTTCTATTTTATATAATTAAATTGCCGTTAAGTTTTTAACTTATAGCATTTTAATTAATTTTGACGACGTGTAATAAGTTTATCAATCACACGTCGACGTCGTTTATCGACGTGTTATAATATTTATCAACAATAAAAAAGGCTAATTCGTTTTCTTTACACAAGAAATTGATTTTTGTGTCATGCCAATATTGATGTCACACTAAGGTCATTGATCTTTTGTTAATGGTGTTCTGCGTGATAATTGCTTTAATTTTTCAGAACTAAAATGACTTCCTTGTTATTAGCCGCAAAGGAGTATTTATTGATAAATTCGCTGTGCATTCGTTCCTTTACTTTAAGAGCAGTTTTATTTTAAAGGTCTCTGGTATACGAACATGGTTACGGAGTCGGCAGGCGTGTGTAGGGATTATTAGAAAACACTTGCTTCAAAATTAAATAATCACTCTACGATAGATAGTATATTTTGATCAATAATAGATAGTATATTTTGAATTTTTCTTGGAAGACCTACTTCTTACATGACACACGAAGTTTCCAACTGGAAATAATTAAATATTTTAAACTCTGCTAGGTGCCTACTGCAGAATATCACAGTTTTTTTATTTAAACCATGGAGCTAGGACAGTATATATACACCCTGTTTAAAAAGATGTACAGGTTGGTTAATACCTACCGAACGGAAAAACTATTGACTGTTTGTGTCAAATTTCGATTAATATTCAAGGACGAACATCACAATTAAATACGTGTCATTAATTATTTTCAACATTAGAAAAGCTAAAGAAATAGACTTAAAATTTTTGGATTCATAATAAAATATAACGCATTCAATTCACGATGTGAATAATAATCGCAAACTTTAAATTAAATTCTTTTAAAAATTGATCTTAATATACGAATTTCTTTTGGTGTGTTATTAAAACTAATGATTTAAATTTTCTTGATTTATCGCATTGTTCTATAATAATATTCTGACAGAGTTAGGTAATTTTTTGTTTTATTTCTACGCGGAAACACTCTAATTCTCTCCTTCCCCCAAAAGTAAAATAATTAAAATGATGCTGACGAGGAAGTTACTTTAAGGTCATGATTTGAGTTGACTTCGATGCGACAAACGTTTTCTGATGAAATTTTCTTTGCGTAAAATATTATTTCTTTTAACTGTGCTGATGATGTACTTTAAAACTTGCAGCTTTTTGCCCACAATCAATTGTAACGATTAGGTCTTAAATGAGTTGGTACTATGACGTAAAGAAAAAATTTAATATGTGAACAACGAGTATTAATGTTCTTTCATGTGCTTAAAAGTAAATTGAGGATCGTTGTTTAGGTGTTAAAGAAACCATATACTTATTACTTTCAACTTTATGCTTTGTTTTTAAATTTAAAAAATGGAACGGTACTTCAAAATTTATTTTACTTAGAGGTCTAAATTTGTGTAACGGACCCATAACTTTCTATTTGTATTCAGCTCAAAATTTTTTGGCACACATAGTGTGCTTTTGTTTAATGGTAAATCTTTAAATGTTATTATTTCACGAGATAGCTATTCTATTTATTGATATAATTCTAATATATTTTGCTTTATAGATTTCTCATCCTTTTTTCGCAATACAAAGTTTTTCTACGTATCTCATTTGTATAGGTCCTCCGAGACTTCCACTCTGGGGCAGTTACTGGTTCATCTTATGGGAGAACTACTCCTTCATGCACAAGGCGGTTTGGGCGTTGGCGCAACGCTATAAACTCAAGATCATGGGATTCTATTTGGGGGAATTCCCCTGCGTGCTTCTCACAGACTACGAGGACATCAAAGAGATGCAATCGCGTGAGGAATTCGCGGGACGTGCTGACACCATTGTTAATCGCGAGCGCTCTCTTGGAGGCAGAAATGGTAACTAACTCTTCATTCTATAAGTGAAAAGCACAAGTCCAGTTATTTTACCTATATTTACTATGATCTACTTGTTACCTACTTAGCACGATCATACAACTGTTTATGTATACAACTTTCACACATCGCAGAAAATGAAACATTAAAACCCATGCCAATGTCTGTGAAGCTTCCCAGGGGTGATGATTGGAAACTGAACTACGTCTTGAAAGAGTTTGATGACAATAGGAATTACTACATTATAAAATAGTTGAAATTCTCACCTAAACATGGTCACAAACATCGACAAAACTCTCGACTTCACAATGCGATATGCGTAGGTGGTATACATGTCCCAGAATTCCACGTAAAATATATGGGGGTGATAGAGCGCATTAACGCTAACAAAAAATCCCTAAGGTACACATGTCCGGAAATGTCTCCCAAAGGAGAAGAAATTAGGAAAAAGAAAGGACTATTTGTAAATATATTACCGATAAAAAATTTGCCTACGGAGAACGCAAATGGTTCAGATTGAATCCGTTTTTAATAGAATATTTATCTTGACTTGCAATTTCAATGACCAGATACATTTTGTTAAGCGAGCACTAAGAAAAATGGAATTTGTTGTAAGTGTGGGAGTGAAGTGGAATCACAAGAACATCAGTTGTGGAAATATCCTTGGTATGGGGAAGAGAAGGCTTGCAGATGAAGTAAATTGTAGATTTCAGTTTAAAGGATACTGCAGAGAGAATTCGAACAAAAGATAAATATCAAGCATTTCGTGATCAAATTGGTCTTCTAACATTTGTTAAAGCAGGAATTGGAAAAGAAATAACTGATTTGACACCACCAGAAAACTTTCATATGTCTTTCATAAGGGATTCATAATGAAACGAGACAAGACAACTCGGACACTGACTGGATACCATAATTGACGTGATACTAGATACTGCGTCCGCTTCCCCGTGAAGACAAACAAAATGAAATAAATGTCTCTCTGTCCTGCCGCTAGAAAATATTAACAACTTAAAAAAGAAAGTACTCGCTAGTCACGACTTGGCATCGGTTGTGATTACTAAAAATATACTTGAGAAATTTTGACACATGAATAATATTATATTTTTGGCTTGAAGCTAAAACGCCACTTCCCAAAAAAAAGAAAGATTTTTTACTATAGTTCGTGTTATTTGTTTGTCTACTTGATTTGACGAAATTTAGATCGTCCTAAACCATATTATTTTGTACTTCCTACATATAAAACATATTTTTGATGAATTCAAATTGTCAGTAAAACAGTTAACTCCAATAATAGTGGGAATAACTGGTTAGCTCCAGGTTAATAGGAGAAATATTGGTTTATTAAGGGTTCAAAAATAATAGCCATCAAATAGGTTTACAAATCTAATTCACTGAGCAGTAAAATTATATTTTTTAATTCTACAAAAGTGTAAAAAAATAAAGCACTAAAATTCTTTGTAATTGGGTGGTTCTTTTGAAGACAGTGGTTGATCTTCTTTCTCGGTACCATAATATTTATTACAAGTTTTTATTTAATTTGACTTGTTAGATTGTTTGGACCAAATCTTCCAACTGAATTTTAAACCAGTTCTCCAAACCGATTGGGCTGAAAATTGGCACGTATGTAACCCGATAACACTGCAATATTATGTCGAAAGTTTTTTTTACATTACGATTTTATTCCGTGATAACACCCAGCGAATTATTTCCGAAAATACAATCCGTCTCTTGATACAAATAAATATAACAAATTTTAAAAAAGAACTTTTTATTATAACTTCTTATCATTACGAACAGCGTGGGAACTTCGGATCTTATCATTACGAACGCTTTTCAAAAGGATGTTTATGCTATCAGAAGGTGTTTAACACGGACAATTTTGTCTTATTTATTTATTTATATTAAATAAAAATTTGTGTTTAAAAAGTTTTTTTTAATATTGTAAATATGTGAACAAGCAAAATTAATTATTCCGACAAATATGTAAACAAATTCTTATACTAAAAATATAAAATGATAAATAAAAATCCTTTTTTAAACAAACTTTTATTTATGCTACGTACTAAAACGAATAAAATAAGCTAAGGTTTGTATTTAGGTAATGCAAATGCCATATGCCCCATACATATTTCGCGTTAGTAGACCCTAATAAAAATAAATGTACTATCTATATTTATTGCTGAAAGTGATGTAGCATTTTATGTTGAATTATTTGTCTTCAAAAACCATGTCGCGCGCATATTAAAGAAAATATAAACTTCGGCGGATACTTACTTACCAACCAATCACTGTCCTATGAAATTAATTGGTATCTACTTTTATGAACATTTCGAGCGACAAGCTTTTTGAATACAAATAATACAACACAAAATATTAAATCATTTTCAGTTCCAAAGATTTCGATGAGTAAGTTTATTTTTAGTGGAATCTACTAACGCGATTATTAATGCACGAGTTTATTTAAGTGACTTAAATAAAGCTTGTTTTTAAAAAGTTTTTTTATTTATCTGTTTTGATATTGTTGATCGGGTTTTCGTTTCTGGCCCGTTCTAATCTAGTTTTTTTACTGTATGATTGGTCTCAACTTCGAAGATTCGAGATTGCTAATGATTTGTTAAAATACTTATAAGGTCTGCCCTTAGTGTTTTAAAAAGAAACATAAAAAAGTTGGAAGAATCATTTATCTCCAGTAAGAGTAAGTAAAGTGAAAAAATGTTTTCTCAGTATTCAGAGCTAGAAAAATTGTTTCTGTTATCATGAAGAAAAACTCATGTTACAATACATCTCAGAATATAAAAAAGTCATTCATCATTTTTTCGAACCGCAAACGAGTATTCTGAAACTTACTTTTTCTGATAAACACTAAAAGTGGGGTTAACTCGATTTTATTCAAGCCACAGATTTATTGACACCTGTATTGATGTATATATTGACACATGAGAAAGTACTGGATTGTGAATAACTACGACACATTATTGTCAATGCTTGAGATAGACTCATGTATGGGGGTGAAACCCATCGAGAGGTCAATGCCCCAGCGAACAAAGTAATTATAAGATCGATAACATTAAAAACAAATAAACAAATAAACAATAAAATATCACAATAATATTGTTAAGAAGTAACAAGCATTGTTAGGACAATTTTGATTATTCCAGCTTTATTTTGAAGAATTATAATGATTGAGGATTTTTAGATTTAAAATAGAATAAACAAGTAGAAAAGAGTATGGCACTCGAGTTTCGAGTGCTCTACCCTGCTAGTAAGAAAAAAATGACATGCACATAAAATTCGGGGTTTCCAGTATTACAGAAATACAAAATAAACCACATTTAATTGAAGTAATAATAAATTTATTGTCAAAAAAAACAGTACAAACTGCGTATGACCACATGGAGGACAATAAACTAATTTAATCTCCGGAAGCAAGCAAGGGACCATCCCATCAATTCCGATCAGGGGCCCTAAGGCAGACGCAGATTCAAAAATTCCTAGATAAGATGAAAAGTTAGCTACGAGTTATAATACTAATAGAATGTCAATATGTTTGTAATTTAACGCAAAAAATTTACATGTGCAAATTATTATCGAACTATCGATTATTCTGGGTATAGTGTTTAAAAATCATAAGAATTGAATTCACGATGTATTGTTACAATAAACACGCCCCTAGACAACGTCTAGAGAACCTTATTCATAAATTGAAATTCATAAATTAGCTAAGCGAGTGAAATTGGATTATTTTTGTCTAATTAGCACGTGTGTCTGTGAAGGCTTGGTTTTCAACGATGGACCGACTTGGGTCGGGCTTCGTCGCTTCGTGCTGCGGCACATGCGTGACTACGGCTGGGGAAGAAGGCAGCCCCAAGGTGAAGCCGTCATGATGGAGGAAGTGAATGACGCCGTCGCGCTTCTCAAAGGAGAGTGGACTGATGAGGTACTTAGCATTTCAGTAAATGGAAAACATATTAAGTGCCAAAAAAAGGTTTTTTTTAGAAACGTTTTAGACTACGCCAATGCTGTAATAATCGATCTAAATACCTTCTGTTCATAGTTTAATTGCTATGACGGTCAAAAGTTAGCGTGGGCGTATACATCTATTTATTTATTTATTTATTTGTACATAATATTCCCTGTACCCGACATAGTCATTTAGATGTTTTACACATTTCATTTTTCTTCTTTTTTCTTTTTCTAGTCTTCATAAATTTACCAGAGTCACCAAAAGCTACTAACCATTATGATCATAAAGTCACGATGCTTCTTTCAAGTATCTAACCTTAGTACGATATAAATCAAATGTTTCAAATTTACTCCCCCTTTTTATAAATGTACTCTTGTTTTTAATGGTTGACGTATCCTAGATCTTGAAATTTTTAAGAAATTCCCCTCGTTCATATCCAAAACGTTCGCATTCCCACAATTAATGCTGAATAGTTTGCTTTCACTGTCCACATCTACAAAATTGTGCTATTTCCTTCAAGTACATACATACTTGTACATATCGTATTTCCATGTCCAAGCATTATCTCAAGTGTTTTTGTACTTTGCTGAAACCATTTCGCGGCGTATACACCGTCGCGTCGCAATAATAGTCCGCGGAATGAATATTATAATATTTTTTTGCTAATTATTCAATAAAGGTCCGTAACGCCGACCTAAATTATGTAAGGAGTAACACTTTTTCGGGTTATATTCGTGGTACTGGAAACTTTTGATGCTTAGGACATTCACCATATTTTAATTATTCGGGACTTACAGTGACATAACACCTTAAATTTGGATGAAATTTAACTTTTTATAACAGCATTAGTTGCAACATCGAACGAGTAATCTGTGATATTTTTCCTAAAGTTTTCATTATCAATCAAAGCGTATAATATTTTTTTGTGTATTTTTGAACGTTTTCCATTTACATGCCCCAATTGCAGATCATATGTTCGGTGTTCGCAATTAACGTATTTCCTTGATTATGTTCAATATGAACTTGTGTTTTATAGCATGGTAAACTATTCGTAACTCTAACCAAAACCTTAAGCTTTACACTACCTTCGATTCCACGTCTGACTGTGTAACCTTATCCTTTTGCTCCTTACATCTACATTTGTACTCTTGGATGCGGCAATGAGGATTATATCTAGTCTCTTTGAAGATCATATGTGCGTGATGAATAAACTTATGTAAGTAGATATCAGAAATGCTAGTCATTGTGGATTATAGTTGGTCGAAACAAAATAAAAACATTTGATCTAAATTGTGATAATATACTATTATGTAACATACTTATAATGTAAGAAAATTTCTAGTTGTAAGTTCTCATTTGATTTAGCAAATAATTTTGTCAACCCTCCGGCCTCTCCTACCCAACTCGTGCTCTTCGTCAGAGCCGTATATGAGTCAAGTTCTTTTTTTTTTAAGAAAACCTGGGGTGATTTCCTAGTTTTTACGTGGTATAGTGTGCCAGCAGAAAAATTGTGCTTTTGGCCAATTTTGATTGGTATACGGTGAATTTTTATTTCAGTTTGGGTTTTCTAAACACCCCAGAATTCCACCACAAAATGAGGTTATAGTTATGTTTTATTTTCACTCACACACAAAAGAAACATTCATTGTACACACTATGTTTGAAATCACGTCATTGTGTAGCGTCCCTTTCCTCCTAATTTTCCTTACTCCGTTCTGTCTTGTGAAACTTCCGAATGTACATATCATCCTGCTATTTTATACGTATCTCTTAACACATAATTTTGATGTAAAGCCCAAAACATTAATTAAAGAAGTGTTTCATTTTAAATTAATTTTTCCCCTTCTTCTAATTCCATTACATCCATCCGAAATAGTACGTTAATACAAGTTTTCTGTTCTTCTCCACGTGTCTCTCAATCTCATAATTACCGCTAAATGTTCGGCCTTAAGCCGCGGTTCTTATTAGGGTTCTTACTGGCGTCTCTCAATCGCTTAAGGATTAATACCGGGATGGTTCTTAGTTTGGATTCTCAATAGTAAATGTAATACGTTCCCTCTATATTAGTAAAGAATATGAAATATTTTCAAAGAGGTGAGGTGGAAGAGCAGACCTCGGTCGTAGTCTTGCCTCTAATAAAGTCCTTTTATGTATGTAATGAGGCACTTTCCATTTTATTCAATTATAATAATGACAATAGCGTACTTCGGGGGGCGGGGGGAATAAATAATGCCTTCAAAATTTAAAGAAAATTGTCCTCTTGTATTTGTCGTATTATGTGAATGGGTTCTATGTTGCGGTTACACGTATACAAATATGTTTATAAACGAAAATGTACGTATATATATATNATATATATATATATATATATATATATATATATATATATATATATATATATAATATGTACATAACATAAAAAATAATAACACACCAAACGTTAATAACAACAAACTAAGACTCAAGGTAAAACACAACAAAAACTCAAGGAAATATTTCTTCCACTCGTTCTATGCAGATAGAGAAGAATAGCACTACAAGTGCAAGAGAATTGAATTGATGACCGAAGTTGGCGTTATATTTTTTTTCATTTAATTTTGTATTTCGGTCACCTTTGTCTCCTTTGTTTACACAGTACGAGGAAATCTTTCTTTTCTATTTTGCGTTAATTCTCGTAAAATCTACCGTGTGCCTTTCTGATTTCACTAATTTTGTTGACATAGTCTTCAAACATTTCATATGTCTACCGTGTATCATTCAATGTCCTGTTGTCCTTCAAATTTAGTGAACCAATTGTCCGAAACTTTAGTTAAAACCTTCTTTGCTCTTCCGCATATAAGTCGCTGTACCACAAAGCATGTCCATGTGTCTTTCTGTCCAATCCACAGCCACATAAATCTGATGTCTCTTTTCCTGTACATTGTAAGTAAATTATGGAGTCACCATGTCCAGTTACCATGTTTATAACCTCTACTTTTACCATTTACGCAAACTCCAACTCCCACTGCCGTTTTTCTTTATAGAAGATACGAATGTTTTTGAACAATGGACACTTTTCCTCCGGGAAATTTTGCTGTACCACATCCTCTAAAATTCATCTGTGTCAATCCTATATATACGAACTCGCGGGCGCCGCTTACTAACAACTTGATGACTCAAATTATCTCTTTTGTTAACCGCCGCCTATAATTTCTCCCTTTCCTTTGCGTTCGGCAAAACACCCACAAATTTTCTCCAGTTGTCTCTCGAGTCATATCATTGCGCACATGCCTCCTTCAATTTCTTCTGCAGCTCCATGTTCTTTTCCCAGCATGTTGCACTATGACAACCTCCTTCCACGCGTTCATTCTCCGTCCTAGTCGCAACGCCCCAGCATCTGTTTCTTCCTCTTGCTTGCCCATACCTTCTATTACCCTCCTCTTCTCTCGCTTCATCTATCACAACATAAACTCTCTCAAGCATCTTATCCAATGGCGGGAACACCCTTCCCTCTTGTCCCTTAATCATACTACTCTCTGCAGTCAAAAACATATCTTTTGTTCCCTGTGTTGCTCTGTTGTCTGCGTCCAATATTCCATTCGTTCGCTCATCTGCAACTTTGCTTCAATTTCCTTCTCACCTTCGCTCCTAACTATCTTTATACTGACCTGCCTATTGACCACCTTTTCCTGCAGCACCGCATCCGCGCATTGTGTCAATTTACTTGCCAGTTTAGGTGTTATTCCTTTCTCCTCAATTTTGAGATCTCTCATTAGCCCCTCTAATCGTGTGATCATTTCCTGTAACTGTACTCCGTTACTCGGCTCTTCATTTATAACATTAAACCGTACAAACACCACCCGTAACTCCGTGACCTCATCTGTTATTAATCCCTGTATTCTAGCGTTCATTCTCTTGTATTTTCCCATCTTTAAAACCTCCAGCATTCTCTCTACCTACTTCTCTAATTTCTCCATATTTACTCCCTTTCGTTCACATTCTACTAACGCTCTAGAGTCATACCACGTCTCGTCTTACCTTTTCGCTCCTTCCTCACCGGTTTGTCATCCGCACCACATGAGGCGACATCACTAGAACTATGACTCAAGGGTGATATGCCAGGTGTGTCCAAAAGTATCTGCATAAAGCCCCACAAAAATAAAAGATATGTGAGGCGTACAGAACACTACATACTGCGGGATACTCAGGGCCATGTAGGAGAAAGAATTCTGTGCATCGATATGGGATCGAGAATTTCTTTTTATAGTTTTTCTTATGAGCGACTGCTTTTGACTAGCTTCACCAAATTCTTCTATTGTACTTACTAAGCTCACTCTTACCTTGCTTATGAAATTCACCAAATTCCCTTAAGTGCTGTTGAAATTGTCAACACTTTTCTTTGATAAACTGAAACACAAAATGACAAAATCCGATGTTTTTTTGCTTATTTCTCCAATACTACCAAGACATTCTTAATTTTTTCACAGTAGATTCCCAATAGAGGCATCTTGAATCGGTGCCAGATCATAACAATCTCAATTTAATGCATTCCACATAACATCCATTTTCACTCGTCTCTACCTTACGTAGGTAAACCGAAGAAGTTTATGACGCCCACAAATTGGACACCATATCCAAAATTGATCAGCAATGGACTTCTTTCTCTAATATTATTAACTACACTGTAACATAAATAACTTTATATTTTTATACGAAACATATTTAAACACGTAATTATATGGAACAATATGAACAAACAATTATTACACTACCCCTATCGGGGCGATTTGACCATATTTTTCAGCAGCACTATTTCAAAGGTCATGTTTTAGCAGAGTTCGCGTGCAATATCAAAAATATTTCTTAAATGAATTTTGATTAACTTTTACAGGAGTTATTTCAAACACGTCTGCACTCGCCCTACTCAAACTTAGATTCAACTGTAAAGAAATCCAAGAATACTGCCAACACAACGCGAGATACACATTTCGTTACTCTTATGGACATTGGCGAAGTAAAAAACGTTTGCCACACTGTATACAATCCCCCGTACCTGCGAGTACGACTAGTAATAAATAAATAATGCCTACGACCATGTTGAGGACAATAAACGTATGCACTGCAACTACTTTACAATAAACTAATAAATTCGTCTTCCTTTTCTTAGTTTATGTTTTCTCTGAGGAAAGTATCATGACGAGTTCACGTGAGATAATGACCTCTTCCCTCCCAAAATAAAATCCTAAGTGCGCCCCTGAATGATGATTCTGTGTACAGGAAGTGGTCCGAGATGGCTGCGTTAACACGGCGCATTTCTTCACCCCCTTCTCAATCAACGTGATGTGGGCCATGTTTAGTGGCGAGCGCTTGCCACGCGGTTGCCATGGTCCATTGAGAGAGATCGTTCGCACGACGCATGAGTTTTTTCGTGTGACAGACCCTTCGGGTGGAGCTGTGTCCATCACCCCGTGGCTGCGCTTCCTTACACCAAGTCGCTGGGGTCTCAACCAAGTCGTACACTACAATCAACCGTTGCGAAAGTTCGTCGGGGTAAGTCAATCATCCACTTCTCGAAACCAGACTCCACCCATGTTCAGTTTCTGGATCCAATGGAGAAAATGAGAATTTTTTAAGAAACAAACAATTACAATTAGCAAGCCGTTGTCAATCCTCTATTTGTTAAAGAAAGGTGGATTTAGGCATAGACAATGTAGGCAATTGCTTAGGGACGTACAATTTGGGGGACGCCAAAAGAAAGTAACTGAAAATTTATCACATTTGGAAAACAAGTAAATTCTACCGTAAATACGAAATATGAATTAAATTTATTCATCCAGAATCGCTGCGCACAGATGGACGGACGGAGAAAGACGGACGGACTTTAAGCGAAAAAACACTTTTTCAGAATCAGGGATCCAAAATGGATATTTCCGTCAAAAAACTTGCTTTCTATATTTTTAACGATTACAAAACTTTTTATATACTGCATATAGGAGCAAGAAAAATTTTGTTTCTTAAATATGTGTTGCTTTTATTTAATGTTCTTTAAAAATTATTTTCAAATTTTTGTTTGATCAGCAAAGATTCCCCACGATTCATCCACACCAATCATTTTATTAAAAAGATCTTAACTTTATGTAAATATACTTAGAGTACTTTGTACCCTATAAGAATAAATAAGAAAATAAATAAACAAAAAATATAATTATTGCCTTTATATGTAATAGAAATAATATACAAATATTTATTATAAGTGGATATAAAATCTGCTCTCCAAGGGCGCTATATTTACTACTGCCTAGGGGTGCAAGACTTACTAATCCGCCTCCGTTGTTAAATAAACCCGATCGTTAGAAAGGATTTTTAAAGATTTAACAGTTTAACTGGTGACTAGGTTGCACAGCCCGCATTTCACATACCTAATTCATGTGAAGTCGCCACTCATGTGAATTTATGTGATTCATAAGAATGACTATGGTTCCGGATAACTTTCCATGCACCTCCCTGAGGCGGGTGCTACATAAAATGACATAAGGAGAAAATGATGATGTAAAAGTTTTGGTGGAATGAAAGACCTGCCGCGAACCTGCTACGTCCAACCCTTCCAATTTTACTTGGATCAACCGGATTTTGAACCAGTGTCAACAGAGGTAGAGAGCAAATGCGCTATGTACTATATCCCTACTTAACTTTTTTTAAACACATAAAAGTCGCTCTGTTGAAGTTTCCGTATTATTTGTTTTATACTTCGGGTAATATAATTTTTATAAAATGTTCTTGATCCGATATGACTCATCAGGTGGTCACTCCTTTGACGATCGCCCAGGACTTGATTAAAAGATAAAAAATGTGAAATTTCTTTGTTCGCATCAGGGTAAATTTTCAAGATGGTGACGGATAAGACGGTCAATGGTAATGGACAAAAATATGACACTAAAAGGGACCCTTGAGATTTTCCTGAATAAATTACGTACTTCGTTCTGAAACGGTCAGATAGGTGACGCGAAAGATAAACATTTCATAGAATTGATCATGAAATTAATAGATTATAAGATAATTTTTACTTTAGTTCAAGAAAAAATTAATAAAAGCAACATGAATTTTGAAATGTAAAATAAAAAGGAAACCTACATGGTCACCTGTAATAAGTATCAATATATTATTATGAATATTCCATGCAGGTTGATAGGACGCTGTGTTCAAAGATACTGCGTTATGTTCAATGAATCTGAATACTGTTCAATGAATCGTATAGTACTGCGTACAAAGATACGCAACAAAAATTTGATCATGCATATCATGTCTTATGAATTGACAGTATAATAATTCGGCATTCCGTCTTTTGTGTTAATATTGTTCGGTTGTGCGTAATAAATTATTTGTTGTTCATGCATGCGATTTATTTCTTCATTCGTGCTTAAATTTTAAACACAACAGTAGAAGAACTTCTTTTTTTTTACAGTTGACTTTTTTTTGACAGTCTGGATTTTCTTTGTTAACTATAACTGACCTCTTTATCTCATTTATTGGTTAGGGAATAATTTCAAAAACATTCCTTTGACTAATAGCTAAAATTAATCTGTTGGTCCCAATCAACGGTCAAGGAAAAGAGTCATCGGTCACACATTCCCACTTATCTTCCTTTTGTTTCAGGAAACAAACATTTTTTCCTTAACAATGTTGGTGAAAAGCAAAATTAATAATTTTAAAGAATACATACGAGTACTTATAAAAAGCACACAAACAGTACGGAGCCAGTGGCATTAATAATTATCATTTTCTGTTGATAAATATACATTTATTGACAAAGAAGTAGTTACAAACTGCACATGACCACGTGGAGGACAATAAACTAATTTACTCTCCAGAAGCAAGCAAGAGACCATACTATCAATTCCGATCAAGGACCTTCAGGCAGAAATGCATACAATTTTTAAGAAATGCTTGCTTGCATTTTTAGATTGAAGATAATCAAATTTTTAGAAATGATGATTCTCAGCTAGTTTATCATAATTTGAAAATCCTCATTAAATATTTATAAATTTTCTCATAAATAACTTAAGTAGACTATAAAGTCTTTACAGAAAAAATAGAAAACTTCAAAATATGAGTTTGTAATACAAGTGTACTTGTAGCCTCCGACGGCTCTGAATGACATTATGGAAGTTCTATAACATAATCCTATTCGAGGCAATGATCACCCAATCCTATTTCCTAGTTTTGTTATCATGGACTTTGTCTCACTCAAACGAATCTGGGATAATCGCGAATCTTTTCCAAACGTTATACGAATTGAAAAGTTAAGATGTAATTAGATATTTTACAAATAAAAGAAAAAATATGCGTAAATGTTTATTTCTCAACTTTACGGTCGAACGTATCCTTTAATTTTATCCTCATTATTTTGTGTTTGGGCTCATTTCATTTGTAATTTGATGTAGGTTGCAATAATATCATTAAAATGGTAATTATATATTAAATAAAAAAGCAACATTTTCTAAATGTAGGATCCAATTGGTGACTAAGAGCTTTTCCCAGGAAAGACTTAACAGTGTGCTCATTTCGGGTGGATGGATCGGCAGAGATCTGGGAAGTGTGAACCGCCACTGTCGTTTGCAAATAGCATAAATCTGGGTTTACGCCCAGTTTCACCAAGTTCGTTTAATGTCTTAAACGAGATTTTCTGTGCAGTAATTCGTGATTATCAAAATGCGCGTTCCACCAACTTCGATTTACGAGAAAATCGCGATTTACACTTAAACGCTCGGAGTCCCTTCGATTACCAGCACAAATCGCGATTTTCTTCAGCACTTAAGAAAGATGGCGTCCATTTTGTTTGCTTGCTCGTGGCTCGGTTTATAGGTTATGTTCAGTGGCACGAGGGAGGCCCACTGCTGCCTACGGTGTCCGTTAGTGGCGCTAGTGAGCAACTTGATGCGTTTTCCTCCCGTCATTTCTCTTCAAATTACCCATAATTCACTGTAAAACTACTACCAACCCAGAGAATTCTGCAGAAACATTGATCAACTTAATCGACGATTAGTTTTGCTTGGTGAAACGCATAAAATGTAATCGCGATTCCATTTACCTAATCACGTTTAAGGAAATCGCGATTATTCCACATTTGGTGAAATTGGACCTTAGTCGTCACGTTCTCCTCTCACGATATAAATTCATCTTCATCCCGTTTACAGGACACAAATCTATGCCCGTCCGTGGTTCAGGTAGTAGCGTTTTTGCGCTTCACCAATCATCCGTGGGTTCAATTCCCGGTGGGACCAGAAATTTTTTTGTAGCGTTTTGCATTAATGTCCCAGTTCATATAGCTGTGACCCTCCTTCCTCCACCCACATCCTCCTATCAATAAGTACTCCTACTAACCCCTCCACGTGCGCCAAGTTGTTGGTAAACGTAGCAAACCGACTCACCTGCTAACAATGGCCTACCACCCAACTCCTACCTCCTATCGCTTCATGTAGATAAGCTTCAATCGCATTCATAAGTTTCATTTCCATTTATAAATACTACAATAATTTGCACGAGGAGGGGTGATCCAATGCGAATCAGTTGAAACTGATACTCGCCCAATGACCCTCGCCACCTGTCCATATATCGCGAGGTATTAGTTCTCCGCTAAAAACCTTTGGTACGCGGATCGAGATCGACAGTTTCCCGGTTCGCTGCAATTCGCACTAGTGCATCACACCTCGGGGTAATGAACACATCTAAACATCGCTAGTGTATCAGGCGACGTCTAAATCTATCTTAATGATTCGAGTCTACGTGAGTCAGTCACAATGTGGACATAACATAATTTTTCACTTTCAGGAAGCTTTAGAGAAACACCAGAAATCCTTGGCAAATGACCATGAATCAAGTAACCTTTTGGACAAATACCTAAAGAGAATGGGAGAATTAGCATTGGGAGAAGAAGAGATATTCTCAGGTAAGTTTCTTATTAATAAATTTCATTGTTTTATTACTCACCTTTATAAAAAAATTAAATTATATTTTAAAAATAGAGAAACAACTCGATTGCGTAATTTAGCAAGAGTGATTTCACAGTGTGATGCCGCGTCACACGTCTAAGACGTATAGCTATAGAAAATAATGAGTCAGAAACTAACATATTACCGGAAACAGGAAGAATTGCCATTTTTGATTATTGCTATTACAAGATGCTGAATAGATTGTGCAATGCGATATAGTGGCAAAAGTAAGAGTATACTCAGTGTATGAAAGCAGAGGATGGTGGGCGTTCCAGTCAGAGGCCACTTAGTAAAAAACAATTCGTAAAAACATTGCGTCAGTATGTCTAGACAAAGTCAGATGAAGGCGAATTTTTATGGATTAGGTAAATACAGTAGATACATAGTGTAGACTCTATCATGCTTTCAAATGGGAAGGGCCATTCTCCTGCGTCGGCCTCTATACCACCCTACCTATCGCAGTAATGGTGGCACGCCCCGCTCTCATTCTATTTTAGATCTCTTAAATAATCTTTGGTTAGGCCAACAATAGTGTAGATGTTTCTGTTATCTACCTGTAGTGTTCATCGGAACGAGGAGTAACGGCAAACCTCCACACAGAGGACTCATATCCTAGACAATCATTTCAGCAATTTCCTCGATAACGAATACTGTGTCGAAACCGATCACCAGAGGCGTGGAAGAGCGAAAGCGCGTGGGAGCGCACTGCTTTGCTCGAGTGAGTGGCGCAAGTTCTCGAATAGAATATTCTATAAATATCTTAATATAGAGCCTATTACTATTGTATTGCTCAAGCTTTGAAAGAGGGAAAAATAAACATACTGTTACAAACAATTTCTTCCCCAAATGATTCAATATCTAAAGTAGAGAACACCCATACTTCCAAATCTAGTGCCGATCACTAGTTCCTAAGCCTTTGGAGCTAACTCTTAATTTATTTACAGAGCGTCAGCTGTTGCTGACAGGGGTGGACATGTTGACAGCTTCTGTGGGTGCACTCGGAAGTGCAGTGGCGTATTTGTGGCAGCAGTTGTTGCATCATCCGGAAGTCCAAGCCAAAGTGCAACAGGAAGTGGACGCAGTCATTGGAAGACATCGTCCTCCCACTCTGGATGACCGAAACAGGTGCTGGCGCTTATTCTTTGCACGGTTGCTCAACACCACGCTCATTCCTGTACAGACATTTATCGTCCTTTAAGAGTCGCTAGTTGTTGTGGTCCGCAGAAACCGTTTAATATCCTTTCTTCAAGAATGTTCGACATTTTTTGTAAAGTAACAATTTCTTTATTTGCTACAAAAATACATTCAGAAAATATGGAACAAATTGAAAATACATTTTTCTCGCACTTTCAACTGTGTCAGTATGCTGTATTCTTGTTACATTCTTCGGAGATGGCACATCTTCGCCGCGCCCCTCCCCACCTCGGGAATGTGAGTGCAATTTGCTATACACTTCCTCTTGCTACATTTCATCTCTATCTCCTTCCTCTTAATTTTGTCTTTGCCTCTCACGTTTGATACTTAAAAATGCTACTTTTTCTTGTCGTACTTCTAAGAAGGATGATTAGGCACATGACAAATTAAACTACCGTGGTTCTCTGACCTCCAAACAATAAGGGAACACGCTTATACCAGTATGGTATATTTCTGAGCGCTGAAGTCAGAGATGCTACATTTTAAGTGGGTTTATGCTGTTAGACCACCACTTACAATCAGGGAACCTACCGGGTAGTCAGAGAGCAAGCTCTAGGATAAGGACACCTTCCGAAATTTTTTATAGATTCTAAGTAGAGTACGTTTTTAGTGCAAATATAGTTAGAGTAACAATTAATAATTTATGAAATGAATAAACAATTTATCAAATTTAAAATATTTTAAGGATAAATTACTTTAAACTTGTTCTAGTTAGCCAAAGAGTTATAAATAAATATCAATCAATAAATTTTTGGTCAGAAGTCAAAACAATCAAGAACAATATCTTGATGCTCAACCACTAATTCAATGCACCAAGATGATGTCCTTGTGTCGTTCTAGGTGAGAAGAGAATTGATTAGTTTCCATAATTTTCGTTCCTTTATTTATTGTGTAATGTTCACAAATATTTCTAGTATGGTGTATTCTGAGGCAACAATACGAGAATCCATGAGGCGGATCTCGATGGCTCCCATGTCACTCCCTCATGTAGCGCTTGAAGACACTACGTTCCGTGGGTACAAAATCCCCAAGGTAAGTTTGCCAATATTTTTCATAATTGTTTGTAAATTTTTGTATCCTACTTCGGTATTAATTACATTTTTTTCAGACCTTTAAAATCCGTCAAAAGTTTCTCCACGTGGAATAAGTTAATGTTGATTCATTGATTCGTGATTTACTTATTGACGATATGGTGAAGGGTATCAGGTTTGCTCTTTAATGACACACATGAATTGGGATAAGAAATTGGAAAGGAGAGATATTGGTCAGCCGGAACTCATGTCGGTTCAGCGGAGTAGCGAACCCGCCCTCTGCTAATAAACCATAATAACAAAGAACGTGTTTATGTAGGGAATAATACAAATTTGTATGGGCTCTAATGACTTTCAATGTTGACGAGCCCTAAAGCCCCACAAAAAAAAATGTATATATTCCGATTGCTTCATTTTTTCCAATAAGTTCCACTACATTTCTGCAATTTCGATTCAAGAAGTTAGACAATTTTAATAAATGCGTTTTTCTCGTTCTGGGTATTTCCATAATCTATGCCAAATTAAAATTTTGTAGATTTTCTGGTGATTTTCGTGTTCATTGAAGTTTATTTTCTCAGTGTATGCTACGAATATTTAAATTTATTGATAAGTTTTTTCTTGTGTGTCTTCAAACAAATGGTGCAAAAGGGCTTCTTTAAAACCCCTTAAAAAAGAATTACAGGCATGAATCAAATCTTTTTGAGATTCGAAATCAAATCTTTTTTGTAATTTTTTATTTTGTTGCGTTGTATTTAAATAATCTTTGCAGTTCAGATTCCAAATACTAAATCAAAGTGATCGAAATATTTTTAAATGAACGTGCTCAACAAAAGTAGGAAAGATAGTTATTATAATTTTCAAATGTACCTCTGGCAGTGATGATGTCGAACCGGTTCGCAAGAACCGGTTCTTAAAATTAAAAGGAAATAAGCAAACCCGTTGTTAAATTATCCAAACATATCATTTTATTGTGCTCCCAAAATACAATTGAATTAACGAATTAATTAATTGTTTTTAACAATAATCTGGAACTTTATTTGTTTATTTTGTTATATCTGACGTAGCGATGATTCTCTTTGAAAAGATTGGGTTCAAAATGCTTTTCGTAGAATAATTCGACTCAACAGTAGAAGACATTTGAACGTATGCTCTAGAAACGTGTAATGTGTGTGATTAAACTTGAATTAGTAAACATAGTTCACAATAGGTTGTTTTAATTAATTAAATCCAAAAATATTAGGCACGAAATAAAAAGAAGATATTTTTCCAGATAGAAGGAAAGTAAACAGATTAGGTTCTTAAATATCACCTCCCTTTAGGGAACCGGGAATTTGGGATATCACTGACCTCAGGGATCGTTTCCTTCTTTGGAGAATACGAGCTTTTTCTTCTTTGCAAAATCACATTTGCTTTTTCAGGGTACCATATTATATCCTCATCTCCACGGAATTCACATGGATCCGGCTGTGTGGGGAGATCCAGAAAGCTTCCGACCGGACCGGTTCATTGGTGAGGACGGCAAACTCAAGAAGGATATCACTTTCCCATTTGGTGGAGGTGAGTTAGATTAGCGAAAATGGCTCAAAATGTTCAATAACACACTTTCCCCACCTACCGCTAAACTATAAATTTGAAATATGATACTCTATATACCGTGCATAAATAAGGTTGCGAAAAAAATTCAGTTCTTTTAATCCATACTAATATATAAATGCGTAACGCGAGAGTGTTTGTGTTCGCTTCCTGATCACGACTAAACCACTGAATCGATCGTGATGAAATTTTGCGAGGAGATAGTTTAGAAGTACACGATGAGCATAGGCTAACTTTTATTTTTAAAATGTGTGATAAGAAAGATAGAAATGGTTTTGTCAAAAAAGGTCGATAAAATCGGGGGAAAAGTATTTGCCTACTCTGTTTAAACGGTTAGAGATAGGTGACAATTATGAACATATATCGTTTTTCTCAAAGAGTTCTACAAGAGAGTCCACGACAACGTATGGCTATCTATAAAAATTAACTTAAATTATCGATAAGCCACTTCAATTTAAAAGAGTAATTTAAGAAGAAAAAAATCATTCATCATCAACTTTAATGGATTATGTTTTGTGCATTTAACAAAGATTTTAAAAAACGTAAAATTTCGACAAATAGTTCAGAATTTACAAGAGTTTTAATGAAATGGTGCAGCCGCGTCATGCCTCGGAGGCGGTAATTCCTCCGGTGCGGTTCCCACAAGATGGTGTAGTCGCTCATGTTTTGTATTAAATTTGTATCATATGAATTTTTAAAACTAAGATGCTGTATATGTTTTTAAAAACGAGTAAGATCTTATAATATAGATTGTTTTCTTCTGAGTAAAAGAAGATTAGTCTAAGAACAATCTGGGGCAACGCTGTGTAATCAACAAGTTTATAAATATTGTTAATATTAAGGTTTTCCACTAAGATGTAGATACCTGTGTTTATGAGCATAGCGGACAGATGCTATCAGTGGTCGCAACCTGTAGGTGAGTGTCCCGGAGGTGAATTGGTGAAAGACTACCGCTTTGATTTGAACTGTAAAATAATTGTAACCAGCACTTTGTGTACCCATAATCCAGATTTACCTCAACAAAAGAAGAATAAAATAAAAATAACCGTGAAATTGGAAAATGCTCTATTTGACATGTACTACGTCAGCAAAGCAAATAATAATTATTATATATTCTTGTTTCAACTCATCATTTGATGCACATTGAAAAATATCATCACAGTTGACCAATTTGAAAAATAAAACACTGAATATCCTTTAATTTTTAAGAAGTTATAATTATAAACCTTGATTATAAATTACTTAGCGTGCATTAAAAATCGCTCCATACTTTTGTTTTCAGTGCAATTCAACTGTGATGAATTTGTTTTGTAATCTTTAGCATATTTCGTGTTGAGTTAAAACAACATGCAATAATATTTACATTTTTCTTTTCACTACATTGCTTACGAGTATGTTGTGCATGTCAGATAAGACAGTTTTAATTGTTTTACTTCTTTTTAGAGATATTAATGCTTGACCTGAATATGAGGATACAAAAACTCTACTATTTTATAGGGTGTGTCATTTTTGGGGAACTTTTTATTTTCCACTTATAACCAAGTTGTAGATTTGCGGGAAGGTAAAAAAAGAAGGCTGTTAAAATTTGAACACTTAGTATGAATATTAAGAGGTGCCTCATTGGTGATTTATTTCCATTTAAATTATAATTCATAAATATTGATAGATATAGTTTTTAAGTAATATTGCTAGTACTTCTTGCAATATCTACATAAAAAATATTTATGAGTAAAATATTGTTCTTTATTCCAAAGAACGGTAGAAAAAAGGTTTCATCAAAATTTTTAAACAAGTGTATTCATTAAAATTTTTAAATATTCGATAATTTATTGCTTTTTTATTACTTTTCATCATTATCTTATCAATAGCAATATGTAATTCATGCAATATTGCAGAATGTAATGGCCGATAAATATGTTTTCAGCCTTAACCCTCTGACTTCAATGATCCGCTTGCTATTTTGAAGTAGTTGACCCCGACACTCGGTATCGGAATGTGGAGGGAGTTGTAAGATACAGAAACAAATTAGGCGAAGAAAAGCTAGTATCTTGGTTGCAAATAAAAACAATCGTTATCATCATGAGATTCGGTATTGCTTAAGTCATGACGTAGTAGTTTTTTGCTTACGAAAAATTGTGACTTGCCAGAACAATGTATTTTGATAAAGAGGAGGGCAAACCTTTTAGCGAAATTAATTATGCAGACATGTGAACAGTCAAGTTCCATTGTTTCAATACGAGGAATAAGAGCAAACATACGAGAATCAGTTCGAGATAATCCAATACCCAGTACTTAAATCCATTGGTGATTCATTTTTAACATTCTTAAAGATAAATATGAGTACAACCAAATTTTATCTAGCATTGATGCATGAATTGAGAGATGTGACAAATTCATTACCTATTCATCAATTTTTTGTCAAAACTTATTAATTATGTATGACCACGTGGAGGACGACAAATTAAGGACTGATTAACACTCTGCCAATAGCTGAATGCAAATGCTAGGCCCTCTGGAAACTGATCATCTGAGGATCGATTTACGAACGTAGAAATTACGGAACTGATGCATGGTGTTGATTGACCCAGAGGTTCGTCTCACTTCCCGATGAGAAATCTATGTTATAAGTCAGCCTCTTCCGCCAATTTATTTTTCCCTAGCATAATGAAAACCCACGAGCGTAGGCTACCCAGGGAACAAAGAGAATTTTTAATGTATTTTCTTGAACTCTCATAATCCTGTTCCTCAATGATATTACCGGAATTTTTGCCATTTTTCCAGTTCCAATCTTTTTGTCTACTTTCATTTGCATAAAAACTCTTATCCATTTGGAGTTTTTGCACTCTTATCTTATCTTCATACGNTATATATATATATATATATATATATATATATATAATATGTTGTAAATTCATTAGTGATGTGTCATCCTTTTCACATATCCACTTCTTTCTCGTCCTTAAATGTCACGGTCAATACCTGATCCAACAATTTGATTCCCTTACCGGATGCACACTTTCGCCCGTTCTTTTCAAATAATGAAGTTACCATGAAATTCTATTACATACTTATTTGGTATACACTATCACTTGTTGTTTCAAGCAAACTCAACACATGCAATATACTCGTACAATACCCTACCTTCCTGCGCTCTATTCCATTTTATTGTTCAACGTTTATGCAGTGTTCTTGTTAATTTAGTTTTCCATACTCTGTCGTTCCTACTGAATTTCATACCGTCCATCTCAAAGGCGGACAACTTTCCGTGTAGAAAGATTTTTAGTCCTTGGGCTTCCTCTTGTACTCGAAGCGCACTGAAATGGCTGCTCTCGGATTTTGTATACGTTCATGTCTAAAGAAAAAGTCAAATGAATTTTGCGAATGCGTAAGAAATTATCATCTTGTTTATGAGTAACAGACACGATTTGTATTTCATTTTTGTTGAGTTCTTCTTTACGCTAGATGCTATCGAAAAACTGTTATCACCCAATGATGCCGTTATCACATGCCTAGAAGAACTTAATTGTTAGCGTGACTATTCACTTATCGGAGAACGATTCGCCTGTGAAATTTTCTTTTGCTTTTTTGTAATCATCAGAAGACCTCTTGTTCCCTTCTCGAAATTGGTTGTTTCTGTGAAGCGATGTCCTATGAACATTAAGAACTCCTCAGTGCTCCTGTACGAATATCTCAAAATGGCGGATTAGTTGGTGGGTTAGAACGGGCCAGATCAGATTCTTTCTGTTAACAGGTTTTTGTCTAGCCTAGGGGTAGAAATTTAAATATGTCTGCAAGCACAGAAAATTTAAAGCCTAATTATGAACTGATAAATATAAATATGTAATATAATGTGAACATGTGTACCGCTCTCCTTTAATAATTTTCAGCAGCTCTAAAAAAATATAAGGTAATACCATTGAGCGCATGCGTGTTTCAGGAAAACGTCTATGTCTGGGTGAAACCTTTTCGAGACAAATTATGTTCCTGATGTTGACTAACATCATGCAACACTTCACATTGCTACCAACAGGACATCTGCCGCCCATTGACCATACTCTACATGGATTTACTCTCGTGCCCGACATACTCTGGGCTCGCATTGTCCCTCGGCCATAATCAACAGGACTAGAAACTCATTATCATACTCCATTCATTCTGAACATTTCAAGGAAGACGTCGAATTATTTTTAAACATGATTTTTTTAAAGTTCAAGTACTATCTAAGTCATTCAAATATTGTAATGTTTGAGCTTGCTATTTTTGTTTTGTTTTGACGACTTCATCGAAAGTTTATAAAACTCAAGCAATAATATTTGTTATACTTATTCACGAAAACAACATTATAAATAAAGCTGAAACCCCATTGGAGACTAATTATTTGCTCCTGTTCCTGTAGTATTTTTTTAAACAATGTAAAATGCATTAACATGAACAGGGGAAATATTCTTCAGGTGATGGATTAATAAATACAAAATACACATTGAGACTAGTTTCCACATTTAGTAGCGGTAAATATTGGGATACCTTTGCAAGATTACAAAAATATATCTCATCAGAATAATATTTTTTAGAATATTCCTTAAACCATTTTATTACGAAAAATGAACGGAAAGGAGTGTAGGAATGTAAAATTATAATACATTGTAATGTACAAATATTTTTTAACAACATTCAAATAGGAAGTAGGGGATAAATTTTCTGGTAAACTGTAATGATTTCTTCTTACTGTATTTACTGAAAACTATCTCAATTGCTTTACATTTTCTGGGATAAATTTGTGGGGGCCTCTCCACGAGGAAGCGCTCTGTCGCGCCGGCCAGACGAAGGCGCCCCCCCCATCCCCTAACGGTACCATAGGATTGGCTTTGTTTCGCCTGCCTGAAACGCGATGCCGCCAGTTGAGAGCAGTTGGTTCCGAGGAGGCATGCTGGACGCATCGGCCAGGTGTACTTATCGAATAAAGTAAATTTACAACGCACAAGCGTATTATTTCGGGGGGAAATAGGGTACCCCTAGGCACAGTGTAACGATCCCTATAAATTATTAAAATTCACATGATAAAAATTTGACAAATATATTAATATGACTTTCGCTTTTTCTTAAGAATAAAAAAAACAATACTTCCCACTGAGGTATTTTGTATTTAACCATATTATGTAAGCAAAAAAGGCATTAATTCTTTAGATAGCTCTCTATGACAAAAAATTGTTAAAAGAAATTAGAACCCGAGAAAAATGTTACAGAAAAATAGAAGTATTTTATTAAAATATAATATTCCAGGCGATGAAACAGCGAGCCAATAATAAAGTCGAAAAGAAGTGTGAAGGTATGACATACTTTTATCGTGTAAAATACGGAAATCCATGACCTTCCACATGTTTTGAATCTAGTTACTTGGGTATTGATCACAGTCAAAATAGTTTAATGAGCTATTAGTATGTCTTAATAAAAGCTATAAAAACAGGTGAGTAAATTAAAAGCCATTTATTAGTTATGCAAAAACTGAAAATACACTGGTTTTATTTTTGTCCAATAATTATAGCACCAAGGATTTTTTTAGGGTTTGGGAACGTAATAAGAGAAACAACGTATAACGGCGCTGAGCCTTAATTAGTTTAATTATTTATTTCGAAATATTTTGTTAATATTTGTTGTTTTGTTTTTGTCTATTGCGCAGAAAATGGTTGTAATGTCCTAATTCAAAATGTAAATTATTTGGAAGACTGTATAGTTTGTCACGTTTCAATTTGCAAATGATCGGTTGAAAAATAACATCCCTATTTTTCAAGTAAAAGAATTAGGGGTACTTTTTCGGTACAAAACAATTTAAGCTGGATCATACGTGTTTAACACGTAATACGTCTTTCTGAAGCCCTTCTTCGATAGGCCCTATTTTTGTTGACTGTCTACATGAATTACAGAAGAATCCAATGACATCTCCAACGCCTTGACATGTTTTTCAAGAAATTTTATTAAGAGTTTTATGTCGTTTGAACCAGAAGGGAATTCCATGAACCAAGCCCTTCTCGTCCCCAAGTCTAATTTTTCTAAAAGAATAGTTTGCAATAATATATTTTCCAATCCTGAATCTAATTGTAACGTGTTTATTTCATCGATATGAGAAGAAAACTCTGAAATGAAATTTTTCATATCGTTTAAACCTTTAGGTTTCAATGCGTACATTTTGATCATTTCCGAACAATGCTTCATAGCTAATTTATTAACGTCATGGTAATTTTAAATAAGTTTTTTCCAGCACAAGGTAAAGTTACGGTCAGATATGTCATAGTTTTCCACCAATCTTAACGCATCTCCTCTTAAGGATGAAATTAAATAATGCATCTTTTGAACATCCATTAAACCTCTGTTTTTTACAATTAAATCAGAAAATAAATTAAAAAACCTAGTTCAATTTTCTAGCCGACCGGAGAAAACGGGTATTGAAATTGGAGCAAGTCTGATTAAACCGTTAGATGAAACATTTTGTTGTGGTGGT
>NNCF01132016.1:11601-23081 GCA_002313205.1 Laupala kohalensis
CGAACACATGAGAAAATTGCTAGCGAGAAAAATTTAAAACCGATAATTGGAAAAGACTACTTTAGAATTGGGCACGGAAACGAGAATTTGAAAGAACTTGAGAACCAAACATTGAAAAGAAAAACTTAAAAAAAAATGGGGACATACTACACTTCGGCAAGAAACAATTACAATTTACTAATTCGACTCGTCGGAGATGACGTAGAAGAAATTGAGTGTCAGGAACTTCGTAGAAAAATAATATAAGGTAAGATTTAATTTATAGAGCTCTAGAAAGAAATAACGCCCGAAAGGAGAGGAACAAAAAAACCGCTAAATATTATTCTTTATTAGATTCTCCTCTTCGAATTATGCCAAAAAAAAACGAACACCTCAAATGTCTACTTAACGATAGAAACGTTGAAGAGTGGCTTTCCTCAAGAGAACACGTGATAGGAGGTTATTCCCTCGGCATACTTAAAGAATTTGGTGCTTATTGATCAACACAGCAAATTGACATTTTAATCTTTTGGAAATTGTTTATCAACATTAAAGTAACGTTTATTTGTTCAAATAATATTTATTTGCTTTGTCTTTCATGTTTTGTTTCGTATTTTCTACTGATATTAACTTTAATGTATCATTGATTTAAATTGATCATATTGCAGGTTTTGCATTTATTGATATGAGGCTTTAAAATGTGATGTTGGCTACCTCATTCGTGCCATATTTTCCGATTAAGCAACTGTTTAGCCGTCAAGTGGATAATTAATCTCAATTATAATATCTCAACTCCGTCGCAAAATAGCGGAGGAGATTTTATTAATTCGTTGCTCATCATCCAAATGACCAGTTTCTCATGCAAAATGATCCGAAACCCGAAATCTTTGTGGTCGCCATGGAATGTGATGCTTCTGCCAGAAGAAACCGACACAAGTGAGTCGTTTGACGTAATCCGGTCGAGTTATAATGTTCACGCTGAATTACTTTCCCATCGCAGATGATGCGGCCTCCTTCGTCTATCGGCGTCAACTACGAATCTTGTACAACTCCTCACACGAACTTTATATTTAACTCTCTCAAAAAAAAACTCTTGCTAAGTCTCTATCTTCCTTACTTGGAATGGTGTTATCATTCAGTCCAGACTGTTCACACGCTTGTACTAGAATTAGTTTGCATCACAACATTCGAGAAGTCAAAGTCCATCTCAAAGCATCTTGCTCGGTCAAGCTACCATCATAACATCACTTGCGTATTTATTAAAACCAAATATAACTCTAAAACTGTATTTCAATCTAAAATTTGAACCCGAATATTCAAACGTCGTTGTAAGGTAGAGTGCGAATGAACATTTAATAATTATCAAATTAATAAAGTTAAATAAAGTGTACCTGAAAGTAATTAAACGAGAATAAACGACTTTTCGTTTCCTCCTCTTTTTTTATTAAAGTAAAAANCCTCTTCTTTTTTTATTAAAGTAAAAATAGCGTATTTCACGAAATGAGGAAATGATTATAATACCAGTAGGAGTGGCTACGAGCGATGCAGAAGCATCACCACCTATGTCATACTGAGAGCATGATTTCTCACAGCAAGTCTGTTTTGATTTTATATTTTTATAGTTATTAATTTCATTGATTTATGTTACAGGAATTACTTTTACTCAAAGGGTATAGGAGGAGTAATGACATATGTGTGTGAATTGAGCGTGTTTGTACGTATGATTGCGTTTCCGTTACTGTTTGTAAGCGAAATGTTTTGTTTTGTTTTTGACAATAAACGTCCATAAAATCGGAAAGTATAAATTTAATTTGCTTGCGTTACCTAAATGGTTAGAAATAGGAGAAAACTAGGAACGGCAATATATTTAGCTTTAAAGAATTTTTCAAATAAGTCCGCAAGAGCAAACGTCTCTCAACAAAAGATAACCTGAATTATCGACAAAACGTTGTTAACGTGTTTCAGTTGGAGTGTTTTTTTTTGGCGTTTAACAGCAATAAGAAACGTCTATGAATCGTAAAATGTCGTCGAATAGTTTATATTTTACAGTAATTTTAATGAAATGGTGCAGCCGCGAAAATTTGGGCGGTGCGGCTCCTGCGAGACGGTGTAGTGTATACAGTCAAGTTTTAAATGAAATCTGTATTATTATGAATTTAAAAAATTAGTATGTTGTACAGGTTTTTCATAACCAGTACGTAAAAGTATTTTGATCTCACAATATAGATACATTATATTTTTCCTGAGTAAAAGTTGATAAGTCTATGAAAAATACGCAACGTAGTCAGCTACTTCTAAATAAAGAATAAAGTAACCACAAAGCACAGAATGAATTGAATTTTGTTTCACTCAACTTTCCGCCTGTTTTTCTGAACAACAAGCAAATATCCTCGCAGAGTTTCCAGGAAGATCGCATAAATTTCCGTTTGAGATGTATGGGTTAAAATTCTAGAAACGTAGTCTCGTCTAGACCGCATCGAACAAATTCACCCCGATTGATAAAGTCGCGTCAATTAGTATATATGTGTATAANTGTTCTTTGTAGCCCTGATGAAGGCCAGCTTTCTTTCCTTCGATCAATCAAATCAAAATTGGCTTTATCTGTAAATATTGTATTTCTTTTGATGTATACGAAAATAAAAAGCATTTTGATTTGATTTGAACAGGCAGACATTGAATCTATTTATAGGCGTATGAGAGAGAGAGAAAATACTAAGAAAGGATACAGTGATAATTTAGATGAAAGTCAATTAACCGGAATTCACCATTTTGATTGGATTTATTTTGATTTGATCTTCACCTCGAAGTCAGCGTTCGCCATCAGGTGGTGGGGGAACAGTGTCGTGACGTTGGAGCAGGGACTCCCCAAAGTTGCATTACGAAGAGCTCCCTGTGCTTGAGCGTCATAGTATTCACAAAACCGAATAAAAACTTACTAGGTTAATCGATGCAAAATAATTTTAAAATATGAATGAAGAGCATTAGATGCAGGTTGCGGTGATACAAAATTTTACGCCACAATTGGCTACTTAATTAGTTAAAAGATTTGACGAATTACATAAACTAATTATCTTACTTTAACATTTCGAAAGATTTATTAGAAATTTACATAAACACACGGGAATTTGAAAAATATAACATAATGTAAAAACTCTTAGCTTGACAGTAAAGTAAAAATCAATACACAATCAATTCAAATAATGATAGAGCACATTATTTCACTGGTGAAGGAGCGCTGTCATCGTTGCAAAGAGAAATAGATAACTTAAAGCTCCCATTTTAGTGGGATAGGGATGAAGAATTTATTGATACATAACGAGACGGTTGGACTCTTCATAATTTGTTAAACATAGATAAGAAGTTAATAATTCGTAGTTTTCAATTTTTCATTCTTTGCTTTGAGTCTAAACTTGGCAATAATTTTATGCTTGCTTAAACTTTTGACAGAATGTTGTCATAAAACGTAATTTTTACAATGTAATTATTTTGATACGTCATTAAATGGTTTTTAAATCGGAGCAACTCGTTGGCCTTGGCTTTCAGAACAATGCACTAATAATTGTTTTTGCATGCGTTCATCGTAGTTCTCAAATACACCGCCTCAGCAGCACTTGAGCGTCTTACAGATTTCTTACCGCACTTCGCCACAAGATAGCGACTCAGAACGAATCACTCGATTGCTCAGATGGAGAGAAGTTTGCTGGAAATATTAAATATAAAATGCTGACGGACTGTGTTGAGCCCAAAATTCCATGTCTCTAAATATATATTTATAATAAAAATTACCAAAAATATTTTTGTTTTAAATTATCTTAGAAAAACAATTTAAAAAATCTCCCTTTTGATTGCATAATCCTTTTCTTCAAAAGTTTCAATTTTTTAAAGAAAATTGTGTTTTATCCTTTACTTTATGTCATATTAAAAATTAAGGGTAAATGTTCTATATTCCACGCTTTACCTCAGAGTCCGAAAAGATTCCTAAAATTAAGACACAATGAATGTGAAATCTTCGCCAAAGTCTCACAATTACAGAGTATTGCTATTGTTGACGTCACAAAGTTAGCTACAGTAACACCTCAGTTTGACTGTATATTACATTTAACTATAACGTTTCGAACTAATAGTTTCCAGATGGTTCTATAGACTTGCGTTCTATCTATTCGACTAAGCGTGGAGCTTAAATACTCTTTACCACTAGGAGGGTAAAGGGTAACTCACTCTCTCCCCCACCCTCATTATTGCTGCTGGACTTCCACTTAAACTACATCGTGCCACAATTCAAACCGCCTCTGCCTTAGGGTCCTTGATCAGAACTGATGGGTTAGTCTCTTGCTTGCTACCGAAGAGTAAATTAGTTTATANATGCGCAGATTCCACTGTTTTTTTGACAAATAATTATTTATTTTTGTTATTAAACGGCCCCGAAAATTGTTAAATCAATACGAATATCAAACGTTTTCGATAATTTTTACATACCCTCTCACCATTGCATTTTTACGAGTTCTAGAGATGTTTTCCCTCGCCCACGCAGTTGCAGTATCCTTACGTAACATCAGAAGTGACTCTCTTCATTTGAAAGACCTAGAAAACCCATGGATTCGACCTTCATATTGTTAATTTTGTATTACATTTACGCGTCTCCCCCGCCCCCTCCTCACCTAGGAATTAATAGACATCAAGTGTATTATAATTCATCTCTGCAACCGCGAACGCACTCTACTTGTGGCTGTCCAATCTGTAAATGCCTGAAGAAATGATTACCATTAAGCCGTGTGCGATTCTACATAAATTGGGAAATATATGTCCAAAAAACTCTTTCAAAGTACGTTTGGAGTTTCTTAATATTTTTATTTTATTTTATTTTGCTAGTAAAGCATATTGATGCAAATGAATTAGGTGATTTAACATAATCAGATTCCACGTGCTTGATACAGATAATTTATTTACCTCTGATTCCTCCCTCCTTTGCCATGTGCAGACTTATTATTCTGACTTCTCTGAACTTGAAGGAAAAAATATATTCTTCCAAGATCAATGTGTATTTAAAAACCTCTTTTACCAATCTGTTAAAGAATAGAGCATAATTTCTGAAACAGGGAAATGCTAGCATCTCATTTAACTGTGTTCAGCATTTCATGTCCCACTCCTATGTCTTCTTTTGAATTTTTTTTTTCAAATTTAGACACCGTGGGATTGCATGACTGTACGATTTGGTGGTATTCCTACTGGTTCCCACCGAAATCCATTTAACCTGCAACACCAGTAGTTGTAGATAAACGAGTTGGAGCTGTTGAAAAAGTAAAGTGCTTATTCATGGACGTCACTTCTTTGTGTCCCTGCAACCTTTTTATGGAAATTATTTATACATTAACAATGAATCTGTTGTATGCATTAGTTGCTCCTTGCGTTACGTGGTAAATTAATGATCAGGGAATAAGTGTCGCAGAAGTTGCAACCTTATGTTGATGACTGAATCAACACTCCGTTAAATCTCACTTCTGTCTCATATCTGTTCACAATTGTACTTGAATTGCCATGGGTATCATCTGGGAACATTGTATTAGGNTGAATTGTTTAAAACGTAATAACTCTTTTATATTCATTATTTCTAATAGTAATGTTTTCGAATATTTGTGTTATTTTTTATTAAACCACAAGCTTTTTACCTCAGAGTCCGAAAAGATGAGATACCTAAAATTAAGACACAATGAATGTGACATCTTCGCCAAAAACTCACAATTACACAGTATTGCTATTGTTGACGTCACAAAGTTAGATACAATAACACCTCAGTTTGTTTGTATATTACATTTAACTATAACGTTTCGAACTAAACATTTCCAGATGGTTCTATAGACTTGCGTTCTATCTATTCGACTAAACGTGGAGCTTAAATCCTCTTTTCCCCTAGGNATTCGGGAATCAAACGAGCTGACCGTCCATGGTCTGAAAAGTGTGAATTCGTTCTAAAAGATAACGATTTCTGGTTGATGCAGAAAAAAGACATCATTAGAATGTTAGCAATGACGAAAATGGCTAATATACTTCTGCAAAATTATCATGTTTTTCTGTTCAGGGTAATATTACAGGCGAAGAAATACTTCTTTGCTACCAGAGAAAGGCATCCTAATGTACTCCCCAACCAAATGACATTGTCCCTTTCTGTATAGAAATTTACTGATAAATTATCATTATTAATCAGGTTTTTAACTTTCCTTTCGTTTGATATTGTTTCCTATTCTAAAAAAAAGATTTTTTTTTATTTAAACCAAAATTAACTAATTATACAAGTCGCGTAGATGATAAAACTCTCATATCAAACCAAACATATTTTTAAGGTGTTTTTTTTTAATTTTTATACGACCACGAAAAACGTTCTAAAATATACTAAATATTCTTAAAAAAAGAAAAAAGTTGACATTTTTGTCGAAATTACTGAGGTGCAGAGCAGATTTTATGGTCACAAACTCTTTACGTTCTATTCAAAATGCTGCCAAAATTTCAAGTCTCTACGTGTGGTGGGCCTAGAAGGTACAAAAAACCGTCCTTTTTCGCAATTTTTAAGTTGGTCCACAAAACGTAGAGACTTGAAATTATTGCAGCACTTACAATAGCACGTAAAGAGTTGGTGACCAGAATATCAGTCCTGCCCCAGTAATTTCGACAAAAATGTCAATTTTTTGGTATACTGGGAATCATTGTTTTCTTAAGCCATATCATTTCCCGCTTCCTCTAGTACATTCAGTTCAAATTTCAGGTCATTCTCTGAGCATTGGTTCGTTTTTTACAGTTGTTTCAAAGTTCACTATAATTATAATTAACCTGTATATTTTTGTTATGCTCAAAACTGCGAGCAATAACATAGCTTTGTAGAAACGCAATTCCCACATATAACTAAAAGTACATAACTTCGTACAAATACATTGAAAACTCCCCCATGTAACACGAACTACGAAATGTTGCATGTTCGCCATGTTGTTTACTGGTTCCCAAGGCGACACGACTCTTTACACAAGAGAGTCCCGAGCTACGACGCCAAGGAACCCCTAAGATAGTAAACAACAGAAGATTCCATGAAACAAAGATCGCCTCAATTGCGATTCCATGACGGCAGAGAAACGCTTTAAACTACCTTCAAAGACGCTTCGAAACCCTCGAGGAATTTCTGCAATACCCGATAATGTTCGAGAACCCGGCCTAGCCTGTTAGGAAAATTCTAGAGAATTTCAAGAAACGAACTGCGACACAGTGTTGGGTCCCCCAGACCATCATGTGTCTTTGTTTAAATTATACCTGCTAGCAACGATAATTTTTATAATTCACTGAGCTCTCGAGGTGTTCACGTCGTGCTCCGGAGCTCCGCGCCAGACACATAACCTCTGAAGGAATTCTAACCTCAAACTGGGTGCTGACGGTATTCCTACGAGTTCACGAAATCTTCAAAGTCAGACTCTGACTACGCCAGAAGCTGGAGAAATTCTATCTCCCAAATTCGGCGACACGTCTATCTGCAAACCAGGCGGTCGAAATATTTCACGACATCGAAATATTTCCAAGTCCGTCCATTCTGCGATCGAAGAAATCTCGCACGACGCTGTAAACAACGTCTAACCTCAAAAGTCAAGAGATCGAAGCATTGTACAACTTGAAACCATCGACTTCAAGGATCGATACAAGGCACGCTACTACGACGACTTCGACTGGTGGTGTCGTCACGCAGAAGGCTGCTGTATTCCGTGGACCGCAGCCATCGACTACGCCCTCTGCGGACACAGAGAACGCTCCTCGCAAGCGACACCTGTTATACGTGAGAACGGAACTTTCTATTGCTTTATCGTTTGTCGTCTGGTGCCATTCATTTGTTCGTTCCAAGACGGTTTTGTTTATATACGTAATAAATCTTGTTCTTTAAGAAACCTACTTGGAATATTTATTTTGGAGAGGAGGAGACGTTATTGTGAATACAATAAAAAATCTTCCCCAACAGCTTCATCTCACATTCATTTCTGAGATTTACTTGATCATGATGTCATGCAGACAGAATATTTATTCCCTATGCCCACTCCCTAGCCACAGTAAGGAGAAAGAGCTCACCTCACGGTATAAAAAACCCTCGCCAAATAAAGAATAAATAAAAAATACATAGAATAATTGTGTTGGTGAATCATATAGACTTATGTCATTCTACTAAATAATGAAAAAACCCTCAAATTCTTCAACATAAATTTTCGACTTCTGTATAATTTCTTTACCGACAGGTTTTACTCCACTAATGCTGAATGATATGGATTAGATATTTCGCTTAAATTAGCTGTAAATACTTCAAAAATTGCGTATTCAATGATCCATAGATCCATGAAAAATGTGTTGGCTCTATCGTTGAACGAAATCTAATCATTTTATTGTCCTCCACAAGCTCATACGCAGTTTGAACTGCTTTATCAAATTTATTATTTTTATTATTATTATTATTATTATTATTAAATAAATATGTTAAAGAAACTAAGTTCTCAGATCTCATGTTCCAGTAATCTCAAATGGAATGGTCTCATTGATAAGTAATAAATAAATAAACTTTATTGTCAAAAAGTCAGTTACAAACTGCGTATGACCACGTGGAGGACAATAAACTAATTTACTCTCCGGAAGCCAACAAGGGACCATCCCATCAATTCTGTTCAAGAGTTTTAAGGCAGAGGCTGATTTAACATTTCAACATACTCCTAGGGATAAAATAGTTCGACACGTGTTATAGTATTAACAAATACAAACAAATGTTATTTAATAAAACACAGAAAAGTCGTTTCACCAGTACGTATAATTATCAAGCTATAAATCATTCGGATAGAATTGTTGATAATTCGTAACTGTTAAATGATACTGGATTTGCTAATAATTTTATCAATTGATGCCGTCTCTAGGCAAGTGTCTAGCCAGCTTTATAAAATAATCCGCCTCTACCTGAAGGAAAACCGGAGGAAACCCCGGCCCAGGATGGGGTTACAGAATTGAGTACATATGCAACGAAATTTATATGAATAATAAGACATAATACTAGCATGCAGGAAAATAGTTTTAACATCGTTGGCAGATATTTTGAAAATAGTACAACAACAGCATAAAAAAGTACAAGACGGCATTAATTTTTATTAATATCAATAAATTTTTTCACAGAGTAGAAGCACTGATGCTGTAGGTAGCTTTTAACGGCGGATTTGAAGAGAATCAATTTAATAATATCTTTTATATTTTTAAGCAGGTGTAACAACTCGAATATACTTCGGTCACAATAAATACCGATTACATCCCCCCCACGGTCAACGCCTTAAGTCGCCCTCGCGCGCAACNCACAATAGCATAAAAAAGTACAAGACGGCATTAATTTTTATTAATATCAATAAATTTTTTCACAGAATAGAAGCTCTGATGCAGTAGGTAGCTTTAACGGCGGATTTGAAGAGAATCATACGACCCTTTTTGGCAAAGCGTGGTTCACAAAAATAATTTCGAATTAATGGAATTCTGTTGTGAACTCCGAATCTTAGTTAATGTTGTAAAACGACTTGTTTCACGCTTTGTATATTGTGTAATGCTTTCTCCCATTTATAGTATAATAATAAGTATTTACCGATATCTTTAGACATTATAAGAAGCAGCTAGCCATTCTCAAACTTATTATATGGGAAGGTTACGTTTACCATGAATTTGCCATTTCCACACAAGAATAATCTAGGGCAACTGCCGTACGACCCTTAATCGGAATTGAAGGGATGACCCCTTGCTTGCTTTCAGAGAGTACAATCTTTAAATAATTTTGTACAGATCAAGTTACACCATTTTCAAGAATAATATAAAATAAGAATTACATATTTTTGATTCTAATATATCATTTACTTTACGGTACTAATAATATGAGATTAGTGAAATCGTACAAACATCAAATAAATGCTAATAACTCAAACTAGTTACGGGCGGCAAAGATATCGATATTTGTATGGTGGCGTAACAATTGCGACCTTTCGTTCTAAAAAGACTTAATGACGTTCCGTGTTTACGCATTTTGAGTGCTGAAGGAAGTATGAGCGCTCTGGAATTTTATTTTAATATTTCTTATCCTCTCCGCTGTCACAACTTACTTGAGTAACAATGTTTTGAAATTATGCTAATTACTAATCGTTGCTAACAACATAACGTGATGAAACCTGACTTTGTAAATGATTCTTCTTTTAAGATGTTTCTTGTGAGCAAGTGTAATACGTTTTGAAAAATACCCATGTCTGTGAATATTACGTTAGTGACGTCTCGAAAGTAAGGGTCGGTATTGGTTGGAATTAACAGAAGACATTAAACACAATTATAATACGACGTTTGTGACGTAGAACTGGTGAAATGAGTTTTAAATTGATTCTTTTGTGTGTGTTCTTGGCGACTCCTTCGCTTGCCGTGAACCCTCATCTCATTTCTGACTTGGGAAGAGAGAGCGTCCAACTGGAAGAGATCTTGGACTTTTCTAATAAAACTCAGCTGTTGGAAAACGGAAACACTTCACTGGAAATGCGGTGTGCAATACCCTATGTGACGAGAACAGGAAGTTCTTGGGATTACGATAAAAATATTCCGTTTGCAGGCCGCGATTTTAAAATAATCTACGAAATAGCTAAATATACAAACAATCTTCATAATATAGTCGAAATTCTTCCCGCACGCTTTTCGGCAGAAGCCCAAGATATCAGACAAACTGTTCAAGTTTTCGATATTCTGGGAGAAGAAATGCATATACAAACGGATCTCCTAGACATTGTTGATTTCACATATCCACACGGACGAGATGACATCTGTGTTTCAGTCGCTGAACCTCCATTGACAAAAATAAGCATATTTCATTCATTGGATTTAGACGTGTGGATTGCCTGTGGATTCTCTTTCGTAGTGTTCGTAATTGTTATAAAAGTTACCTCTAAACAACCCATAGATATTGTTTTTACCGATGTTGCAAATATTCTACTTCCGAGTGGAGTGAATATGTCAACACCTCGAATCATGGTCTGGGTGAGCGTTTTCAGTCTCTTAATTCTGAGCGCTTTTTCGGGATGTTTCACCAGCAACCTGACGGTACAAAAGCGAGTCCAAAAAATGGACACGCTTCAGCAAATCAACGCTAGTTTCGAGCAAATCTTTGTTCATCCAGACATCCGTGATTTGCTTTTCAAGACTATTGACAATGATGATATAACATATGATCTATGGAAGAAGTATAAGTCATTTCCGAAACACGAATTTTATGATAGAATTGAATCAATCTTAATTGATAATTCTAGTGCTGCATTGGCTGATTCCTACAAAACTTTGCGAACAATAGTTTTGCAGATTCGACATGTTGTAAAAGAATGTATTTTGTCTCCTGCGTATGTTTCATTTCCTCTCCGGAAAGGTTGGGTACAAAAACCGATAATCAACAAATATATTCAACAATTAGTAGAAGCTGGGGTTACGGAGAGAAA